>CM033476.1:17374881-17974881 GCA_019447015.1 Hymenochirus boettgeri | reverse complement strand
GGTACAGGGAATTATTAAAGAAGGAAGTGGTGCAGGAGAAATTATTGGAAAGAGGAAGTGGTACAGGAGAAATTATTAGAAAGAGGAAGTGGTGCAGGAGAAATTATTGGAAAGAGGAAGTGGTACAGGAGAAATTATTAGAAAGAGGAAGTGGTGCAGGAGAAATTATTGGAAAGAGGTAGTGGGCAGGAGAAATTATTGGAAAGAGAAGTGGTCAGGAGAAATTATTAGAAAGAGGGTGGTAGGGAAATTATTGTAAAGAGGTAGTGGGCAGGAGAAATTATTGGAAAGAGGAAGTGGTACAGGAGAAATTATTGGAAAGAGGAAGTGGTGCAGGAGAAATTATTGGAAAGAGGAAGTGGTGCAGGAGAAATTATTGGAAAGAGGAAGTGGTGTAGGGGAAATTATTTGAAAGAGGAAGTGGTGCAAGAGAAATTTTTGGAAAGAGGTAGTGGGGCAGGAGAAATTATTGGAAAGAGGAAGTGGTGCAAGAGAAAGTTTTGGAAAGAGTAGTGGGGCAGGAGAAATTATTAGAAAGAGGAATGGTGCAGGACGAAAATTCTGAAAGAGGAAGTGGTGCAGGAGAAATTATTGGAAAGAGGAAGAGGTGCAGGAGAAATTATTGGAAAGAGGAAGTGGTACAGGAGAAATTGTTGGAACGAGGAAGTGGTGCAGGAGAATGTTGGAAAGAGGAAGTGGTGCAGGAGAAATTATTTGAAAAAGGACAAAGAAGAAATGCAGAGAAACTGCATCATTTAAACAGGAAACAATAATTTAGGGAAGCAATGAATCAGTGTGAAACCAGTGATTAGACCAATACTAAATACAAGAGTAAAGATCCATTAAACTTCTCTCTAACTTGCTTCCAAAGTAATGGCACGTGCAAAAGGGAGGCGGGGCAGAGAGAAAACCAGGCAGTGCACTAATTAACATATGGTACAACCTGGTGCATTATAACAGAGTAATACTCCAATTAAGGTTTCCTCGCTTGATGGCCTGGATAATTGAGGTATTGTGGGTATATCTCAGCTGAATATATAAAAATGCAACACACACACTACTGCTGTACTGATCTGCAAAATATGTCCTAGTCTGGGGTATTCCCATCATGGAAAGCTAATGCTGTGATTTGCTGAAATGCTCCCGGAATTAATATCTAGACTGATCAGGGACTTTAATGGGATAACTAGATGTTGGGTCTCAGTGAGACATTAATAGTCGAGTTGTGACAAGCTTTGATGATGAGAAAAGGTACTAGGGCAGTGTTCCCTCTTAGGTGTGCGTGCACAAAAATCTGCTGGAAAATAAGTGGTGCGGTATGTAGCGCACAATTTTTATTTTGTATGCGCACAGAAAATTTCTATCTGCGCACACATAGAATTTCCAATTAGAGGGAACATTGTACGGGGGGCCCATTAAGGTCTTGTAAATAAAGATTCAGTATGTTAGAGACCTGGAATTAATTAGATCCATTCTAATCCTAATCTGATTTGTTACCCGGTGCCATCTGTATGATGGATAGTCATCTAAATATTTACACCTTATATTATTATTATTATTTCCCACCAGACAAGTTCAGCCTAACCTTACACAATGTTACTTTTCATTACTGGTGAACTGAGGGGGAGTCTGATTGTGTCTCCTCTGTACCCTGCCATGTTAGCCAGACGCAGCTAATGCGATGACAGAAGCCCCATTAATCATCTGGGAATAATGGAATAGTGGATACTGCGCCGTTCTTTATAATTCACTAAAAGGAGACACACTGGGAGGAAAGACACAATCGTGCTGATTTGTAATTAAAGTAATATTAATGCAACAATCCGCAAAGGAGCTTGTACACTTCCAGTGCAAAGACGTCCTTTAATTTTTTCCCCATAGATCTCACTTATGATTGGTCATTCTAATGGAATACATTAGAATCTTGTGTTTCCTGATGTTAACCGTAATTACACATGTTCTGTTCATTCGGAAAGGGATGAATCTAAACTGACTAGGTTAATACCTCGTTTCTGGGTTAATTAGCACTTAACTGTCCTGGTCAACTAAACTAAACTCTACGTTTAACAAAGTTATAGGGGGGTATGCCTTTAAAAGGTGGGGTCACTAATATTATAATAACAATGTTGACTGGAAGAGATCATTATCTATAGCATGGTCAATATTATCCACTGCCCTTTACCTTTAAAGGTTATCTATCTCCACTGGTAAAATTAATTTTTTTTGTAGTCCGTTTTATTGAAGAACAGGAGGCAAAGGGTCTATGTCTTACCTCCCGTTCTTCAATAAAACCTGCAGGAGCCGGGAACGAAGTTAGAGAACTTATCCGATCTGTCACTCCTTGCGGACTTCGTACGGGAGCTAAGACACAGCTCCTTTAAATCCTGTTCTTCAATAAAACTGATTACAATACCCTTTAATGAATAGAGTAGATTTAGCCTCATTCAAGAGTTGAAAATTTCCGTAAGCTGTTAATTTGCCTCAATCAAATAGATAATAATTTTTTTACTGGTCTATACTAAGAGATGAGGACTTTACTGGTCTACTACATTTTATAATTTGTGCCACGTATTGAATAAGGCCAAATATGTTTACAGGGGGGTGTTCCATGGAGCACGCCAACTCACCCATGGGCGCTGCAGGTATTTGAAAACAATAACTCCCAACATTCCTTATTCGCCCAATGCACCAAGGACAGTTTATTGCAAGATCCCTTTATACACTCTTGTCTCTCATCAACTCTTTGGTTCCATAAAGTCATCTCCTTGTTTTAGAGATTGGAACCTTACACCATATTCCAGATTGAGGGATTTTCCCTGCTGATATCTACAGGTACTTGGTCACCAGAGATTTGTCTCCTTTAAATATAAAGAGCCTCATTACATCAATCTACTTTGCTTACCTGCCAGTTTGATACCAACATTGGCAATGTCCATAGATCTCTCTATAAAGATTCTGCATCTCCTTTGGGTTATGTTGCTAATGTACATTTGTGTCGTCAGCAAACACAAGAGTGTAATACTAATGTTAAGTTCGTTGTAAACAAACAGAAGACACAACCCTCCGGGAAAGTCCATTTTAATGACACCTTGTCTAACCTGATATTTTATCCAACTATTAGTTCATATACCAATAGACCTCAGAATTTCAACCAGATTTTGTCAATGCTTTAACACCACCACCACAAAATGATTAAGTGCGCTAGGTGTAATGTAATACTGCAGTCTACAATCTTATGCCATCATTAAGCATGCATTCAAACTTAATTGTGTATCCATCTACATTTATGGATCTGTGACAGCATGCTTGTGTTTGTGTGCACCTGCGTAGTTGATATGTTCATTGTGTGAGTGTATACCTGTGTGAGCATTTGAGGCTGTATCTGTGTGTGTGTGTGTGTCTATCCTATCACAGATCACTCAAAGCAGACTGTACTACCCCAGTCAACGGAGCACTTCAAGTGTGCATGATCAGCTGTTTAAAACAGCTGATTGCCAGGCTTCAAGGCCCCACTCTGTCCCCAGATATCCCCATGGTCACGGGGGCAGTAGTTACGCTACTCACGCTAGGGAGTATATATTTGCGTGTGTATATGTTAGCTGGTAAATTTTGCATGTAAATCATTGCGTGTCTGCCTGTGTTAGAGACTACCCATGTTTCCCTGTGTGCATGGCAGATTGTGGGTCTCTGTATCCACCATCTACTGGTGTGAGATTCTCTGCCATGTTAACTCTCCTCTCTAATAAATACAGACGTTCCTCGCTACTTCCCAGACAATTTATCTACGTTTCCTTCTGCTGAAGTGACGTTTCTGTCCCCGTGGCAGATAACAAGGCACATCGTACACTTCTCACACTTAAATGTCATTTGTTCTGTGCGGTAACTGGCTCCGGATCAGCGATTTTACACAGACCCAATTATATTAACCCGTGTGGGGCTCTATCCTAATGGCACCGTATTAACGAGAGAGTTTCCACAGTTTCCTTAATAGCGTTGGGCAGAATTTTCTTTTTCTAATCACACTAGTCGGGGAGTTTCAATAAAAGTTCTTATCGTTAAAAATGGTGGTAATTTTGCACCAACCAATCAGATCTTATTTACCATTTGAAAGCTAATATCTGATTGGTTGGGGCAAAATTAGCACCATTTTTAAAGATAAGAAATTTTATGGAATCTCCCTACTTTGTCCAGACGTCTGGCCACTGGCTAAGGTGTAGAAATCCCACTTCCTTCATCATAGTGACCGGTACATTTAAATTGGGGGGATTTGGGGGAAAGGAAAACTCTAATTGGGTAGAACAGGAAGTTCATGTTACTGTAATGGTGTTAACATTACCAATGACTAGTCTGGGACATTCCAGCTCTCTTATTTTGGTGCGGCCAATCACACCGCCTATTGAAGACCGTATTACCATTACCATTCATATTTTCAACCAATCTATTGAAGACCGTATTACCATTACCATTCATATTTTCAACCAATCTGGAAAAGAATTCCGTCCATAACCCAAATATTTTACCGGGCCTCATTGAACTATTAAATTGGTTGATCAATATACGTCACAAGGAGCCCTATTTACACCCCCAAAACTATAATGTAACCCACTACTGGCCCCACTGTGTAGTGTATAAAAATCCTTACCTTACATCCCAGCTCCAAATGGTTCTCCTGTAATGTCCCCCCAAAGTCCCAAAAACTGGCCACCAGGAGCAGTGCAAGGAGGGAAATTGTTTCCACCTCTGAGGCTTCCTCTCAGAGGTTTTTGGCTTGCTCAGAGCAGCCCTCCCTTCCCTTCCTCTCCCTCCCCCTAGTGTAATTCCCCTTTGGCACATAGTAGCTCTCCTTCCCCCAGCCCCAACCGCTATAATAAATTTTTCAGAAAGTCCCCCAAACTCTACTTACCTTCCCTCTCTCCCCCGGCGTTCTGTGCAGCCGCGTCCATGATCAGGGATGCGACTACCGGTTGGGGCCCTCTGTTTGCAGTTCCATGCAAGCAGAGGGCTGGGCAGTACAGCGGAGGAAAGAGGGAAGGTAAGTAGAGTTTGGGGGACTTTCGAAAAAAATGTATTATAGCGGTTGGGGCTGGGGGAAGGAGAGCTACTATGTGGCAAAATTTTTACATGGGGTGTACATGCCCTTTAAGGCCTGGCCCGTTTACAAGGCTACAATTTAAACACTATCAGAGAGATTCAATAAACTGTTATAGATCATTTAAAATGGTGCTAATTTTGCCCCAACCAATCAGATCTTATTTACAATTTGAAAGCTAACATCTGATTGGTTGGGACAAAATTAGCACCATTTTAAAAGATAAGAACTTTTATTTAATAACCTTGTATGGAGGCAGACAGTTTAGATTAATTTGTAATTACATAAGGCTGATAAAAGATTAGCTACTTGGACTTTTCTCCAAAAAATGAAGATTGGTGAGGGTTTTTTTTTTTTTGCTCTAGAACAATCCACTACTAACAATCCCACCTTGGGTATCGTAAACAAGGGTCATTTAGAAGCTTTTTTCATCCGTGGTGTTTATTTCTCACATCTGGCAAGCGGTTACTGCACAGTAGCTGATCTGATACAGTGAGGCCCTTCATGAAGCATCTACTCCCCTCTTTTCCTGGCCTTGCACACCTCATTGGATGCCTCCCATTTGATTTCATGGTAAATTTCACTGAATTTTAATTCTGTTTCTGGACGAATGTATAGTGTGCAGTGCAGTGACAGGCAAGTAGTGGAATTATTGTAATGTATCATATGGGGCTATTAACAAGGAGTGGAAAGGGATGGGGTCTCTAGTACGGAGAAGGTTATATGGAGAGTTATCTAGAGCTATAGGGCTGGGGAATTATAGAAGGTAAGCCATAAATCTAGTTATATGGGAGTTCTATAGAGCCACAGATGTAGTTATAGGGAGGGAAATATGGAACAATAGGACGAGTTATAGGGAGGGTTATATGGAACAATAGGAGGAGTTGTAGGGAGGGTTATAGGGAACAATAGGAGGAGTTATAGGGAGGGTTATAGGGAACAATAGGAGGAGTGATAGGGAGGGTTATAGGGAACAACGGAGGAGTTATAGGGAGGGTTATATGGAGCAATAGGAGGAGTTATAGGGAGGGCTTATATGGAAACAATAGGAGGACGGTTATATGGAGGGTTATATGGAAAAATAGGAGGAGTTATAGGGAAGGTTTATGGAACAATAGGACGAGTTATAGGGAAGGTTATATGGAAAAATAGGAGGAGTAATAGGGAGGGTTATATGGAACAATAGGAGGAGTTATAGGGAGGGTTATATGGAACAATAGGAGGAGTTATAGGGAGGGTTATAGGGAACAATAGGAGGAGTTATAGGGAGGGTTATAGGGAACAATAGGAGGAGTTAATAGGGAGGGTTATAGGGAACAATAGGAGGAGTAATAGGGAGGGTTATATGGAACAATAGGAGGAGTTGTAGGGAGGGTTATAGGGAACAATAGGAGGTGTTATAGCGAGGGTTATATAGAACAATAGGAGGGGTTATAGGGAGGGGTTATAGGAAACAATGGGAGGAGTTATAGGGAGGGCTATATGGAGCAATAGGAGGAGTTATAGGGAGGGCTATATGGAACAATAGGAGGACGTTACATGGAGGGTTATATGGAACAATAGGAGGAGTTATAGGGAGGGTTATATGGAACAATAGGAGGAGTTAGTTATAGGGAAGGTTATATGGAACAATAGGAGGGTTTATAGGGAGGGTTATTGGAACAATAGGAGGCGTTCTCGGGGTGGGTTATATGGAAACAATAGGAGGAGTTATCGGGAGGGTTATATGGAACAATAGGAGGAGTTATAGGGAAGGTTATATGGAACAATAGGACGAGTTATAGGGAAGGTTATATGGAACAATAGGAGGAGTAATAGGGAGGGTTATATGGAACAATAGGAGGAGTTATAGGGAGGGTTATATGGAACAATAGGAGGAGTTGTAGGGAGGGTTATAGGGAACAATAGGAGGAGTTATAGGGAGGGTTATAGGGAACAATAGGAGGAGTAATAGGGAGGGTTATAGGGAACAATAGGAGGAGTAATAGGGAGGGTTATATGGAACAATAGGAGGAGTTGTAGGGAGGGTTATATGGAACAATGGGAGGGGTTATAGGGAGGGGTATAGGAAACATGGGAGGAGTTTATAGGGAGGGCTTATATGGAGCAATAGGAGGGTTAGGAGTTTTAGGGAGGGCTATATGGAAACAATAGGAGGACGTTACAGGGAGGGTTATAGAACAATGAGGAGGAGTTATAGGGAGGGTTATATGGAACAATAGGAGGAGTTATAGGGAAGGTTATATGGAACAATAGGAGGGTTATAGGGAGGGTTATATGGAACAATAGGAGCGTTCTCGGGGTGGGTTATATGGAACAATAGGAGGAGTTATGGGAGGGTTATATGGAACAATAGGAGGAGTTATAGGGAGGGTTATATGGAACAATAGGAGGAGTTATAGGAAGGTTATATGGAACAAAGGACGAGTTATAGGGAAGTTATAGGGAACAATAGGAGAGTTATAGGGAGCAATAGGAGGAGGTATAGTGAGGGTTATATGGAACAATAGGAGGAGTTATAGGGAAGGTTATATGGAAACATAGGACGAGTTATAGGGAGGGTTATAGGGAACAATAGGAGGAGTATAGGGAGGGTTATAGGGAGCAATAGGAGGAGGTATAATGAGGGTTATATGGAACAATAGGAGGAGTATAGGGAGGGTTATAGGGAAAAAAGGAGGAGTTTAGGGAACAATAGAGAGGTGTTATAGGAGGGTTATAGGGTTATATAGAACAATAGGAGGAGTTAAGGGAGGGTTATAGGGAAACAATAGGAGGAGTTATAGGGAACAATAGGAGGAGGTATAGGGAGGGTTATAGGGAACAATAGGAGGAGTTATAGGGAGGGTTATATGGAACAATGGGAGGAGTTATAGGGAGGGTTTATAGGGAACAATAGGAGGAGTTTATAGGGAGGGTTATATGGAACAATAGGAGGAGTTATAGGGAGGGTTATAAGGAACAATAGGAGGAGTTATAGGGAGGGGTTATAGGGAACAATAGGAGGAGTTTAAGGGAACCAAATGGAGGAGTATAGGTGGAGGGTTATATGGAACAATAGGAGGAGTTATAGGGAGGGTTATAGGGAACAATAGGAGGAGTTATAGGGAGGGTTATAGGGAACAATAGGAGGAGTTATAGGGAGGGTTATATGGAACAATAGGAGGAGTTATAGGGAACAATAGGAGGAGTTATAGGGACGGTTATATGGAGGCTGGATCCATAAATGTAGTTATAGGGAGAGTTATGTTGATAATTAGAATGGCCTATAGGGAAGGTTGTGAGGAATAATAGGTTTAGGAATATCCATACTTAACCCTTGTCAGGGGATCCTAAAGCCTCTTACACACCTATTGGCACCGAACCCCGAGCGTGTTCACACGTGCGTCAAATGTCTGTTTTGGCCGATAATCCCATGTGTGTGTGCGTTCGGTTGTGGGTCTTTCATTGATCCGCTGTGGCCCCACTAACCCCGTTCCTTGGCTCAATTCCGATTTCATATTCCTACACTACTGTACTCGTGCAATTTGTGGTAATCTTAAAATAAGCCAAACACGGGCAGATGTGCGACTATTCAGGCGGAAAATTTTCCTCCTGGCCCAATCTTCATTCTTTGGATAAAGTGCTCGATATTGTTCAATGGCTGATCGGAAAACCAGGAAAAAATTATCGATATTTATGGGGAGCTTAACAGCAGCTAAAATTGGGCCTCTCCCTGGAATTTTTGCCCCATTTCAGATACAAGACAGATCGGGAGACATTTCATGGCTGGTCATGTCCTGACAATATGCTGCAGTCAGAGATCTATTCTGTGTGTGACAGTTAGGGACAGTGCTTGCTCAGACTTCCACTGTCCTCTCCCAGCAGGACATAGAGTGTAAGGGAGAGATCAGCAGGTCCTGCAAACCTCTCCAGAGTTAATCATTACAGGATCTCCCCATTCATTCAAACACCTCCTCACAGATCAATCAGCCAGGGCTCCCTGTGTAGGTGGACAAGACTTTCTAGTTTGTGGTCTTTCCAAAGAGGACGTCTGTCTAAACTCACTGAACGCAGCTAAACCGGATAAAACACAAAATAGGAGGCAAAAAAATCTGCTGAGTCTTCCACTTAATAAAACTGCAACTCCACAAAAACCACACAATGTAACTACACACAGAATAAATGGATTATTGGAATACACACACATCTATGACACACCTGCCACGTGCATCTAAATTTAGCCAGGGCTGTTATATCATCGGTCCCAGAGGAAAATCCACCAGGACTTGGTTGTTAACTGCCTGGATAAGACTAGGGCCAATGTGCAGAACTAAAACGTAATGATTGTAATTAACTGGAATTTTTTTCATACAAAACAAACAAATATGAAACATCAGAAAACTGGATTTGTAAAGGGAGAATTAGTCCGTGATCGGTAATTCAAGACAATATAAAAAAAAAATTCAAAAAGATCTTGCAAAAGGAACTTTTATTATTATTAGTGGCGAGTCCTGGTTTTTAAATGGACCTGGAAACTTTATTTCTTTCCAACCGTCACTGGACTATTTGTTTGTAAAGTTGTCTTCATTCTTTATATGTTTTACAACCATCTTACATTTTAGCTGTCAATCAAGGGCCTTAGGATTAGAGATGACGGTTCGTTTCCGAACTTCAGTAAAAGTTTGGAAATTAACCCATAAAAGTCAATGGGAGAAAATAGTTTGGAAAGTTCGGATAAGTTACAGATAAACTAACAATGGTAACTTCCTGTAAATGGCCGTGGCACCTGGGAAATGGTCTGGGGAACACATATCGTACATATCACCAAATCTTGTTTACACGCTTCTTTCACCGCGTTTGGGCATTTGATGGTTTTCCTCACGCTACATTCGAGGGTTTTGGCCAATTCGAGGGTTAACGAACAATACATTTGAGAGTTACCGAATTCGAACGTTACATCCAAGGGTTACTTATTCACAAAATCGATAATTATCGAAAACAAGTACACGAGTTTGGAAAACCCAAACTAGTTTAAAGTTCGGATAGTTCAGATAGAGTTTGGATAAATCGAGTCCTTTTGGCTCCGTCACTACTGATCATAAACTATTCTGCTGTTTGCAGTTTTGCTGTAATTGCAATGGTGACAGTGGGAATGTGTGAGTTGCATGATGCTGCCTCAGTGATTACTGAGCAAACTTGACTTTTCAGAAAGTCATGTCAGATGGAAGGAGGAGTTGGTTAAGAGTGGGAGGGGAATATTTAGGCTAAGCCAAGTACTGGATTGAAGTCACATGCAGCAGCACACACCCCAGAATAATACATGTATTTACTTGTAGATTAAGACGACGCAAAGACATTTTTACAGTATAGTTTCCCTTTCAAGCAACTAATCTGGAACCTATTAGACTTATAATTAATTTGCCCCTGTGCATTTTGGATCCACACCTCATATTTCCTCTAACTATAAGTGTATTGTGTTTCACAACGGGGGTGAATGAAAGACGAGAGCCGTCCCTTTAAACTTAAAGAAGATCATTTCCACAGGATAAACAGACCCTCATCCCATTACCTAAACCAGTAAATTGAATGTTTACTTTTAATTGATTGAGTCGCTATACCATGAACATTAATATAAAGTTACCAGCAGTCACTCTGGTATTCGGATCTTGGGAATAATCTGAAAACGGAATGTACTTGTAAAGGGTTCGGACCTCATTTTTGTGGACAACTGAATGTACAAGGTTATTTTTGGTAATTCTCGAAAATAAACTCAAACGTTGGATAAACCTTGAAAATACGACTGGAATCTACATCTCTAGTTACAATATGATTGACAGGTGAAGGGATGTAATCTAGATATTAGGAGTCACCCTGGTACAGACCCCAGTCTGGCCTTATTACACAGAACTAACAGGTTATAATAAAGTCTGTGGCCAGTTTCTGGATCTACCTGCAATCTTCATGTCACGCCATTGCTTTCACTGACGACACTTTCGTGGATATATCAACTGGTACCCTGACATGGTTACATGGCTGATATTTTGGGATGATGCAAAAATTACTGGCATGCCCAAATGTTGCTTTTAAACTAAAAATGAACAAAAATGAAAGGAACCTTGGTAATTAAAGACAACACTGACCGCAACAATTTCCTACGGTTAAGCCCCCGGTACATGGGATCGACATTCTGAGAGATCCGAAAATTCTATTCCTGGTCGAAAACGGTTTCCCAATCCGAATGTTTATAGGAAAAACGAAGATCGGACGAGGCTTGAAATTTTCCACCGACCCCATCTTCATTCCCCACGCCCCTGCAGATATTAAGGGGAGATCTATGGAATGATTGGAACCTTAAGGTGGGGTCTTCCGATCGTTGCATAGAGAGATATGTGATCTATCATTTTATAAAGTAGATTATAACCAATAGGATGCAAGGCTAGTGATAAGCTGGGTACACACCATGAGATTTCTTTGTTCCAAGCGGTCGGCTGGAATGAAGCATTGTGGGTAAAAAGTAGCCACTGTCGACAGTTCGCCGAGACAGATTGTGCAGTCTATAGAGGACCACACAATCGCCTGTGGTTTTCAAAAACGCCCCATCGCCCATATGTCCGGTTCGGTTCGGTCCACTATTTCGGCCCAATTGACCAATACACTGAAATTTAAGTCTCTCTGGGCCCCAAACATGGGATGGTGTGTACCCAGCCATAGAGAATGGAGTTCTTATTGCTGTAGATAGACCCCTTTATAGTATGATGTAACCTGCATTGATTAGGTCTAAGTATCATTGTGATGCTTGGTGATCTGGTCTCGATGAGACGTCCATTGGGTTTCTAGTGTTGCCATTATTCGTCTCTCTTTTAGTTTATGCTCCCCAGGCCCCTAATAACAAACTCTAACTTATTAGCTGAACACACATTTTCCCAAACAATTCTTTAAAACTTCCAGGATTAAACCCACCGACACGAGTTTCCCAGGGCAAAAAGGCTTTTCCGTCCCTGCAGATAACAAAACCTCAAAGGTTAGCGAAATTACCAAGGATGAGACAACTCACCCCGCACATGTGCCAACTTCACACGCCGTCCAGGCATCAGAAGTGCTAATTAAACGACGCCTGGCTGGTTCCAGGCACCCTGTATACTGCAGGCATTGCAATCCTCACTTACAAAAAGAAAGGGATATCAAAGAGAATGGGATTCGTATTCCCCTTGTGCGAGTCGGCGGGGGGTGGGGGATAGGGAAATGAAGGATGAAGCAGTCAGAAGATGTGATATTGACATAACATTTCATAGGACTGGAGGAGACGGAGATTCTACTGCCATCGGTTTATATGGGGGATTTATTGATATTTGAATATTAAGAGAAATTAACAGATCAGCATTACTACAGTATATTGTTATTTTTTATGGGGTTACTTTAAAGGGCATTTTCATCCCCAAATATAAAATTTGCCCCAGTGCTGGTCCATCTGTATATAGTGGCGTGAAACCCTTTTAATATAATGATCCTTAGGCTTTCCCACCCCCAACCGCCATTTTAATTTCCATTTTAATTTCCATTTAATTTCAGATTTATACTACCCTTCTCTCCCGCGCCTATCTTCGTAGCTGCGTCTGTGATTGATTGACCTGGCAACGGTCCGACCCCCCCCCACCCTCTGCTTTTTTCCCGGTTAGCAGAGGCTGAGAAGATAGTCGCGGGAGCAAAGGGGCTATAAGTACATATCGGAAAGTTTTTTCTTTAGTATTATTATGCCGTTGGGGGTGGGCAACCTAAGGATCATTACACTAAAGTTAGTTTTTTTAGATAAACATGCCATTTAATACTGAGTCACAGTTTGGAATTGAACCTGCTTTTCAGGCAGAACCAAGGGTTATGAACTTATGGTATTTGGTAGAAATTTTGAAATTCATTAAAACCCTCCCTATACCACCTCCTATTGTTCCCTATAACCCTCCCTATAACTCCCCTTTGTTCCCTATAACCCTCCCTATAACTCCTCCTATTGTTCCCTATAACCCTCCCTATAACTCCTCCTATTTTTCCCTATAACCCTCCCTATAACTCCTCCTATTGTTCCCTATACCCCCCTATAACTCCTCCTATTGTTTCCTACTCCTATACTCCTCCCTATATAACCCTCCCTATATCCTATGTTCCCTATACCCTCCCTATAACTCCTCCTATTGTTCCCTATAACCCTCCCTATAACTCCTCCTATTGTTCCCTATACCCTCCTATAACCTCCATGTTCCCTTACCCTCCCTATACTCCTCCTATGTTCCCTATAACCCTCCCGATACTCCTCCTATTGTTCCTATAACCTCCCTATAACTCTCCTATTGTTCCCTATAACCCTCCCTTAACTCCTCCTATTGTTCCCTATAACCCTCCCTATAACTCCTCCTATTGTTCCCTATAACCCTCCCTATAACTCCTCCTATTGTTCCCTATAACCCTCCCTATAACTCCTCCTATTGTTCCCTATAACCCTCCCTAAACTCCTCCTATTGTTCCCTATAACCCCCCTATACTCCTCATTGTCCCTATAACCCTCCTATAACTCCTCCTATTGTTCCCTATAACCCTCCCTATAACTCCTCCTATTGTTCCCTATAACCCTCCCTATAACTCCTCCTATTGTTCCCATAACCCTCCCTATAACTCCTCCTATTGTTCCCTATAACCCTCCCTATAACTCCTCCTATTGTTCCCTATAACCCTCCCTATATCTCCTCATTGTTCCCTATAACCCTCCCTATAACTCCTCCTATTGTTTCCCTATAGAACCCTCCCTATAACTCCTCCTATTGTTCCCTATAACCCTCCCTATAACTCCTCCTATTGTTCCCTATAACCCTCCCTATAACTCCTCCTATTGTTCCCTATAACCCTCCCATAACTCCTCCTATTGTTCCCTATACCCTCCCTATATCCCCTATTGTTCCCTATACCCCCCTATAACTCCTCTATTGTTCCCTATAACCCTCCCTATAAACTCCTCCTATTGTTCCTATAACCCTCCCTATAAACCTCCTCCTATTGTTCTCCTATAACCCTATACCCTCCCTATAACTCCTCCTATTGTTCCCTATAACCTCCCCTATAACTCCTCCTATTGTTTCCCATAACATTCCATAATATCTATAAATCATAACCTATTGTCCTATAACCCTCCCACCCTATAACTCCTCCTATTGTTCCACTATAACCCTCCTATAACTTCCCCTATTGTTCCCTATAACCCCTCCCTATACCTCCTCCTATTGTTCCCTATAACCCTCCCTATAACTCCCCTATTGTTCCCTATAACCCTCCCTATAACTCCTCCTATTGTTCCCTATAACCCTCCCTATAACTCCTCCTATTGTTCCCTATAACCCTCCCTATAACTCACTCCCCATTGTGTCCCTAAACCCTCCTATAAACTCCTCCTATTGTTCCCTATAACCCTCCCTATAACTCCTCCTATTGTTCCCTATAACCCTCCCTATAACGCCTCCTATTGTTCCCTATAACCTCCCTATAACTCCTCCTATTGTTCCCTATAACCCTCCCTATAAGCGCCTCCTATTGTTCCCTGTAACCCTCCCTATAACGCCTCCATTGTTCCCTTAACCCTCCCTATAACGCCCTCCTATTGTTCCCTGTAACCCTCCCTATAACGCCTCCTATTGTTCCTATAACCCTCCCTATAACGCCTCCTATTGTTCCCTATAACCCTCCCATAACGCCTCCTATTGTTCCCTATACCCTCCTAAACTCCTCTAGTTCCCTATAACCCTCCCTATAACGCCTCCTATGTTCCCTATAACCCTCCCTAAACGCCTCCCTGGTTCCCTATAACCCTCCTATAACTCCTCTATTGTTCCCTATAACCCTCCTATCGCCTCCTATTGTTCCTATAACCCTCCCTATAACGCCTCCTATTGTTCCCTATAACCCTCCCTATAACGCCTCCTGGTTCCCTATAACCTCCCTATAACTCCTCCTATTGTTCCCTATACCCTCCTATAACGCCTCCATGGTTCCATATAACCCTCCCTATAACGCCTCCCATGGTTCCCTATAACCCTCCCTATAACGCTCCTATTGTTCCCATAACCCTCCCTATAACGCCTCCTATTGTTCCCTATAACCCTCCATATAACGCCTCCTATTGTTCCCTATAACCCTCCTATAAGCCTCCATGGTTCCTATACACACCCTCCCTATAACTCCTCCTATTGTTCCCTATAACCCTCCCTATAACGCCTCTCATGGTTCCATATAACCCTCCCTATAACGCTCCCATGGTTCCATATAACCTCCCTATAACGCCTCTATTGTTCCCTATAACCCTCCCTATAACGCCTCCTATTGTTCCTATAACCCTCCATATACGCCTCCTATTGTTTCCTATAACCTCCCTATATGCCTCCCATGGTTCCATATAACCTCCCTATAACTCCTCCCATGGTTTCATAAAGCCCTCCCTATAACTCCTCCCATTGTTCCTATAACCTCCTTATAACCCTCCCATTGTTCCATTAACCCTCCTATAACTCCTCCTATTGTTCCTAAACTCCTCCTAATGTTCCATATAACCCCTCCTATTGTTCCTATAACCCTCCCTATAACTCCTCCTATTGTTACCCTATAACCCCACCCTCCTTAACTCCTCCATTGTTCCCTATAACCCTCCCTATAACGCCTCTATTGTTCCCTATAACCCTCCCTATAACGCCTCCTATTGTTCCCTATAACCCTCCTATTGTTTCCCTATAACCCTCCTATACGCCTCCTATTGTTCCCTATAACCCTCCATAACGCCTCCTATTGTTCCCTATAACCCTCCCTATAACGCCTCCTATTGTTCCCTATAACCCTCCCATAACGCCTCCTATTGTTCCCTATAACCCTCCCTATAATGCCTCCCATTGTGTCCTATACCCTCCCTATAATCCTCCCATGGTTCCATATAACCCTCCCTATAACTCCTCCATGGTTTCATATAACCCTCCCTATAACTCCTCCTATTGTTCCTAAACCTCCTCCTAATGTTCCATATAACCCTTCCTATTGTTCCATGTAACCCTCCCTGTAACTCCTCCTATTGTTCCATATAACCCTCCCTGTAACCCCTCCCATTGCTCCATATAACCCTCTCTGTAACTCCTCCTATTGTTCCATATAACCCTTCCTATAACTCCTCCTATTGTTCCATATAACCCTCTCTATAACTCCTCCTATTGTTCCATATAACCCCTCCTATTGTTCCATATAACCCTCCCTGTAACTGCTCCTATTGTTCCATATAACCCTCCCTGTAACTCCTCCTATTGTTCCATATAACCCTCCCTGTAACCCCTCCCATTGCTCCATATAACCCTCCCTATAACTCCTCCTATTGTTCCATATAACCCTCCCTATAACTCCTCCCATTGCTCCATATAACCCTCCCTATAACTCCTCCCATTGCTCCATATAACCCTCTCTTAAACTGTTCTATACGATTCGGGGTAGTGTGAGACATTATTTTATCTGTTGGATAATTTAGATCTTTTGCTTTCTCTGGTGAGTTATCGTGGAGGAAATATATAAATAATTTGCTTCTCACATCTAATAATTTATTGTGTAATTGATCCAGCAGTTTGGCCGGGGTGAGAGGAATTGATTGCGCGGTGAATGGTTCTTTCTATCCCGGTAATGCACTTACAAATCAATGGTTGGATACTGCCGGGAGGAGGGAAATTCTCTGAGGGTGATGAATCTGCCAATATGTGAGTGATTTGTTCCCAGTTTATTGGGGAATAGAATAAATATTATCTTTTCTCTGTCAATTGTCACGGACACTTGACTGGTTCATTTGCAGAGTTAAAGGCCAGATACAATGTGGACTGGGACCCAGGCAGTTCAGTAAAATGGATCCAGTGAGAGAAACTATGGCAGATACTCTGCAAGCAGACTGGCTCTACTATGGCAAATGCAATACACTGCAAGCAGGCTGGCTCTACTATGGCAGATGCACTGCAAGCAGACTGGCTCTACTATGACAGATGCACTGCAAGCAGACTGGCTCTACTATGGCAGATGCACTGCAAGCAGGCTGGCTCTACTATGGCAGATACACTGCAAGCAGGCTGGCTCTACTATGGCAGATGCACTGCAAGCAGACTGGCTCTACTATGGCAGATGCACTGCAAGCAGACTGGCTCTACTATGGCAGATGCACTGCAAGCAGACTGGCTCTACTATGACAGATGCACTGCAAGCAGACTGGCTCTACTATGGCAGATGCACTGCAAGCAGACTGGCTCTACTATGGCAGATATACTGCAAGCAGGCTGGCTCTATGGCAGATGCACTGCAAGCAGACTGGCTCTACTATGGCAGATACACTGCAAGCAGGCTGGCTCTACTATGGCAGATGCACTGCAAGCAGGCTGGCTCTACTATGGCAGATGCACTGCAAGCAGACTGGCTCTACTATGGCAGATGCACTGCAAGCAGGCTGGCTCTACTATGGCAGATGCACTGCAAGCAAAAAAAATTGCAGAGCTTGCCCGCATCCAATCTAACCCCTGAACCACAGACTTCCCTGACCCACCCAAGCCCTGCACCTATTAAGACAACCCATGTTAATCCAGGACAGCAGGTCTGGATCAGTATGGTTAGAAAGCATGGAATATTTAGTGGAGGTAGTTTGGCTATTTGAATGGTATTAAGTCGAGGCATGCTGGGAGTTGCTGTTTCCAAAAATTTGGAGGCCCAAGGTTTACCATCACTGCCTTAAGCTATCATTTGACTTTAGTTCTCCTTTAAATATGAGAAATATGAATGAGTGTCTTCCCATGGGTTAAGTCCTGGGCCATAGGGGGGGGCGGAGCAACAACACTACAGTTGACCTATAATACGATGCCACTAGTAGAAGGCTTGGTTGGCAGGTTACGTTTTACAGACCTTCCAAATAATCTTGTTTTCTCCTTCACGTAATCTAAATGTTGGCCAAATTCCCCTGTTAAATAGCCTGTCTCTAATTCTAGCTTTAGCCCTGCAGTACTCAGACAATCTGATTTTTTTTTTGTATATATGACAATGACGGATTGTGTCTTATTAGATCTGCCAACTCTATTATCTGCTTTAATCCTACATAGTTCTAACTGCCTGTCCAAATCGGACTGTCCGTTGGAAGCTTCCTGCCAGCGAGGGATCCACTTCTGCTCTGAAAGACAGTTCCTATTTCTGCACATTAAAAAAACATTAAAAGAAGAGTCTCGGTTGTCCAAATATAATACGGAACGCTGGACAGCGCGTGAAGGATCGCAGGCGGAAAACACGAGACAATGAGCTATTTTTCACCCTATAATAACGTCATCTCACATCTTAATAAATGCATGTTTGTTGACTTGTGTAAGCATTGCAGCAAATAGATGGGGATCCGCAGCACGGAGAGGGCGCAGGAAGCATATGCGCCGTGAATAATGACTCCACGCTGCATAAGAAGGACGCAATTCATAATAATCCCTTGCTTTTTCTCATTTTGCCGTCTACAGGGGCGATTAATCAATTTGCTGGTGTGCTGTCACCCGCAACAAATTTGCCAGAGCCGAGACAAATTTATTGCTTCATGATAAAAGAACTTGTTTAGAGGGAAAATAAATGAAATGGATTGCCATGGTATTTGAATGGGATGTTCAAGATGTAGGGGCCAGGCAGAGGTGCACATTCCCTATTATTACCCTTGTGCTTTGAGAATAGTTCAAGGTGAGACAGCAGTGCCTTGTCTAATTATTATTATTGTAATTATTATTATGGGAGAGAGGGAAGAATATAAATATAAACCCCTTTTTCCCACCTGGTGGTTGTATTGAAAATGATAATAGAATTTATGGAAAAGCCATGAAAAGTGCTATCAAAGAACAGCTCTTAAAAGGAACCATGGTAGACCATAAAATAAGGGATTCTGGGTATGTTCTTGAAGGTTCTCATCCATCCAAGTATTCTTCTGTTACATCACCTTCACGTCCAGTTGATCAAGCTCGATTCTGTGTTAGGAAGTTGTGAGAGGTGGTAACCTGAATCCGTATTTCTAAACAGAAATGGTTTTTTTGGGTTTTTCCCTTAAGTTTTGATCTATGGGGCCGGCAAAACACTGGAGGCGATATGAAGATCAGAAGGGTGTCTTCAATTTATAAGATTGGCCCTGTGTTGGAAAGCTAGAAAATGGATTGGATACCCGGTAGTGCGCAGGGGTATAAATGTAAACCAGGAATGGGATTGAGAAAAACAAGAAAGAACTTGACCCAAGACGAACACTAAATGTGTCGGAAGACAGAATGCACTAAAGGTTCCCATACAGATTACTCTTTAAGATGCCCATATATTAGCGCTTACTTGCCAGCCAATCCCGCGGCATTCAATCAATTCTGCAGGAAGCGCCTTTCCAATTGGTGTCGATTGGTCTGTTGTTTGCTGATAATCTCCCAAGAACCCAGGCACAATTTGGTGAAGCTCTTTGAAGACGTTTTGATACCATTCTATAATCATGGCTGTTGCTCTTGGGCGGACTTGTGAGTGAGACCAGTCCCCTGGATGACAACACAAACATGAAATGTCCCAGGACTTATGGTAGAGTTCACCTTTTCTTCCCCATACAACTGTGTTTCCCAAATGTACTAAAAAATCCTGCATGGTAAATGGTTCGTTCAGATTCTATCCAGCAATTTCCTTCTGAATGGATGGGAATTGCCACCTCCAAAGTTTGAATGTTGCAAAACACCTTTTGCCACTGTCAAAACTTTGACCATAACTGTAGCAAGCAAGTGTAGGTTCCTCCCTGAATAAATGGAAGGCCTGTAAGAAGCCACCATTGCTATACACATTTTTGTTCTGCCATCTTTGTGTGATTAAAGTAGGGTTGTCCTGTGATATATATCACCAAACCCTACAGCTTTGTTAATGGCTCATAGTCTCCTCTATACTCATCTACTCATACTCATCTATATAGAAGTTCCTCCAAATCCAACGTGAAGTTTCTCCTTCTCGTCTCTACCTGCTGTGGTGTCTTTCTTTTTACTAAGGAAAGTGTTAATCTACCATCAGCAAATTCACCTCTTCACCTTTAATTGAGGAGAGATGGACAGAGATATTGTTGGTTCATGTATATGTCAACTCAACAGTACAGGCTATCCTCTGAATATCAATATCTAGCCATCTTGTCTTTGTGGGTGAAGTTAATTCAATGACTTTCCATAGGTGTCAGCAGAATAATCTTATCACGCACTCTTGCTACTTTTATTTCTCTCTTAAGTCGTTGCAAGGGGCCGCAGTTGATTGCAATCTCCCCATATACGTGTCTGAAAAGGACACATTTCGTACCCACAATGACGGAGGTGTCAACGAAACATCACTCGGGAGATGAATATCAATGTTTTGCTCCAATTTAACAAACAGATGTGATCAATCCTTTCTCGTTAATAAGACCTATTTTCTGTTTCCTGGTTGCGTCTCTGGGTCGTTATCAATGCTCGTGGTCACTGTTCGCTGTAATGTTACATTTTCTGTCTGAACAATCACAGCCTTAAGGGGCATTGAAATGCCAAATGATTAATGACATTTTATGTACTTTAAATGTGTCAAGCTATTCCACCGAGACTGGTCTCCACCATTGTTTATTTGTGACAGGCAAATCAGCCAACGAATGGCCACTTTGTTTAATCCATACATTCGTTGTGGGGATCAGTTTAGGTAATAAAGGCCACTTACCTTTCTCTGCTGCTCCATAACTTTATTGTGTCTACAAATGTCTACTCAATAGGGTAGGTACTTCGTGTACATTAACCAGTGAGTGGGACTTTTTCTGAGAGTATCTACCTTTAACATGGAAGACGACTTAATCAAGTGTCTACTTTTAAAACCCCAAGAAATTCAACCAATGATTGCCACTTGTCTAACACTATCCTCAGTGTGTCAAGCAATTCAACCTTTCATTTGTACCTGTCCATCATTGTCCACCTTTTAATGTGCCAAGCGACCCAACCACGAGTGAAAGTTGTGTTCTACTGTCTACACTCCGTGTGTCCATCAATTCAACCAACCACTGATACTTCTGTGTCTATCATTCAGCCAATCAAACAATTTAACCAAATAGTGCCACCTCTCTAACAATATCTAGCTTTGACGTGTCAAGCAGTTTAACCAACTCCTTTCTGTAAAACCCCAATCTACCTTCAATGTTGGCAATAAAAACTATTGATTTAGCAGTGTATACTATTGACTGCCTTTTATTGTTAGTCCAAACGTGGGCTTCCAATGATCTTATTTTGTGCTAGTGTTCCGTTTTCAATTGGCTATTTTAGTTTAGGAGCTATCCAATGCCTATGGACATCATCCAAGGCACATGCCTTGCTGACTTAGAATAATTACTCACGGATTTGTCTCTCTAGATTTTTGTTTTTCTGAAATTGTGGATTTGCTGAAAGTCCTAATAACCTCCAATGGCTGTTTAGGAGAATGTCGCATACGTCACTGGCAGTTTGGCTGTAGCATCAGCATATCTCATCATTAATTCATTCTCTTAGTTTGGACTGAGTCAACACCTGGTCCAAAGCCACTCACTTGGGTTTCTCTGCAGACAATATCTCAGGTAGCGACCATGAATTAAACCGAGACGATACAGTTAGAACCATTTGCAGTTCCAGGTTTCACTTACAGAGCAGAAATAAATCCTTGGTCTTTTTATTTTTTTTCCGCGGATCAATAATTTGACAAATGCTTATATTTACTCATGTTTACTTAAACAATGACATCTTCATGGAGGATTTGGGCAGGGAAAACTCCTCGTCAGACGCACTCAGCATTAAATTCCTGGGAGCCTAATGCGATGTAGGCTTGAAATGCGGATCAATCAATGGTGGTTTTGCATTTATTGTAAACAGGACGCATTATAGCTATACTGTACATCGTGGCTGCACGTCTGCCACCCAATCCAGGGAGAGACGAAAGGAATCAGGTCTAAACTGTATTAGTATTAGGTTACTTTGTTCCTGTTGGGGTTAGGCTTTACGGAAATGCAACAAAGGATTGCCTGTAAATAAGACAATTGGAAAGTATCTTCAAGCAACCGCATCTTTAAAAACAAAATTGATTCATACAGATGTACAATGTCTATTTCACGTCTAATGGTGGTTAAAGGCAAACGTTCAGCAGTGTGTTTAATCTCTCATCTCATTGGCTGATTACAATTATGGCTGGTTGCTCAGTTCTCTTTTCTTTGAAGATTTGCATTTAAAGGGCATTTCCACCCCAAAAACTATAATTACACCCACTACTGGCCCCACTCTGCAGTTTAAAATAAACCTTAACTTACATCTCTGCTCCTTATGGTTCCTAAAATATGTCTCTTCAAAGTCCAGGAAACTGAAGACTCCAAGCTGTCTGTGAGGCTTCTGATCCACACTGATCAGGGTCTGGAGCATGCGCAGTAACCCCCCCCCTCCCACACATACACACATACACACACACCATCCAGATCCATCCTCCGCCATCGATGATCCTATCTTCAAATCCTTTGTAGGTAAGTTAGGTAACCCCTTCCCTCCCCCAACCGCCGGCATATTTCTTTAAAAAAGTCCCCCGAATTCTACTTACACAGCCTTCTCTCCCTTTGCATTTCACATGACATCAGCCGCGTCTGTGATTGGCTGCCCCTCAGCCAATGACAGACAAGGCTGAGGTCTGGCCACTGCTTGCAAGCAGAAGGCCGGATCGGAAGGCCGGATCGGATTGCCGCAGGGTAGAAGGCTTTTTTAAAGAAATATGCCGGCGGTTGGGGGTGGGTAGGGGTTGCCTACCTTACCTCCAAAGTTGGTTTTGGGGGGTGGACATGCCCTTTAAGAAGCTGATATATCTCGTGAGGAATATTTTAGAAACTTCAACCAAAAAGTTTTTTTAGCTTGTTTACGCCATGCTCTCCCATAATGCTTTGCAGGAAAATGGTCAGCCAGTTAATGCTGCTTGTCCCCAAAACAATACGATGCCAGCAAGCAGCACTCAGTAATTCGGAGGGATTAAAAGGATTATAAAAGTAATAGTCCATTACATTACCTACTTCAGCAGGATTGTAATGAACGCCATAAATTGCAGACAGGGCTTCTTTCTCCCATCTATTTAAAATGAATTTGTGGGGTTACTTTCATTAACTGAGAGCAGCCTGACATGTTACGGCTGTAGAAATGAATAGAAAATAGGCTGCGGGGGGGGGGGGGGGGGGGTTGTATCGACATTTCGGGAACATCCAGTTTACTGACGTATTTATTTTCCACTCTGTCTGTCCATAAAGTATCACTGATTAGTAATATAGAATCTGCGTTCTATGGCACTGCCCCCTCGCATGACCTCCTTGTGGGCGCCCGCCATTCAAATATATTGTTAGGGGTGGTGGCGCCTTAGTAGGAAATGAATCCTGAGCTATTTGATGGCGTTATAATCTTGTGCTAGATGTAGCTGCGCTGGTGTCTTTATTGAAAGATGGAGGTACCGATTTAATATGAGAAAGTGCCCAGCGCTCTTCCGTTCCGTAAATGCGCCAGATAATGTGTTATCTAGTGAGGGCCATTTGGCCCTCTGCAAAACTGACCTGTGACGCATTCAAGCGCAGTAGAGCCAGAAGATGGGTCATGTGACCAGACATATCAGTAAGTCGCCCATTGTGGAAATTTGTTCGGTTTACTTACCCTTATAATTCTGTGAGATAAATGCCTATAATAACTTTACCTGTTTGGAGGCTCAGAATGGGGAGGAATAATAGAATTCCATATTGCCCCTCACAGGCTCTCCACAATGCAAATCTAGTTCCCACTGCATCCCTCCCAGCAAGTCCATTTAGGATCATCTGCACGCTTTGAATAGCTTGCTGTGCGAGCAGTGTCTGAATGAGATTCCAAGGGGTTTTGAACAAGAAACTTTCCCTCTGCCGCTATCTGCTGACTCTGTCTTTTCTGCTGGTTAATGATTAACAGGGTGTAAGCTTCTTTAGATGGTTCTATTCCTCCCAAAAAGACCATCACTCCCACGCAAATTAGATCCTAATTGGACATTGCCCGACTCTAGTAATAGAAGTAATGGAATTCTTTCAGGCATATTCCTGTCTGTGACATGGTCGGTCCTTCTGAACAGCAGCCAGACAGGTATTAGCACATTGGTGATCACAGGTTCCTATCCAGGTAGATGTCATGGGATTGTAAGTGTCCTTCTCAATACTATGAGAGATCCAACATAAACCAAACTATTTCAATGATCATCTCTTTGGCATTAAACAGGGATGTCCAACTAGTAGCCCCAAACCTCTGTAGGTCTGCAGGATGGACATCCCAATCTTAGAGATTAGAGGTTTAACATACCCAGGTAACATACCATGGGCAGCACACAGCACACTCTATGGAACTAGCTGTAGGAGGTAATGCATTATCCTATCAGCATACAGTAGCCTATGAGATGGTGCTCCCAGCATTATCCAGGCACCATACAGAACAGCAGGAGATGGAATTTATTGCATTATCCATCCTGCCTACGATACACTATGAAGTGCAGCTCGTGGCATTATCCATATATTATAGTACAGTAGATAGAATTATACAGCTAGTGCACATTACATGAATATGAACCAGGGATTCTAATGAGCCAAATAGACTGTTGCCTGGGTGCATTGGTGTTGTATGATATGGGGAGGGATAGGGATGTTCGTTATCCAGATAGAATATCGCCCAGCAGAAGATGAACTATTATCATTATAAGAGATGTCGTAACTTGCAAAAATCCATTCCACTCGCAGATTCGGAGCTGACCCATTAAAGTCAATGGGAGTTAAAAAAAAATGGGACCTGGGAAATGGTCTGGGGAACACATATAAATGCCCAAAATGTTTTAAAAAAACCCAACACTGTGCTTCCTGTTTTCATGCAGCTTAGTATTTTCCATATTCCTCGTAATTTCAAAACATTTGGAATTTTTGAAAAATCCGGATCGGAATCTGCATTTGAGGAGCAAACCACTTCTAAGCCTTAGAACACCTGAATTCTCATTGCCATGGCTAACGGGGTTGGCACTGCTAAAAAAAACAGCTGGCATTGGTGAATTTGGGACATGTGGCTGGATTGTTCAAAATTCGAGAAAAATGGAAAATTAAAAAATCCTCGAACGTTTCATAATTTGTGAAAATTTCCGAAACATGGAAAAGCGGAATTCTAAAGATCCACGGATTTCGGAGATCCACCTCTGAACCGATTGGGATTCACGTGCTAGTCCATCTCTAATCATGATCTATCAAGACCATACAGTACAGCAGCATAGGAGGTGAAACTCATTCCTTATCAACAGGCCAAAAAGCCACCCTGAAAGATAAATGGCTGACCATACATGGATAATTATTATTTTTTTGTTGTTGCAGATTCAATAATTTTAAATTTTGACAAAAATGTTATTCCTTTCAACATGCCCAAGTTTATCAATCGATAACCCTAATCGGGACACTGGTGGTGGCTGGACACTTTGAAGTGCATTTATGAACTATTTAACTATGGAGGTCTGTTTGATGTTATGCCCTATGCTAGAGTTTGTCCTATGCTATTAATCTACAGTGACCAATCAGATGGTAGCTTTGTACAGATCCCTCTTGGTTGCTGTAGAGCGAACTGCTTGATTAGATGGGAGCCTCTTTGGGTCAGGGATTTATGCAGATGGTTAGACTCCCGGTTAATTGCTATAAAAGTGAAATGTAACGAAATGTCCCTTAATACCAGTAAAAAACAAGTTACGCATATAGTAAAGGAGTAATGTTTGTAAATTACCCCCCACGTAAGCCATTGCATATCCGAATCGTATTGGGTCCAGCCGGGAAAGGGTTACACCATTGTATCCAGACTGCAGAGTCCAGGAGCTTTGGGAGCACAAGTCAGAATGAGCTGTACATCAGCCTTGTGTTGGGGCATGATTGATACTGCAGGGTGTAGGTGTAATGAAACCTTCCCTGTCTTCCTCATCCACCTGTGATTTATTGAGTACAAATTTAAGATGAGAAAAGGCCCCATCCCAGGTCTTGTATCATCCCCCCTCAATGAGAGAATGGTCATCCATCACCCTGGCCGGCACAGAGCACACTACGAAGACACTCACAAGATGAGCCAATAGTCTCTTTTGTTGCCATTTCTAACAAGTGTTTGATCAGCAAAAGTCTATTTTGGTTGGTGGACCTTTCAAGACCAATTGGCACTGGGTCACTGATTTCACTTTTGTATTATCTTCTTTACAAGACTAACCAGTTGGGCGAGAGGCAGAGATTAATGATGGAGCCACAGTGCTGCAATCTATAGCTCTTGGGAAGCCAGATTAAGATTTTTTTTTACGTTCTTCTTTTTTTGGGGGGGGGTTTACATTAATGAGAATTAAAGCCAAAGGGGGAACCAAGTATGATTTAAAGATGTCTCTAGCTTTGGGGTATTTTTAGGGGGTTCCAATTCTCTGATGGGAATCCTTTTGCATTTCTTGTGGATTCATTTGGAAAAAGATAAGTTCGTCGGTGATGTATTGTCCACTGCAGACGAGAGAGAGGACTATCTAGCAATGGAATGTGTAATCATTTATACTTGCATTACACGGAGTGATCAGACTGGCAACACTGCTAGCTGCCCCCACCCATCCCTGTACATTGTAAATGTCCATAAACCTGTGGGTCAGATGGGTGGGATTTGTTGAAACGCGATCATCCCTGTATTGGGTGATCAATAATGAATTGATTTACAGTGTCAACCAATGCACATGAAGTTCAGAGATCTAGATCCATATTGATATTTAATTGGGAACTTTTTATTGTAAATGTGGAATTTTAGGTTGGGGCTGTGAGTATGAATCACATGACGTTTACCTATGATGTCATTGAAGGTTGTGGAATCACATGACGTTTACCTATGATGTCATTGAAGGTTGTGGCTAGGGACGTACCAGAGTTTCGACCCAAACCAGGAAATATGTCATTTTGATGTACCATTATTTTTAACGTCAATTTGGACAGAAAATTCCGGCCCGGCATTGTGTACCACTGGTTATTGGACAAGAAAATGTCACATGACTTGTGACATCACTTGAGTATTGTACAAGTGATGCAATGTTTTAAATGGCACCCCCCTAAGGTGCCTTTCCCAGGGATATATGAAAGCCTATACCTACCCCCCTGGGTGGCCACTAGCATGAGCCAAGAGCTGCAGCTGACAGCTACTGTTAGTCACTCTGGTCATAGAACAACTATTTCCTTTTTCTCTAGCATTAGGGAGAGACAGTCACACATGTGCAGAGCAGTTGGCTGCAGCACAAGCAGAAACGACCGCTCACTGCCCATGGGAGATAGGAAAAGGCTTTCCTAAGGGGCTTTTTAAGATACTTTTTTGGCCATAGTTGCCATTTAATTGGCAGATCCTGACTTTTATATCAGGGGGAAATGTTATTAGGATGATTACCTCATTTCAGTGGCACTTTATTTTAAAGAGCCTCAGTGGCCATAGGTCTGGACTGGATGCATTTTTGGCTACTCTCTTTAAAGGGAAGATGTGATTCTGCGGAGCATGGCTTTCCTAAGGCCAGGCCCCAGACATAAGAAGGGGGCGGGGCTTGGCTGGATAAGTAAGTACTGCTGACAATCTAAGGTAAAATTAAGGACCTAGGGGTTTCGGTCCTCACACTGGGGACATCAAATATGAGGAAATGTTTTGGGGGGTGCAGTTCCCCTTTAATATTATATTAAAGTTCTTGAAAACCTAACACTGTGTGTATTTAGCTGACTTGTCTTTCCTTTGACCTTAACACCATCTTCTGGAAGCTTTAGTTGACCGCCACATGCCGGTATGATGTCCTTGTCCCTTTGGTTTAGATGGGACTATGGAGGGACTATAAATAAACAGTACATTCAGGCTTTTACATGAGCCCAATACATATAATGAAAAAACTTCATAGTTATGCACTGATTAATTTTTTTAACGTAGCCAGTGACGCGGGCTGTACAGACCCTCTGCCTTTTGACATTTTTCCTGTCGGAGCTATTTGTATGGCAGCTCCGGCTCATAAAAAATAAATGCAAAACTAGTGTATTTTACTGCGCCTCTATAGAAAAATGAATGAAACGGAAACCATACTTTTAAATAGGGTAAACTTTCCCTTTAATAGCAATAATTCAATGCCATTACCATATTGTCCTAGTCACTGGAGAACAGTCCTACATATTTAAAAGAAATTCTTAGTCGGCAGAAAATGTTCCTTTGGAAACCAGTTGTGTGAAATTAGGACAGAGTTGTCCCCCATTGAATCTCACCTGGAACTTACCCTCTGGGTATCAAGGAAAGACCGCAATCCAGGAGACTTTACAAGGGTCCTATTTAATTAATGCAGCTCCCAGAATCCCCTGTCTTAGAAAGGAATTTAAAGGGATAAGGATGGGCAGACCCTATGGCTTTGGAATTTTAAGAGAAGCTTGAATAAAAATCCCATTTAAGGATTCGTACGTATCCCCTGGGCCCAGGCTGCTTACGTAGATCAGGATGATATTAGCACAAGGAGAGAGAGGGAAATCATTTTTTGCTCCCTAGACAGTGATCTCAAGTCCCTTTGTTTCGCTGGAGTTGTAAATCACTATTGGTAGCGAGCGGCCCACTTGGAACCAAGCAGACAGGTAATTATATCATTGTCTTTACAGCGTCAACAAGCAAAAGGACAAAGCACAAAACTAATAATCCCTTTCTTATTCCTAGGGACAGGAATCCCACTTAGTGCCACGTTTCACCAAGGACCAGTGAGTATTTTCTAATCACGACCAATATATAAACCCAACTGAATGATTAATGATACAGAGAGAGAGATTTCACCCCAACAACGTACCTTCCCCTAACCTGAACTTAACTGCAGTGTGAATAACATGGGAAATAGAATCGTTCACATACCTAGAAACGTATCCACTAGCGGTGAGAGTGAGACACACATGTCTCTATTGTAATAAATAATAATCTAATGTAATGTATGTTGGATTCAGTTAGACCAACTGGACTTAAAGTTTAGTTCTTGAAGACGCTTTGCTAGTCATCCGACTGGATCTCTCAATTCAGAATGACTTGTGAAATGTCTTCAAGAACTAAACTTTTAGTCCAGTTTATCTAACTGAACACAACAGATATACCATGACCTGGATGAATGAATATTAGATATACCATGACCTGGATGAATGAATATTAGATATACCATGACCTGGATGGATGAATATTACAGATATACCATGACCTGGATGATGAATATTACAGATATACCGTGACCTGGATGATGAATATTAGATATACCATGACCTGGATGAATGAATATTAGATATACCATGACTGGATGAATGAATATTACAGATATACCATGACCTGGATGAATGAATATTACAGATATACATGACCTGGATGGATGAAATTACAGATATACGTGACCTGATGAATGAATATTTAGAAACCAGGACTTGATGAATGAATATTACAGATATACCTGACCTGGATGGATGAATATACAGATATACCGTGACCTGGATGAATGAATATTAGATATACCATGACTGGATGAATGAATATTACAGATAGACCATGACCTGGATGAATGAAATATACAGATATACATGACCTGGATGGATGAATATTACAGGTATATACCATGACTGGATGGATGAATATTACAGATATACCAGACCTGGATGGAGATATTACAGATATACATGACCTGGAGGATGAATATTACAGATATACCATGACCTGGAGGATGAATATTACAGATATACCTGACCTGGATGAATGAATATTAGATATACCATGACGGGGATGAATGAATATTAGATATACCGGGACCGGATGGATGAATATTACAGATATACCATGACCTGGATGGATGAATATTACAGATATATACATGACCTGGATGGATGAATATTACAGATATACCATGTCCTGGATGAATAAATATACAGATAGACCATGACTGGATGAATGAATATTAAGATACCATGACCTGAATGAATGAATATTACAGATATACCATGACCTGGATGAATGAATTTTACAGATAACCATACATGGATGAATGAATATTACAGTATACATGACCTGGATGAATGATAATACAGAAAACCATGACCTGGATGAATGAATATTACAGATAGACCATGTCCTGGATGAATGAATACTACAGATATACCATGACCTCGATGAATGAATATTACAGATAGACCATGACCTGGATAAACGAATATTACAGATAGACCATGACCTGGATAAACGAATATTACAGATAGACCGTGACCTGGATGAATGAAGATTACAGATGTACTATGACCTGGATGAATGAATATTACAGATATACTGTGACCTGGATGGATGAATATTACAGATATACCATGACCTGGATGGATGAATATTACAGATAACCATGACCTGGATGGATGAATATACAGATATACCATGACTGGATGGGAATATTACAGATATACCATGACCTGGATGAATGAATATTAGATATACCATGACGGGATGAATGAATACAGATATACTGTGACCTGGATGGATGAATATAACAGATATACCATGACCTGGATGGATGAATATTACAGATATCCCATGCCTGGATGGATATAAATATTACAGATATACCATGTCCTGGATGAATAAATATTACAGATAGACCATGACCTGGATGAATGAATATTACAGATATACCATGACCTGAATGAATGAATATTACAGATATACCATGACCTGGATGAATGAATTTTACAGATATACCATAACCTGGATGAATGAATATTACAGATATACCATGACCTGGATGAATGAATAATACAGAAAACCATGACCTGGATGAATGAATATTACAGATAGACCATGTCCTGGATGAATGAATACTACAGATATACCATGACCTCGATGAATGAATATTACAGATAGACCATGACCTGGATAAACGAATATTACAGATAGACCATGACCTGGATAAACGAATATTACAGATAGACCGTGACCTGGATGAATGAAGATTACAGATGTACTATGACCTGGATGAATGAATATTACAGATTATAACCCGTGACCTGGATGATGAATATTAGATATACCGTATGACCTGGATGAATGATATTAGATATACCATGACCGGAATGAATGAATATTAGATATACCATGACCTGGATTGAATATTACTATATACCATGACCTGAGGATGAAATATTACAGATATACCATGACCTGGATGAAGAATATTACGATATACTGTGACGCTGATGGATGATATTACAGATATACATGACCTGGATGATGAATTACAGATATACCTGACCTGGATGGATGAATATTACAGATATACCATGACCTGGATGGATGAATATTACAGATATACCATGTCCTGGATGAATAAATATTACAGATAGACCATGACCTGGATGAATGAATATTACAGATATACCATGACCTGAATGAATGAATATTACAGATATACCATGACCTGGATGAATGAATTTTACAGATATACCATAACCTGGATGAATGAATATTACAGATTACCATGACCGGGATGAATGAATAATACAGAAAACCATGACCTGGATGAATGAATATTACAGATAGACCATGTCCTGGATGAATGAATACTACAGTTACCATGACCTCGATGAATGATATTACAGAAGACCTGACCTGGATAAACGAATATTACAGATAGACCATGACCTGGATAAACTATTTACAGATAGACCGTGACCTGGAGGAATGAAGATTACAGATGTACTATGACCTGGATGAATGAATATTACAGATATACTGTGACTGGATGATGAATTACAGATATACCATGACCTGGATGGATGAATATTACAGATATACCATGACCTGGATGGATGAATATTACAGATATACCATGACCTGGATGGATGAATATTACAGATATACCATGACCTGGATGAATGAATATTAGATATACCATGACGGGGATGAATGAATATTACAGATATACCGTGACCTGGATGGATGAATATTACAGATATACCATGACCTGGATGGATGAATATTACAGATATACCAAACCTGGATGGATGAATATTACAGATATCCATGTCCTGATGAATAAATATTACAGATAGACCATGACCTGGATGAATGAATATTACAGATATACCATGACCTGAATGAATGAATATTACAGATATACCATGACCTGGATGAATGAATTTTACAGATATACCATAACCTGGATGAATGAATATTACAGATATACCATGACCTGGATGAATGAATAATACAGAAAACCATGACCTGGATGAATGAATATTACAGATAGACCATGTCCTGGATGAATGAATACTACAGATATACCATGACCTCGATGAATGAATATTACAGATAGACCATGACCTGGATAAACAATATTACAGATAGACCATGACCTGGATAAACGAATATCGATAGACCGTGACCTGGATGAATGAAGATTACAGATGTACTATGACCTGGATGAATGAATATTACAGATAGACCGTGACCTGGATGAATGAATATTACAGATAGACCGTGGCCTGGATGAATGACTATTAGATATACCATGACCTGGATGAATGAGAACCTCCACAAGCAATGTAATGTAATGTTTAGATATTTTTATCTGTAGCCAAAACATTAAACCATTTTAATATGAACAACAGTTTCCTATGATATCTGTCACTTCTGTTCTTAAAAACAGCAGATTTTGGGAATCCTATATTTTACAATATACAGGAGAGAGCTAGAACCCTCTATCATACAGCGTGTAATAGAGAGATCAGACCACGCTAGCATTGGCAGTGAGCTGTCAAAGTTCTGCTTGTGCTGCAGCTGACTGCTCACCGTTCCAACTACTTCTTTTGTTCGTCCTTGGTATTCCCCTTCCATTCTTAACTTGGTCCTCCTTCCATCTGACATGACTTTCTGAGAAGTCAAGCATGCTCAGTAATCACTATGAGGCAGCACTGCGCAAGGGAATTTCCCACCAGTGGCGTAATTACCGCCCCTTGTGGGGGGGTGGGTGGTAAGAGGGCATGCCAAACCCTCTGCGATCAGGTGTTTTTAAACAGCTGATCACGCGTATGAAGGAAACATATACGTGCAATCAGCTGTTTAAAAATGGTTGATCATGGATCGGAAGAGGGAAGGGGCCCAGCCTCCAATTTTGCGGGGGGCCTGGGCCCCTGCAGTTACTCCCCTGTTTCCCACCATGCAATTCACACATTCCAACTGTCCTAGTTCAGTTACAGTAAAAATACACACAGCAGACGAGTTTATGATAAGACACTTGATTGACAACTGAAATGTACGATTTTTAAAGATATCTTAAGAAATAGAGGACAGGTTGACGAAGTTTTCTATCGAAATTTTGATTGGGATGAAACGATTGAATATTTGAAAAATCGCCCCGTGTATGGCCTCATTAACACACAAACCATGTTATGAACGTTTCCATTATTTGGCTAGTGGAAGGCAACTGAAATAATACATTTTATGTGTCATTAGGCAAAATACAGAATTACCAACTACTAACTGCCTACACCGTGCCACCCCGCAGCTAAGGTCTGACCTACAACAGGTGCAGAGTTCAAGTGTCTTCTGTTGCAGTGTTAAACAATACAAATGCTTTAAAAAGATGGAGGATTTAGGATGACAGTGATGGGATCCCTAAAAATAAACCCTCCTTAACATTCTGCATCAAAAACGATACCAGGTTTCAGCCACTAATCACCTATTTCCTCTGATAAAGCTATTACTATCAGAATAATAAAAACAAAGATCTGATTGGTCGCTGTATGCAGGGGAATAACTACCAGGAGAGCCGAGGGGGCCCCATCTTATCTTATTGTTCCTATGACAGATGTAGCCTCCTCACAGAAAACCATTGTGGATTAGAGATGTCTGAACTTCGCAAAATCCGGTCCGCTCGAGGATACACGAAAATTCGAAAATCCGTTAAAATGAAAATATGAAAAATGAAAAATATTCTCGAAATCCGCTTTTTGGAAGTTCGGAAGGCGGAAAATCCGGAAAAATCCGCTGTTCGCGAACGGGATAAATCCGCGGCGGATCAGGGTTCGAATCCGCGAACCGGCCATCCCTATTGTGGATGAAGCAGGGACAGGGGCCCCATCATAGTTTTGCTGGGGGCACAGTGATTGCTAGTTACACCACTGACTGTATGATACTATCCTTTAATGAACAATGCTTTATTGGTAGCTATGTCCCTGTTTGCTGGCATCTCCCGGGTGGATTAACTTTCTCTTTCTTTGATCTGAAAAAAACGTTAAGTGTCTCATTTTTTTTAAAACTACAATTCCCAACGTCACCATGTGGGATTTGTAGTTTAAACGGAAGGCTGTGTGTTTCACTTTTAAACAGGCAAAAAGCTCCCCTCCCTTTCTTATTCTTTTTGTGAGCTTCATCCATCACCGAGCTTGCATCTTACTGCCTTTTAATTTAACAGACTATGGACCAAGGAAAATAGAATCTCAGCAGAAAAGAAAGACCCCCTTTTCCATTCCGCATGCCCCCTCCTTCCTCCCATTTGTTTGTAACCTGAAGCATTAACACGTTTAATGTCAAAAAGGAACAGCCACCAGGAAAAGTTTCAGAAGGCGAGCGGTGTCTGATCTGAGTTAAATATCTTCTCCTCGGGGACATGTTATTGGGTTTTGACTATGTAAGAGCCGTTGTCTGCAGGAAAGCATGTTTATGACAGGGCTGGTTGCTAATTAGAACCTCTGTCTTCACCCTCTTCTCAGGTTACCATTAAAGATAGGGATTAGGTATAAAATTGCCAGGCTCCGAGCTTACTCAGCGTCTTGCTTCCCGAGGAAGGCGCTCCTTTCCTGGCCTTGATTAGATTAGTACGCGCTCATCACCTGAGAAGGAATGAGACTTGTTTTGAGCTAATGGTTTGAGGTTTGGCTGCTAAACATAAAGAAGCTTGGTGAGGTCACTTTGGCTATGGACAGGGAGGCGAGAGTTTTGTGCAAGGTTTGCCCAGAAATCCAAAATAAATACACAGTATAAGGAACGTATATGACCAAGGACCCACTGTATCAATAGGCTGTGAATAGGCGGGTTTTATGGAGCACTAGGGAGCATTAATGTCCACCCCCAAAACTAAAATTTAACCCACTACTGGCCCCACTGTGTAGAGTTAAAAAAAATCCTTACTTTACTCTTCAGCTCCTTATGGTTCTCTTGCAGTGTCTGTCTAAAGCCCAGGAAACTGAAGAGTAGGAGGTGTCTGTGAGTCATCCAGTCCCTTCTGCTTCCCTGTCCTCTGAGAGGTTTCTGCCCCTCCCCCCCTCCTGGTCTGAGAGGTTTCTGCACCCCCCCCCTCCTGGTCCCTTATGGCTGCTTGGTACCCTAACATTTAAATCTTTTTAATGTGTGTAGGGCACCACAGTCCACCCCAACAGGCAAAGGGCCAGACCAATAGGTTCAACTCAATTCTTATTATAGAGATTGTAAAACCTGGATTTAAAAAATAAATTAAATTAATATCCCTGGATTTTTTTTATTATTAGTTATAATTGAAGGTGTGATATCTATTCCATTAAATTCAATTAATCAATTGATCTGGTCCTCATTTTTATAAAATAAATAAAAATTAATTATTCAGCCTGAGATCAATTAATATTTTTTTGGGTACAGGTCTAGTATTAAGGGGCCAGTCAGGGGCACCCAAAGGGCATGTGGCCCAGGGGCCTTACTTTGCCCAGGTCTGAGGGTTATATGAAACAGTAGGAGGAGTTATAGGGAGGGTTATATGGAACAATAGGAGGAGTTATAGGGAGGGTTATAGGGAAGAATAGGAGGAGTTATAGGTAGGGTTATATGGAACAATAGGAGGAGTTATAGGGAGGGTTATATGGAACAATAGCCTGAGTTATAGGGAGGGTTATAAGGAACAATAGGAGGAGTTATAAGGAGGGTTATACGGAACAATAGGAGGAGTTATAGGGAGGTTTATATGAAACAGTAGGAGGAGTTATAGGGAGGGTTATACGGAACAATAGGAGGAGTTATAGGGAGGGTTATATGGACCAATAGGAGGAGTTATAGGGAGAGTTATATGGAACAATAGGAGGAGTTATAGGGAGGGTTATATGGAACAATAGGAGGAGTTATAGGGAGGGTTATATGAAACAGTAGGAGGAGTTATAGGGAGGGTTATATGAAACAGTAGGAAGAGTTATAGGGAGGAGTTATATGGAGCAGTAGGAGGGGTTATATGGAGCAGTAGGACGAGTTATATGAAGTAGTAGGAGGAGTTATATTGAGGTTATATTGAGCAGTAGGAAAGAGTTATAGGGGAAATCATATTGAGAAACAGGAGGAGTTATTAGGAGGTATTTATGAAATGAAAAGCCTTATGGATAGGAAGACTATTATTTACAAATCCTTCCAATATATTTTGTTATATAAAATGTCCAGTATATTATTATATCTAGACTTTTTACAGGGAACCTGCCAATAGCTTTATAAAACTCTCCTGACCTGGTAATGATTTATTTCTGACATTATAGAACATTTCATGGAATCGGGGTAACGTTTGGACTGTACTGCCCTATAGGATGGCAGAAAGAGTTTCATTATAATCCTATTTGCTTTTCTTTGTTTATCTTAGAGGGGTTTTTAAATAAAAGGGGTTCTGACATCTGTATTTATTCTTTAGCCCCGTAATGTTTTGCTTTCCTGTGGGCTGAATCCTGCACCTTCTGTGAGGATGGTTGGAAAGTAAAAATAAGGTTTTTCCACTCAATACAATGGTATTAATGAAGGGGAAGCAATAGTCAATGTAACAGTAACTGCTCCCTCTACTGGGCAAAGAAAACACTGCAGCATCACCAAAAACAGCAAGAAATTTCGCTGACATGTTTTTTTTTATAGCATGTAGCTAATACGTGACCCATTATTGTAATTTATAAAGGTTATAGGAAACATAGAGGCAAAGCAGGCCTATTGCTGTAGTGCAGGTTGTAGATCTCCAAGGTAACTTACAATGTCCTTAGAATTTAAAATGGGGATTATTACCATAGGTGACATCACAAAGTGCTAGTTATAAGGATATATTTCACATTCACGGCTGTTTGGTATCATTGGGATATTGCAAATTTATATCAAATGTGCAGCTGGAACAGTAAATCATTGTTTGATAAGTGTGTTACAAAATATTAATGATGCTTAACAAAAGTGACCTCACCATAGACAGATAATGACATCACTAAGCAGTGTTTATAGAAATATAATGTACAGACTATTGATCGCTTGCGTAAATACAAAAAAACAGTTTAACAATTCCAATAGAAGGCATTGACTAACATGTTTACATCAACTGACCACATTCTGAGTCTTTGCCTTCAGCACTATCCTAGGCTGCCTTGGAGCTGCCATACTGCAAGCTTACATTGATGCATATTTTATAGAACGCAACAGTCCTATCTACAAGTAGCCTACTGAAGCCTATAGAAGTCGACTCTACTAAACTAAGCACCACTCAATATAAAAACACAGTAAATATATAGTCTGTTCTGTTCACAAGATTACATAGAAATAAAGGATTTACTCCCCCTCCATATAACAGGAAAAATCAGAGAGAGAGACATAGCAAGTGTTCATCGTTATATAGAGGAGATAATAAAATAGCCTATGAGATAGTAAGAATATATGGTAAGGATGCTGCAAAAAGCCATTCCTTGGAGGCAACAGTTGAGAAAGGGACATTGTAATCAACAAAAAGTAATAGAGCATGCACACACACAGACACACTGCAGTTTAGTTTTCCTGTGTACTGTAGAAGTACAGTATATACACAAGCCTTTACATTGTACTGCTATTGAGTGCAAATTCACCCATCCTACCCTTAACACAAACTGTTAACTCCGAATCAATATGATCTGTGGCACTGATTCAAGGCTGTCAGTGCAGCTGATAATTCAGAAAATAAATAATCAACATAGTCGAAACCCTATTTAAATAACTGGAATGGCGGAGAATTATTTGCAAGTATGGAAAGTGGATCCTTTGCTTGTTTACTAGAAATGTATTAGCAGTAAGTATTGGATATATAGAAGTGTGTAAAGGAATTATTTTAGAACACCCTGTAAGATATAGAGTGAAAGAATTGTTATCCATAGAAAATACTTATAAGGTCTTGCACTGTAAGTTTTGTTTAAAAAAAAACCCCAAAAAAACCCACATTTGCTTATATATCTATTAGACAGCTATGCAGTTTAACTTCTAGATTGTCAGCTCTCTAGCCAGGATCCCTTTAAAATGATCCTGCCCTAAACAAATAACAGTGTAAATACCTGTATATACCCCTAGTTTTTCTTACATTAACACACTAACATTAAAATAAACACGCTATGCCCCAATCAAGTAAGAGAAACACAGTTCTATAAAAAGAAATCAACCTACCAGATCTTGTTTTTCCTCTATTTATATTAAACAAAAAATAAATAAATTCTTCTTTGATTAGGAAAGGTCTTAGTTTATGGTTATTATAGAGTGTGGGGATCTGTAACCAAAAACCTGCTCTCCTGTACAAGAGATCTGACCAGACTGGAGACATTTAAGACTTTTTATTAGCAAGCGAAAAACTGCACAGTACTAGATTTTCCTTTTAGCAACTTAAGAAATCGTGGGCTGCGTTGGCTCCCATTAATTTAAAGAAGCTAACATCAACACTTTCCTTTCTGAATCTCCTGAAGAGCTGTTAGATGATTAACTACTCTGAGCCTGGCCACTAGACTTAGCTCACATCTTCCTTATTTTGGGGTACTGAATCTTAAGTCTTATTATATTTTTTAAACACCCCAACACCCCCCACCCCCTCCATCAGGGAGTTTATCCTCTACTATCTGATAAATGAATTGGAATTTTAGTTAATTGTTTGAACTGTCAGCAGAAACATTTACTTTCTTGTATCACAAAGCATTTAAAATCTTACGAATATATTACAGTAATAGCCTGGCTCTTTTTAAATGGTTTTTTAATAATCAATAAGCCATTTCACAGCAGACACCGTATATTAGAATATAAATATTTTGCAGGGAAGTTAATATCCATTACCATGCATGGAGATCCAGGATTCAGCATGTATTTATTTATATTTTTACCAGGCAAACACGCTGGAATTATTTTAAATGGTGTGCCGGAAATTAATTTACCACCAGTATGGTCCATTGTATCCGCTCCATTAAGGATTAGAATAGCATGATTCATTTTAAGCAGTTACCATGTTAAAAACTCCAATTGAAAAATGGGATTTATTCAGGGTTTATAAAATATACACGGGCTGGAATATCCCAGCAATGCTGCAAGGAGGGCTGTACTGTAATGTTAACGCGGGGAGGGGGGGTAGATTGAGTGGCCATAATATAAGCATGCTGTGAGACACATCTTTCAATCCTGATTCCCCAGAGGCGTAACTAGAGGGGAGCAGGGGGGCCCCATCTTATTTTTATTATGAGAGCTATAGCCTCCTCCCAGAAAACCACTGTGGATGAAGCACGGATAGGGGCCCCATCGTAGTTTTGCAGGGGGGCCCTATGATTCCTAGTTACGCCACTGCGATTCCCCAAATTTGGTGCCTTCTTCTAAAAGTGCCGCCTTATTTTTTGAATTTTCATTCAGTGAGGAATGCCATGTGTCCTTTAAGGTGCATGTTGGTGCTAAGCTCCCGGTACATAAGATATTGTGCCTAATGCGATGGCTGTAAAACACTTTCAAAGAAAGTGGGTGGGGAAATAAAGGTGGAAAACTGCTGAGCGTCCGTTTTTTATTGTCTGGGAAGAGAATGGGTTAAAGTTCCTACCCTCCCAATCCTCCCATTCAAAGAAGTATTGATTAGGATTTCTTTTTAATTATCTGTACGTTGGGGATAGGGATATATAGTGTTAGAAATGAATGGACTACAGGGGACGTACACACATACACAAATACATATTGTGCGTGTATAGTAGTGGGTAGACTTGCACTATATGTATATTATATATTTGGCTCTCTATTTAAAAGCTGTCCCCTTTTATCAATATGGAAAATGTATAGTAAGTTTACGTTTATATAAATCTATATGTTTTATTTCATTTCTCAGGTTCTGTAATTTTAAGTGTTTTGAGGACTGAAAGACATTCTTGCATTTTTAATGCATTTGCATTACCAAGTTGTCTCCACTTGGGGGCGCCATTTATATCTCTTTGGAACTTTGGAGAAGCAGTTGTATCTTCCCCTCTTTAATTGTTGTGAAATCAGAATACAAAAGCAAAAAAGAAAAAAAAATCACTTGTTTATTAAAATACAAAATAAAAAAAAGTCACTGCAGAAGTCTGTCAAACTGTTGTGATTTTTCGACCTGTCCCATTGATCTTTCGTCCGATTTGGGTGAACGAACGGTCGCGGCCGCAAGAAAGCCGCCAAAAAATTATTCGGCCCGACCGACCGAAACACTGAAATGTCTGCCGGTCGGGCCGAATTATTGTATCTTGTGTACCTAGCTTAAGGTAGGGAGGGTTAATACATATATGTGTTAGGGATGATACATCTATAGGGTAGGGAGGGTTAATACATATATGTGTTAGGGATGATACATCTATAGGGTAGGGAGGGTTAATACATATATGTGTTAGGGATGATACATCTATAGGGCAGGGAGGGTTAATACATATATGTGTTAGGGATGATACATCTATAGGGCAGGGAGGGTTTACTATATGTGTTTGGGATGATGCACATCTATAGGAGGGAGGAGGGTTAATACATATATGTGTTGGGATGATCAATCTATAGGGTAGGGAGGGTTAATACATATTGTGTTAGGTTGATGCTCTATAGGGTAGGGAGGGTTATACATATATTGTTAGGGTTGATCATCTATAGGGTAGGGAGGGTTATACTATATGTGTTAGGTTGATGCATCTATAGGGTAGGGAGGGTTAACCATATATGTGTTAGGGATGATACATCTATAGGGTAGGGAGGGTTAATACATTATGTGTTAGGGATGATACATCTATAGGTAGGGGAGTGTAATACATATATGTGTTGGGATATACATCTATAGGGTAGGGAGGTTAATACATATATGTGTTAGGGATGATACTCTATAGGGTAGGGAGGTTTATCATATATGTTTTAGATGATGCATCTATAGGGTAGGGAGGGTTAATACATATATGTGTTAGGGATGATGCATCTATAGGGTAGGGAGGGTTAATACATATGTGTTAGGGATGATGCATCTATAGGGCAGGGAGGGTTATTACATATATGTGTTAGGGATGATGCATCTATAGGGCAGGGAGGGTTAATACATATATGTGTTAGGGATGATGCATCTATAGGGCAGGGAGGGTTAATACATATATGTGTTAGGGTTGATGCATCTATAGGGCAGGGAGGGTTAATACATATATGTGTTAGGGATGATGCATCTATAGGGTAGGGAGGGTTAATACATATATGTGTTAGGGATGATGCATCTATAGGGTAGGAAGGGTTAATACATATATGTGTTAGGGTTGATGCATCTATAGGGTAGGGAGGGTTAATACATATATGTGTTAGGGATGATGCATCTATAGGGTAGGGAGGGTTAATACATATATGTGTTAGGGTTGATGCATCTATAGGGTAGGGAGGGTTAATACATATATGTTTTAGGTTGATGCATCTATAGGGTGGGAGGGTTAATACTATATGTGTTAGGGTGATGCATCTATAGGGTGGAGGGTTAATACATATATGTATTAGGGTTGATGCATCATAGGGTAGGGAGGGTTAATACATATAGTGTTTGGATGATACTCATAGGGTAGGGAGGGTTAATACATCTGAGTTGGGGGTTAATACATCTTTGGGTAGGAAGGCTTAACAAATCTATGAATTAGGGGTTAATACGTCTGGTGTAGGGAGGGTTAATAGATGTTTGGGTTGGGGTAATAGATCTATGAATAGGGGTTAATACATCTGGTGTAGGGAGGGTTATAGATGTTGGGTGGGGGAAATAGATCTATGAATAGGGTTAATACATCTGGTGTGGGGTTATAGATGTTTGGGTGGGGGGTAATAGATCTATGAATAGGGGTTAATACATCTGGTGTAGGGAGGGTTAATAGATGTTTGGGTGGGGGGTATAGATCTATGAATAGGGGTTAATACGTCTGGTGTAGGGAGGGTTAATAGATGTTGGGTGGGGGGTGATAGATCTATGAATAGGGGTTAATAGTCTGGTGTAGGGAGGGTTATAGATGTTTGGGTGGGGGGTATAGATCTATGAATAGGGGTTAATACATCTGGTTGTAGGGAGGGTTAATAGATGTTTGGGTGGGGGGTAATAGATCTATGAATAGGGGTTAATACTCGGTGTAGGGAGGGTTATAGATGTTTGGGTGGGGGGTGATAGATCTATGAATAGGGGTTAATACATCTGGTGTAGGGAGGGTTAATAGATGTTTGGGTGGGGGGTGATAGATCTATGAATAGGGGTTAATACGTCTGGTGTGGGAGGTTAATAGATGTTTGGGTGGGGGGTAATATCTATGAATAGGGTAATAGATCTATGATTATGGGGGTCGATATATTTTTGGGTAGGTAGAATTAATAGATGTGTAGGATAGGTAGGTTATACATCTATGAGTTGGCGCTAATCCTTTTGGTTGGGAGGGTTAATAGATATATGGTTTATGGGTTAATAATCTTTGGTGTAGGAAGGATACTAGATGTTTGGGATAGGTAGGGTTAATACATTTGCGGGCTCGTTCACATTACATCAGTTTGTATCTGTTTTTCAAACGCAGGTGCGTTTCAAAAAACGAGAGACCGTAAGGCAACGGCACACTGCTGCGTTTTTCTTTGTGTGTTTGCGCTTGAGTTTGCACATAAATCGCATGCAATTTGTTTGTGTTGAGTGTGGCAGTGCCCTAAAACCCCAAAGATTTCACAATATCGTTCACACTTTCTGTACAAATGCACTGCTGCATTGGTTTTCGTCCATTTAAAATGCATAAACGCGGTACCACAGAGAATGGATAACTTGCGCGTTTGCAAAGGGATGCCTCGGAGTTCCTGTGATGTCATTTCCGGTCCGCGGGCTATAGGAAACATAACACTATCTGCTACCCTCTCTCCAAAAACTTTCTGATCTCCCACACTCCCAGGAAGTGACAAGTGTTCTTTGGTCCTGTCCCATAAATTTGAAAAATGCGATCAGAACCGCAACGGACACAAGCAGATAACGCACACGCAAACGTTTAGCAACGGATACAAAACGGGTTTAAAATGCCCCAAACAACTGAGTTGTGTTTTTGTTTGTTCCTAGTGTGAACGAGCCCCAAGAGTTGGAGGTTAATGCATATTTTGGGGGTAAGATGGTTATGGATATTTGGGGGGGTTAATAGATCTATTAGTATGGGAGTTAATATATCTTGACGGTATGTTTTGCTGGGGGTCAATAAATCAATGAGTTTGAGGTTTATAAATCTCTGGTGTAGGGAGGGTTAATAAATGTTTTAAAGATCTATATTGTATAATTTATGGGGGGTGTGGGGGGTTTAATATAATTAACTCATTTGGATCCAGATCTAGAGAAAGTTCAATTGCCTTGTATGTCCCAACCATTAATAATAACAGTAATATTAGAAAAGAAATAATTGATAATAACATATAATATAATGATGATAATAATAGTGACGATAGGAGAATTAGTATAATAATAGTGATTAATAATAGTGATGATATAACAAGTGATTAATAATAGTGATGATTATAATAGTGATGATAATAGTGATTAATAATAATAGTGATTAATAATAATAGTGATGATAATATAATGTGTTATAATAGTGTATATGATGATAATACTAAATAATAGTGATGATAATAATAACAATAGTGATTAATAATATATATAATAGTGATTATAGAATAGTGATTAATATAATAACTAGTGAATATCATACTAATAATAATAGTGATATAATATAACATAGTTATTATAATATAATAGTGATGATAATTGTGATTATATATAATAGTGTATAATATTAGTGATTCATAATAATATATAGTGATGATTGATAATAATAGTGATAATAATATAATAATAATCATAGCGATGATAATAGCCATGTATTGTGTATGGTTCCATTGTAGCACTGGGGAAGTACTCTGTGATCTCTGGTTAATCCAGTAGCCCAGGGGTCTATCAATGTCTTCCCATTGCCAGCCTGTAGTCAGCTGACTTTCCCCTACTGTCACTTTCACATCCTCCCTCCTCCCTCTGTCCCTGTTATGCTAACTGACTCTCCACTCTCTGAAGCCATTGGCCAGCTCCTCCTGGTTCCTCCCCGCCCCCAACTCGCGACAGGAGCAGGACATATAAGTAGGGGCTGAGCGTTCGTAACACAGATGAGATCTAGAGCCGGACAGTGCTCGGTGCTGACAGGAGAGACCATTGAAAGGCGCCAGCTGCCCCTCTCTCTCTGCTTAAAAAGTTCCATAGCTACACCCTATGATCCCAGCTCAGCTGTTGGACCCTACAACACACGAGACTGAGGGGCCCCCGCTGTGGCCCTGGGACACTGATTCCGTGCATTGGGGGGAATTTCCCGCACCACTGACAGTTTCCAACCTGGTCGGTCAGTGGAGGGAGGAAGTTTGGTGGCCCTTGGATGTGCGTTACTGGCGCACTCGGGGTGAAGAGCGCGGTGATGTCCGGAGAGTTGCCCACTGCCCCCCGCTAGCCATGGAGTATGTCAACGACTTCGACCTCATGAAGTTCGATGTGAAGAAGGAGCCGCTGGGGGGGAGACCGGACCGGGCGATCGACCCTGCAACCCGCCTACAACCCACCGGTCGGTGTCCTCCACCCCATCAGCACCCCCTGTAGTTCGGTTCCCTCCTCCCCGAGCTTCACGCCCCACCGAACGAAGACCCACCTGGACGGCTGTACTGGATGGCGAACACATACCAGCAGGTCCCCCGAGGCTCTGAGTCTCACCCCGGAGGATGCGGTCGACGCTCTGCTGGGGCCGCCACCAGATGCACCACACGCTCCAGGGCTACGACGGCTTCAGAATCCCCACCACCCCCGAACAACCACCAGTACCCGGGCGTCCCGCACGAAGAGATGGGTCACCAGCACCACCACCACCCCCGAGCTTCCCTCAGCCCCTCGGGCTCCTCCACCGCGTCCCAACAGCTCCAGAACGGCCACCACCAGCCGCACCACCACCACCACCAACCAGGGCTCCAACGCGGTAGAGAGACCGGTTCTCGGACGATCAGTTGGTTCGATGTCTGTCCGGGAGCTCAACCGGCACCTGAGGGGCTTCACCAAGGACGATGTGATCCCCCTGAAGCAGAAGAGACGGACCCTAAAGAACCGAGGCTATGCCCGTCCTGCAGTTCAAGAGGGTCCAGCAGAAGCACCACCTGAGAACGAGAAGACCCAACTCATCCAGCAGGTGGAACAGCTCAAGCTGGAGGTCAACCGCCTGGCCAGGGAGAGGGACGCCTACAAGATGAAGTGCGAGAAACTGGCCAATGGCACCAAGGGGGAGGCAGGACCCCCCATCACCTCCAGGGTTCTCCTTGGGAGTCCTCCAGTTAACTGAGCCCAACGCCATGGGCACCCCCCCCATTCAATGCCTTGCCCACCCCCCATTCACTGCCATGGCACCCCATTCAATGCCATGGCAACCCCATTCAGTGTCATGAGCACCCCCCATTCAGTGGCCATGTGCACCCCCCATTCAGGACACCCACATATTTTGTAGACTAAGGGGGGTTGGTGGGGGTATGGTCTGAAATAAGACACTGGAGGACTTTTGAGAATATTGGTTGGTGGGTAGGTGGGGAAGATACCAATATTGTTGGGGGGGGTAAGAAGACTTTGGCAATGATTATCCCACCCAGGACTATAATGGACAGTTCCACTGCCACTTAGGACAATGTGCAAATATACTTCAATTTTTTTTTAATAATATTGCAGTGACATTAACCACAATCTACCAACCCGGACAGGTGGAACTTTTAAGTGCCCCCCCTCTCCCCTCTCCTCCCTTTGGTTTTATTGCCTGCTTGATTAATTAGAAAAAAAAATATATTAAAAAAAAAAACTGCATTAAACTAATACTCCTGCTGCTGGTCATGTATGGTAATACTTTCTATTTTGTATCCTGATATTGTTTAAATCCTTCGCATGCTGATAGGTGGTCTCATGTGTCAACATTCCATATGATCTCTTTTTGGGTTGAGGTGTCCTGATTTCTAAGCTGCTTGATTGTATTTTTCTATTATTATGTTTTAAATAACCGGTTGCCATTAAGCCACTTGTGTGTGTGTATGTATATATATAATGAAGATATTTCCACCTTGCAATGCCATAGCGAGGGATGGGATGTACATGTGGCAAATAGTCTGTAAATGCATTGAAACCCTTATTATAGTTACAAATGGAACTGGCCGTTAACGTTTTGTGCCCACTGCAGTGACCGTAATGCCAATTGTTGTTTAAAGACTTCTACATGGGTATGAAGTTTTTTGTAAAAATGGCAGAACCATTACTACAATGTGTACTGAAAAGGTTAAAACCATTTTTTAAAGGCTTTAACTGTTTGAATGCCAGGGAAATCTCAGTGCATTACATCCTGTGCATCAAAGTTGCCCTTTCTCTCCATTGAAATGTAAAAAAAAATGTTACTGCCAGTCTCGAGGGAGAGTATTGTATTATTTTTTCCCTCCATGGCAGCAAAAGGGTTAATGCTAACCAAGCCTAGAAACTGGATTATTTCCCCTTAACATAAAACACTGGCATTTGAGTTTAATTTTTGCTGACAGCGGAATACTACAAAACTGCAACCGCATACTCTCGAGGACGAGGGCAGACTGTGTTTGTGACAGCTCAAATGGTGACTTATATAGATCCTAAATGCTTTCTATCAGGTCTGCTCCCAGCATTATAGTTGCAACTGTTTATTTGGAACTACACCAACTAGCAGTAACCGAGTTTTATTTTTCTCCCACCTCTTTCTTTATTTATATGTATGTAGCAAGATTTTGTATCAGGCTGGATGCTAAGTTTTTATTATCTCTGCATGTCAGTTTAAGAGCGAAATGTGTCGGAATACAGCACAAACCAACTATAAACTTTCCCTCTCTCTTTTTTTTTTTTGTTAAATTTTTTTTTAATGCAATTTTATTTTTTTTGTCTTCACGTTGTGGATTATAGCACTGCTGCGCCAGATGCATTTTTTTTCAAGTTTAATTTAGTATATAAGTTAATGAAAATTATAAACAAGTTTGGACAGCATTTGGTGCTCGCATTCTTAAAAAATATTTTGCTGGAATTTCTGTCATGCATCAGTGATTGTTTTTCTTTCTTTCCCCATTCAGCTGTGTTGAAATCATGTCCGCAAAGCAGCTTTTGATTTTGCTGAAGGTTCAAAAGGAACAAATTTCAAACCCCCCCCCCTTTCCTTTATCTTTCAATGTTTAAAATTCTGCTCATTGTAGTTTAATTCAGACTGATTCTGTTTTTATGTTAACAAATTGGTTTTCCTATTTTGCTTATAAAAATCATTGAAATAGATTTGGTATCTCAGACTTTGTGCTTTTATTCCAAGAGTTAAGATACTGGACACTTAACCCCCCACCCCTTGAATATACATTTTTGTGCAAAAAATTTTTAAGGATTCCATTAAGATTCTTCTGTATTTCTTCTTTACATCATTAATCAAGGCAATCAGCATTTTGCTGAATCCTGCTACTTTACGGATTATTACTCATTTCTGTCTTGTTGTTCACTGAGGGATAGTTCAGGGTCCAGAGTGTTCTGCCATAAACTAATCTTCCTGGCCTTCGGACCGCTTTAAACAATTATTACACACCTTCCTGGCATGATAAACACATAAAATTCTGACGTGTAAATATCCTTTAGCCATCTTCATTCATTCACCTCGTAGTTCCATATAAGCGATGTCCTGTGCCACTAAAACCATTATTCATTATTATATGCTATCCAACGTATTTAGCAGCTTTTAGCCTGCAAACGCATTTCACCATTCAGCGTGGATAGAATGGGCAAAAATGACTCCTCAAAGCGTGCCGGGGTGCTCAGTAATAAAGCAAATCCAAATTACGGCACACTTTAATTGTACCATTGCTGAGGGTGTTACTTTAAATGCAGTTGGGCGGAAAATTAAATTTTTAATAATCTCTTGAGCTGAAAAATGTGACTTTCAGGAAGATTTGAGTGTGACTGGGTTCATGTTCTATGTTTTGTGGTGTAGAGACAGAGCTACTGGTTAAATATTCTCTATATATAATATATACATGTTTGTACCCGCATCATTTGCTACCAAGCTATCATATCTGCAGACTCATTTTGCTTGCATATTTTATAGACAACATATATAAACTGGGGACCAAATATATTCTTAATATGAGAGGCAGGTGTCCGTACTACTAGTCATTACTCTCTATATAGACCGTATGCACCAAAGTGTCTTGCTCTATTTTGTTATCTGTTTGTCCATCTATCTATATCTCTGTCTGTCACCTCCCTCTTGGTCAGTGTGACTACTAGTGGTCTTCTACTCACCTTTTGTAAAGCTCATTCCCTACATCCATTCTTATATTTTATCATTTGTATTTTCGCCTAGTTATGACGCAGGCCGTACCGCCACAAAAGGTTTACTGACAATTTCACCAAAGGGGTGATCTGTTAATCTGTGTCCATTGTATCCCCAGCAGAAGATTAACATTTTTTTTTTTTTGATATCCTTTAAGTTTTTATTTGCTCACATTTAAGCCAAGACAAGCATTACAGTCCAAAGCCACGGCAAAGAAAACAAGATTACACATGTCTTTTTTAACCCTTATTCTGCCAGAAGGGACGAGCCATCCGTGCCCCCTTGTGACACACCACAATCCCGTTTTTGCATGTAAGCAGTTAAAATGTTTTACTTGGCAGTGGCTGCTTGAAATCGCTGAAGCAAAATATTGTGGGAACTGCCATCCTGTATTCCGGCCTTCTCATGCATGCATTGAATCAATCTCTGGACTAATGAACAGCAAGAAAGACACAATATAAAGACGATTTGCACGAGAGGCTCTTCTAGGTTGATTCAGAAGTTCATTACAAAGTTCAGCATTGATAGAATGTGCTAGGTACAACCAGCGTGTCACCGTGAGCTGGGATCACACTAACTTTACCTTCCACAGAAAGTAGTTTCCAACATTAAGACGGGCGTTGGAAACCGTGAACCAAATATAATTTGCCAAACGCCCTGTTGATCCCACCAATAGTGTGCCGCATTCAATCAAGCCGCTTAAAAAAAAAATGGCACATGGTAATTTTCCGGGGAGACATGACTTTTTAAATCGTGTTAAAAATGGTCCTGCTAAATTACAAGTAAAGGGTTTATGTTACACATTGTATACATATGGAATTATAAAGCACAAAAACGCCCAGTTCTGAGTTCTACTACTGCTGGATTCAAAATAGTCCAAGCAATGGAAGTATCCGTCTGTCGTCATATAGTGAATTGCTTTGTCTTTGTACACCTTTAAATACTATTATGTCATAGGTGAACACATCTTACAAGTCACACTCATGACATCACGCTTTACATATACTCAAAATGTGCATTGATCATTTTGCTGGTTTGTATTATTTTTCAGCCTGTTTAGTTTCACAATATGAGAAGGAGGAATGCTATTTATCATTGCAGCAGAATGAAGACTAAGAATCCACATATTAGTAGCAACCCCTCTCGTGTCCCTTTAACCCTTAACTAGACTTTTAAAGCTGGTTACACACATTGCGATATAGGGACGATCGGTATTTGCTCTACAATCGCTAATGTGTGTATGGCCGAAACGACCGTTTCTGATGCAGATGAATGTTTGTCATCAGCATTGAAAACTCTGACCAGAAAATTCCCCTTGGTCGCGGTCATTCCCCTGTACTAAAGTATAGGGGGTCTGGTGTGATTGTGGGATACTTTATATAGGGAGAACGATTGTGACTGTTTGTACTCCCATCTGTCAAAGATGACAGAATCCTGCTGATTGGAACTGTACCCACCTTAATGCCTTTTATTCTAAGCTTGTGGGAGGTCTCCCCCATGGCATGATCAGGGACCCCACCATGGTGTTATTAGTAATCACCATGATAATTAATGAGGATATTTCATACTGCGGTTACCTTGATGTGGCTTTTTTTTATGGTCATAAAATAAACTAAACCCTCTTTGTTTTACTATATGCACTAGTTTAGATACTATGATACCATATGGGGCCCTGCGATGTGCATTAATCATCATTCTTTGTATTGCCCACTAACCCTGGATAAAAATCCTCCCTATAGCCTAGTATCTAAACAAAGCAGAGGAACAACTACCTTTTGCTAAATACACTATGGGGCTTGTTCAATTAGAGAAGCAACATTTCTTAATCTGCTGCAACCAATTAAAGTTCTCAAATATTTCATGTAGCAGACCAACAAATCTGATTGGTTGAGGCAAATTAGCACAGGGCAATGGCCTTGTTGTCGCCTTTCAGTGTCGTAATGTTTTCCCATATCAATAAAAGGCAGGTAATAAAATATTTTCGGTAAAATAGCAGATAACACACCAGCAACTATCAGTATCATAAATCCATTCACACGTGATACGCATTCCTTCTCTTCATCATGGGTTCGCGTACTGTGCCACACGCTCTGCTCTCTTAACTTGACACTGTTATTTTTTTTGCTTACGGTAAAAAAAAAAAAACAGGTTGAACTTGCTCTATGGTAGTTCCTACAATTTCACTTCTTTCTGAAAATAAGATTCATGAAATATGTTCTATCAGAGCTGTTTTAACTCTAGGCGGTCTTTTTTTTTTTTTAGAAATCTGTTTAAACAACCCTTTGATGCCCAATTTTTTTTGTTTAAGGGTTAACCTCCATGTCCCTTTATTGCCTTTAATGGTTGGACATTGGACCGATTGATTTATTGGATTTCCTGGAACCAATCAGATCATTAGACATGTTAACCACATTTTCACACAGCCTACCGCAAAGTGCCAGCCTCGTGGATATATATATATTTATTTTTATCATCCACGCAGTGGAAATTTTTTTTTTTATGCATTAAAGTGCTATAGTCGACTGTACTGTAGTGTTATCTTACACGATGATCGTTTAGAGCCCTGTGAAGGGTTAAGAACAAGGGAAACTTCCTCGCAGACAAATAGAAAGATGCTGAGTATATTTTAAATCATTGCTTCAAGACTCCGTCCATATTGCCGCTTGGTGAGCGGTTCTCACGCAGAGATATTAATGTTTCAGAATATCCTGTGGGTTAACCGTCATTTAACCCGTAACTACGAATGGCCACCTTCATAGGCAGACGGAGAGGTGAAGAAGTTTTCCTGCACACCTAATAAAAGGAGCGATATGTACTGCAGTTTTATTGGGATATAATGCAAGTTAGTGCAAGTCATAGTTAACACAAGGAAATATTCCATCTTGCTTTTTGTTATAACATTGTAAGTACATCCCATTAGCTTTGTCGATCAGTGGCTGGCTTGTTAAGGGGAATTCAGTGTGAAAAAATATTGTGTAACACATACCCTACAAATTCTCTTCATTTAAAAAAAATCAAACGATTTCGTATATATTTTGCCACGATTTGCTATGGTCAATAGTGAGCTGTTCTCTGTATATTAGTGAGAGCTCTCTATAACGGTCCTTCTTCTCCCAGAATGCACCCTACCTTGGAATGTCCTACCAGTAATTTCTACTGATTGGCTGTTGGGTGGATTAAACATGCTCAGATCAGACACTATTTGGGGTCCTGCAAACAGGAAGTCAGTGGTACATCCTGTGGCCTAGATAGACGTACTGTTATTTTTAATTCCTTTACAGTTCATGTATAAAGGAGACTCGGCCCTGACAGTTCCAGTTTAGGTTTCATTACATTATTATGTCCATTCTATAGGGATCACGTTCTAACACACCATTTGCTTCCAGGTCAAGGCTCTTTGTAGATGAAATATGCCTCCTATCTTTACTCTGGTGGTTCATTGGGTCTATTGGACAAGCTCTTCTCCAACTCACTCCCAGGCAGTGCTAGATAGTGATGTGCTCTATCTTTGGTGCCCAATCACTTGCTTCCTCAGGTGAAATAGCCACGAAGATTGACACTGAGCACTTCTTCCTTTCACCTTCATGGATCTGTGTTTCCAACCCATAGCTGTCCAGTTGTACTAATGTCATTACCAATCTATACGTGTCCATCTCCACTAACCATGTACCTACAGATTGCACCATGACACCCACTCATCCACTCAAGTGGTGTGTGCAAAATTGTGTTAACTATATTTCTCACTTTAGGCAATCAGATTGATTTTTTTGTCGATGTTTAGATTATTTTATTATTTTATAAAATCCTTTCCATCCCAAAGCGTTTTTATTTAATTTCCCATAATCCCTATATCCATCCTATAGAGTTCTATTCAATTTCTCATCACCCCCTACATCTATTCTAAGTGTTCTATTCATTTCCCATCACCCACCCCTACATCCATCCTATAGCATTCTACCTTCCCATCACCCCCTACATCCTCCAGCATTCTACTCAATTCCCATCCCCCCTACATCCATCCTAAGCGTTCTACTCAATTTCCCATCACCCCATTCTCCCCCATCCTATAGCATTCTATTCATTTCCCATCACCCCCTACATCCATCCTATAATGTTCTATTCAATTTCCCATCACCCCCCTACATCCATCCTATAATGTTCTATTCAATTTCCCATCACCCCCTACATCATCCTATAGCATTCTATCAATTTTCCCATCACCCCCTACATCCTCCTATAGCGTTCTATAAATTTCCATCACCCCCTACATCCATCCTATAAGCTTCTATTCAATTTCCCATCACCCCCTACATCCCTCCTATAGCGTTCTATTAAATTTCCCATCACCCCCTATATCCATTCTATTCAATTTCCCATCACCCCCTACATCCCTCCTATAGCATTCTATTCAATTTCCCATCACCCCCTACATCCCTCCTATAGCATTCTATTCAATTTCCCATCACCCCCTACATCCATCCTATAGCGTTCTATTCAATTCCCATCACCCCCTACATCCATCCTATGCGTTCTATTCAATTTCCCATCACCCCCCTACATCCCCCTATAGCATTCTATTCATTTTCCATCACCCATATATCCATTCTATAGCATTCTATTCAATTTCCATCACCCCATCCATCCATCCTATAGCGTTCTATTCATTTCCCATCACCCCCTACATCCCTCTATAGCGTTCTATTCAATTTCCCATCACCCCCTACATCATCCTATAGCTTCTATCAATTTCCCATCACCCCCCTACATCCATCCTATAGCGTCTACTCAATTTCCCATCACCCCCATTCATCCATCCTATAGCATTCTATTCAATTTCCCATCACCCCCTACATCCATCCTATCAATTTTCTAATTCAATTTCCCATCACCCCCTACATCCATCTATATGTTCTATTCAATTTCCCATCACCCCCCCCCCCTACAATCCATCCTATAGATTCTATTCATCTCCCATCACCCCCTACATCCCTCCTATAGCATTCTATTAAATTTCCCATCACCCCCCTACATCCCTCCTACGCATTCTATTCAATTTTCCCATCACACCCCCTACATCCCTCTATAGCGTTCTATTAAATTTCCCATCACCCCCTATATCCATTCATTATTTTCAATTTCCCATCACCCCTACATCCCTCCTATAGCATTCTATTCAATTTCCCATCACCCCCTCATCCCTCCTATAGCGTTCTACTTCATTCCCATCACCCCCTACATCCATCCTATAGCGTTCTATTCAATTTCCCATCACCCCCTACATCCCTCCTATAGCATTCTATTCAATTTCCCATCACCCCCTATATCCATTCTATAGCATTCTATTCAATTTCCCATGTTCTCTGACTCTATTCAATTTCCCATCACCCCCTACATCCCTCCTATAGCGTTCTATTCAATTTCCCATCACCCCTACATCCCTCTATAGCTTCTATTCAATTTCCCATCACCCCCTATACCCTCTATAGCATTCTATTAATTTCCCATCACCCCCTACATCATCTATAGATTCTCTCAATTTCCCCATCACCCCTACATCCATTCTATACGTCTATCAATTTCCCATCACCCCCTACATCCATCCTATGCATTCTATACATTCCCATCACCCCCTACATCCATCCTATAGCATTCTACTCAATTTCCCATCACCCCCTACATCCCTCCTATAGCGTTCTATTCAATTTCCCATCACCCCTACATCCCTCCTATAGCGTTCTATTCAATTTCCCATCACCCCCTACATCCATTCTATAGCATTCTATTCAATTTCCCATCACCCCCTACATCCATTCTATAAGCGTTCTATTCAATTTCCCATCACCCCTACATCCATCCTATAGCATTCTATTCAATTTCCCATCACCCCCTACATCCATCCTATAGCATTCTATTCAATTTCCCATCACCCCCTACATCCCTCCTTAACGTTCTACTCAATTTCCCATCACCCCTACACACGTGAGGACTGGAAAAGACCCAAGGAAGAAAACACTGTTAGCAGGACAAAGTTATGGAGAGCGATTGTACCTGTTTGTATCTATTTCCACCATTGGATCATTTCCCTTATACGGTTGATATTTAGGGCGGAAATAATCGCTACCTCTGGATTTGCACTTTTCATTTAAAGTGCCCATTAATGTAAAAGAGTTTTTTCATGCCCATTGAGTTTGTGCATTGCCTTCCCTTCCAGAGATCCTACACACCTTCAGATAATAACCATGTAAGCTGGAAGTGAAAAATGTTCATTCATCTTAGAGATTCCCATTGGATGTGGCGTTTCTCTGCGCTCAGACACCTCATTACCACACCCTCATTACCACGCTTGTTTCTATGGCGTGTGTTGATGGATCTCCTGTACGTTCAGGTTTGGTCACATGCCAATGTACATTTTTTAACGTTGCTATCCACACAAGAGTATTCTCTGGGAACGTTGGGTTCTATAACATACATGAACAGATTATCGACACACGCAGATTTCCTACACAACAACTCTCGCCTTTAGTCGACTATCAATCGCTGTTAGAGCCGAGTGGAAATCCGGATCGGAATCTTGATTTGGGAGCAAACCACTTCTAAGCCTTTGAACACCTTGAATTCTCAGACAGTCTAACGGGGGTTGGCCAATGCTAAAAAAAAAACAGCTGGCATTGGTGAATTTGGGAAATGTGGCTGGATTGTTCAAAATTCGAGAAAAATGGAAAATTAAAAAACCCGAACGTTTATTCATTTGTGTGAAAATTCCGAAACATGGAAAGCGGAAGGAATTCTAAGTCCACGGATTTCGGAGATCCACCTTTGAACCGATTGGGATTCACGTGCTAGTCCATCTCTAATCAGATCTATTCAAGACCATACAGTTACAGCAGCATAGGAAGGTGAAACTCAGTCCTTATCAAAGGCCAAAAAGCCCACCATGAAGATAAATGGCTGACCTACATGGAAATTGATTATTTTTTGTTGTTGCAGAGTCAAAATTTTAAATTTTGACAAAAATGTTATTCCTTTCAACATGGCCCTAAGTTTAGTCAATCGATAACCCTAATCGGGACACTGGTGGTGGCTGGGAACACTTTGAAGTGCATTATGAACTATTTAACTATGGAGGTCTCTTCTGTTTGATGTTATGCCCTATGCTTAGAGTGGGTTCCTATGCTATTAATCTACCGTGACCAATCAGATGGTAGCTTTGTACAGATCCCTCTTGGTTGCGTTTTGAGGCGAACTGGCTTGATTAGATGGGAGCCTTTTTGCGTCAGGGATTATGCAGAATGGGTAGACTCCCGGTTAATTGACTATAAAAGTGAAATTAACGAAATGTCCCTAATAACAGTAAAAAAAACGTTACGCATATAGTAAGGGAGTAATGTTTGTAAATTACCCCCACGGTAAGCCCATTGCATATCCGAAATAGTTTTGGGTCCAAGCCGCGGAACGGGTTACACCATGTATCCGACTGCAGAGTCCAGGAGCTTGGGAGCACAAGTCAGAATGAGCTGTACATTCGCCTTGTGTTGGGGCATGATTGATACTGCAGGGTGTAGGTTGTAATGAAACCTTCCCTGTCTTCCTTCATCCACCTGGATGTATTGAGTACAAATTTAAGATGAGAAAAGGCCCCATCCCAGGTCTTGTAATCTCCCCCCGCATGAGAGATGGCAATTCCATCACCCTGGCCGGCACCAGAGCACACTACGAAGACACTCCACAAGATGGCCAATAGTATCTTTTGTTGCTCATTTCTAACAAGGTTTGATCAGCAAAAAGTCTATTGGGTGGTGGGACCTTTCAACGACAATTGGCACTGGTCACTGATTCACTTGGTATTATCTCTTTACAAGACGAAACAGTGGGCGAGAGGCAGAGATTTAATGATGGGAGCACACAGTGCTGCAATCTATAGCTCTGGGAAGCCAGATTAAGATTTTTTTTTACGTCTTCTTTTTTTTGGGGGGGGGTTTACATTAATGAGAATTAAAGCCAAAGGGGCAACCCAAGTAGGATTAGATGAGCTACGCTTTGGGGTATTTTGAGGGGGTTCAATCTCTGGATGGGAATCCTTTTGCATTTCTTTGGATCATTGGAAAAAGATAAGTTCGTCGGTGATGATTGTTCCACTGCAGATGAGAGAGAGGACTATCTAGCAATGGAATGTGTAATACATTTATACTGGCATTACACCAGGAGTGATCAGGACTGGGCAACACTGCTAGCTGCCCCCACCCATCCCTGTACATGTTAAATGGCCATAACAAACTGTGGGTCAGATGGGTGGGATTGTTGAAACGCGATCATCCCTGTATTGGGTGATCAATAATGAATTGATTTTACAGTGTCAAACAATGCACATGAAGTTCAGAGATCTCGATGCAATATTGATATTTAAAGTGGGAACTTTTATTGTAAATGTGAATTTTAGGTTGGGGATGTGAGTATTGAATCACATGACGTTTACCTATGAGTCATGAAGTGTGGAATCAGACGTTAACCTATGATGTATGGAAGTTGTTGGAGGACGTACCAGAGTTTCGACCCAAAACCAGGAAATAGTCTTTGATGTCACCATTATTTTTACGTCATGTTGCGACAGGAAAATTCCGGCCCTGGCCTTGTGTACCCATGTTATTGACAAGAAAATGTCACATGACTTGTGGACATCACTTGAGGTATTGTCAAGTGATGCAATGTTTTAAATGGCACCCAGCCCTAAGGTGCCTTTCACCGGGATATATGAAGCCTATACCTACCCCCTGGGGTGGCCACCTAGCATGAGCAAGAGCTGCAGCTGACCAGCTAATGTTATCACTTGGTATAGAACACTATTGCTTTCTTAGCATTAGGGAGGAGACAGTCACCATGTGCAGAGCAGTTGGCTGCAGCACAAGCAGAGAAACGATCGACTCACTGCCCATGGGAGATAGGAAAAGGCTTTCCAAGGGGGTTTTTAAGATACTTTTTTTGGCCATAGTTGCCATTTATTTTTAATTGGCAGATCCTGACTTAGATCAGGGGAAAATGTTATAGGATGTTACCTCATTTCAGTGGCACTTTTAATTTAAAAGAGCCTCAGTGGCCATAGTCTGACTGGATGCATTTTGGCTACTCTCTTTTTCAAGGGAAGATGTGATTCTGCGGAGCATGGCTTTCCTAAGGCCAGCCCCAGAATAAGAAGGGGGCGGGGGCGTGGCTGGATAAGTAAGGACTGTGACAATCTAAGGTAAATTAAGGACCTAGGGGTTTCGGTTCCTCACACTGGGGACATCAATATGAGGAACTGTTTGGGGGGTGCAGTTCCCTTTAATATTATATTAAAGTTCTGAAAACCTAACACTGTGTGTATTTGCTGACTTGTCTTCCTTTGACCTTAACACCATTCTTCTGGAAGCTTTCGTGACCGCCACATGCCGTTATGATGTCTTGTCCCTTTGGTTAGATGGAATATGGAGGATTAAAATAAACAGTAATTCAGCTTTTACATGAGCCAAGACATAGAATGAAAAAACTTCATAGTTATTGCACTGATTAAGTTTTTAACGTAGCCAGTTTGACGCGGCTGTACAGGACCCTCTGCCTTTTGACATGTTTCCTGTCGGAGCTAATTTGTATGGCAGCTCCGGCTCATAAAAATAAATGCAAACTAGTGTATTTTACTGCGCCTCTATAGAAAAATGATTGAAACGGAAAACCATACTTTTTTAAATAGGGTAAAATTTCACCTTTAATAGCAATAATCACTGCCATACCATATTTGTCCTAGTTCACTGGAGAACAGTCCTACCATATTTAAAAGAAATTCTTAGCGGCAGAAAATGTTCCTTGGAAACCAGTGTGTGAAACTTAGGACAGAGTTGTCCCCCATGACATCATCACCTGGAACTTACCCTCTGGGATCAAGGAAAGACCGCAATTCCACGGAGACTTACAGGGTCCTATTAATTAATGAAGCTCCCGTCCCCTGTTTAGAAAAGGAAATGTAAAGGGATGAAGGATGGGCAGACCCTATGGCTTTGGAATTTAAGAGAAGCTGAATAAAAAAATCCCATTTAGGATTCGTACGTATCCCCTGGGCCCAGCTGCTTACGTTAGATCAGGATGATATTAGCACAAGGAGAGAGAGGGAAATCATTTTTTGATCCCTAGACAGTGAATCGCATCCTTTGTTTCGCTGGAGTTGTAAATCACTATTGGTAGCGAGCGCCCAATTGAACCAAGCAGACAGGTAATTATATCATGTCTTTACCGCGTGCAACAAGCAACAGGACAAAGCACAAACTAATAATCCCTTCTATTCCTAGGGACAGAATCCCACTTAGTGCCAACGTTTCACCAAGGACACAGTGAGTATTTTTAATCCACGACCCATATATAAACCCAAATGAATGTTAATGATACAGAGAGAGAGATTTCACCACAACAACGTAACTTCCCCAACCTGAACTAATGCAGTGTGAAGAAACATGGGAAATAGAATCGTTCACATACCTCGAAACGTAGCCATAGCCGGTGTGAGAGTGAGGACACACAGTCGCTATTGTAATAAAATAATCTAATGTAATGTATGTTGGATTCAGTTAGACCAACTTGGACTTAAAGTTTAGTTCTTGAAGACGCTTGCTAGTCATCCGACGGGATCTCTTCCATTCAGAATGACTTGTGAAATGTCTTCAAGACCTAAACTTTTAGTCCAGTTATCTAAGGACACAACCGATATAAAAGACCTGGATGGAATGAATTATTAGATATACCAGGACCTGGATGAATGAATATTACAGATATACCATGACCTGGATGAATGACTATTACGATATACCATGACCTGGATGAATGAATATTAACAGATATACCGTGACTGGATGATATGAATATTAGATATTACCATGACCTTGGATTGAATGAATATTAGATTATACATGACATGATGAATGAATATTACAGATATTACCATGACCTGGATGATATGAATATTACAGATTATACAATGCCTGGATGGATGAAGATTACAGATATACGTGACCTGATGAATGAATATTTAGAAACCAGGACTTGATGAATGAATATTACAGATATACCCTGACCGGATGGATGAATATACAGATATACCGTTGAACCTGGATGGAATGAATATTCATGAATTACCGTGGATCTGGATGAATGAATATTACAGATATGACCTGACTGATATGAATGAATGAGTACGATATACCGTGACCGGGGATATTCAGGTAACAGCATGGAGATGAATATTAAGATATACCAGGCCTGAGAATGGCAGATATTACAGATATACATGACTTGGAGGAGACTGAATATTAGAATATACCATGACTGGATGAGGAATACGATGAATGAATCCTAGAACATGAATGAGATGAATTTCAGATAGTACCATGACCGGGATGATGGAAATTACGATATACCGTGGACCGGATGGAATGAATATTACAGATATTACCATGACCTGGATGGATGAATATTACAGAATATACCATTGACTGGTGATATACAGATTTTTACAACTGGATGGATGGAATATTACGAGATATCCATGTCTGATGGAAGAAATATTACAGATAGACCATGGACCATGGATGAATGAAATGAATGATATTACAGGATACCATATGACCTGAATGATGATTTACGATATACCATGGACCTGGATGAATGAATTTTACAGATAACCGAATACATGGATGAATGAATATTAAAGACTATCCACCATGACCTGGATGATTGAATGAATACAGAAAACCAGACCGGAGAATGAATATTACAGATAAGACCATGTCCTGGCATGAATCGAATATACAGAGATATTACCATTGACTCATGAATGAATATTACAGCAAGACCATGACCTGAGATAACGAAATCATACAGATAGGACCATGACCTGGGATAAACGATATTACAGATAGACCGTGACCTGAGTGAATGAAGATATAAGATGTGACTATGAAACCTGGATGAATGAAATTACAGATATACTGTGAACTGGATGGATGAATATTACAGATATACCATGACCTGGATGGCTATGAATATACAGACTAACATGACCTGGATGGTGAATATAAATATACCATGACCATGGATGGAGAATATTACAGTATATACATGACTGGAATGGAATGACTATCTTAGATATACCCATGCGGGACTGAATGATGATGTACAGAAGTTACCGTGTGACCTGGATGGATGAATAATATAAGATATACCATGACCTGGATGGATTGAAATTACAGATATATCCATCCTGGATGGATAATTATTACAGATATCACATGTCCTGGATGAATAAATATTACAGATAGACCATGACCGATGAATGATTGAATGAATATTACAGATATACCATGACCTGAATGAATGAATATTACGATATACCATGACTGGAGGATGAATTTTACCAGATTATACCAATAACAGGGATGAATGAATAGTTACCAGATATACCATGACCTGAATGAATGAATAATACAGAAAACCATGACCTGGATGAATGGTAATATTACAGATTAGACCAGTCCTGGTATGAATGGAATGATATAAGATATACCATGACCTAGATAAGAATATTACAGATAGGGGGGGGGACCATGACCTGGAAACCAAATTACAGATAGACCAGTACCTGATATAAAACGATAATATTACAGATAGACCGTGCCTGGAATGAATGAAGATTACAGAGTTACTATGACCTGGATGAATGATTTACAGATAGGACCGTGACCTGGATGAATATATATTCCAGATAGGAACCAGTGGCCGGATGAATGACTATTAGATATTATTACCAGACATGGATGAATGAGAACCTCAACAGCAATGTAAGTAATGTTTAGATATTTTTCTGTAGCCAACCTTAAACATTTTAATAGGAACACAGTTTCCTATGATATCTGTCACTTCTGTTCTTAAAAACAGCAGATTTGGGAATCCTATATTTTACAATATACAGGAGAGCTAGAACCTCTATCATACAGCGTTAATAGAGAGATCAGACCACGTCTGCATTGGGCAGTGAGCGTCAAAGTTCTGCTGTGCGACAGCTGGATGCTCACCGTTCCAAACTACTTCTTTTGTGCGTCTTGGTATTGCCTTCATTATCTTAACTTGGCTCCTCCTTCCATCTGACAGGACTTCGTGAGAGTCCAAGCATGACTCAGTAATCACTATATGAGCAGCACTGCGCAAGGGAATTTCCCACCAGTGGCGTAATTACGACCCTTGTGGGGGGTGGGGGTGGTGGTGTAGGAAGAGGGACATGCCAAACCATATGCTGATCAGGTGTTTTAAACAGAGATCACGCGTATTGAAGGAACATATACGTGCCAATCAGCTGTTTACACAAATTAAGGTTGCTGGATCAAGGATGGATCGGAAGAGGGAAGGGGGACCCAGCCCCCATCCTCCAATTTTTGACGGGGGGCCTGGGCCCCTGCAGTTCACTCCCCTGTTTCCCACCATGCAACTTCACACATTCCAACGTGTCCCTAGTTCAGTTACAAGTAAAAATACACACAGCAGACAGTAGTTTTATGTAAGACACTTGATTGACAACTGAAATGTACGATTTTTAAGATATCTAGAAATAGAGGGACCAGGTAGTGACGAAGTTTTCATCGACAATTTTGATTGGGATGAAACGATTGAATATTGAAAATCGCCCCGTGTATGGCCTCATTAACACACAAACCATGTTATGAACGTTCCATATTTGGAGTAGTGGAAGGCAAATGAAATAATACATTTTATGTGTCATTAGGCAAAATGAATACGAATTACAAACTACTAACTGCCTACACCAGTGCCACCCGCCAGCTAAGGTTGACCTACAACAGTTGCAGGAGTTAAGTGTCTTCTGTTGCAGTGTTTTAAACAACAAATTGCTTTCTTTAAAAAGATGGAGGTTATTTAGGATGACAGTGAGGGGATCCCTGAAAATATAAAACCTCTTAAAATCTGCATCAAAAACGATACAGGTTTCAGCCACTAATCAACTATTTCCTCTGTAAAGGCTATTACGATCAAGAATAATAAAAAAACAAGATCTGATTGGTCGATGTACGTAGCAGGGGCAATAACTAACAGGAGAGCCGAGGGGGGCCACCATCTTCTCATCTTATTGTTACCTTGACAGATGTAGCCTCCTCACAGAAAACATTGTGGAGATTAGAGATGGGCTGAACTGCGCAAATCCGGTCGCTCGAGGATACACGAAAAATTCGAAAATCCGTTAAAATGAAAATATGAAAAAATGAAAAAATTCTCGAAATCCGCTTTTTTGGGAGTTCGGAGGCGGAAAATCCGGAAAAAATCCGCTGTTCGCGAACGGATAATCCGGGCGGATCAGGGTTCGAATCCCGCAACCGGCCATCCCTTGTGGATGAAGCAGGGACAGGGGCCCATCATAGTTTTGTGGGGGCACAGTGATTGACTAGTTACACCACTGACTGTATGATACTATCCTTTATGAACAATGCTTTATTGGTAGCTATGTCCCTGTTTGCTGGCATCTCGGGTGGATTAACTTTCTCCTTTCTTTGATCTGAAAAAAAAACGTTTTTTAAGTGTCTCATTTTTTTTTAAAACTACAATTCCCAACGTCACCATGTGGGATTTGTAGTTTAAACGGAAAGGCTGTGTGTTCACTTTTAACCGGCAAAAAAGCTCCCTCCCTTTCTTATTCTTTTTGTGATGCTTCATCCATCACCGAGCTGTGCATCTTATGCCTTTAATTTAACAGCTATGGACCAAGGAAAATAGAATTCAGCAGAAAAGAAAGACCCCCTTTTCCATTCCGCATGCCCCCTCCTTCCTCCCATTGTTTGTAACCTGAAGCTTAACAGTTTAATGTCAAAAAGGAACAGCCACCAGGAAAAGTTTCAGAAGGCGAGCGGTGTCATGATCTGATTAAATATCTTTCCTCGGGGACATGTTATTGGGGTTTTTGACTATGTAAGAGCACGTTTAACTGTCAGGAAAGATGTTTATGACAGGGTGGTTGCTATTAGAACCTCTGTCTTCACCCTCTTCTCACGGTTACCATTAAAGATAGGGGATTAGTTATAAAATTGCCAGGCTCCGACTATACTCAGCGTCTTGCTTCCGTGGGAAGGCGCTCCTTTCCTGGCCTTGATTGATTAGTACGCTCATCACCTGAAAGGAATGAGACTTGTTTTGAGCTAATGGTTTGAGGTTTGGCTGCTAAAAATAAAGAAGCTTGGTGAGGTCACTTTGGCATGGACAGGAGGGAGAGTTTTGTGCAAGGTTGCCCAGAAATCCAAAAATAATACACAGTATAGGAACGTATATGACCAAGGACCCCTGTATCAATAGGCTGTGAATAGGCGGGGTTTTTGGAGCACTAGGGAGCAATTCATGTCCACCCCCCAAAACTAAAAATTTAACCCACTACTGGACCCACTGTGTTAGAGTTAAAAAATCCTTACTTTACTCTTCAATCCTTATGGTTCTCTTGCAGTGTCTGTCTAAAGCCCAGGAAACTGAAGGTAGGAGGGGTGTCGTGAGTATCCAGTCCCTTCTGCTCCCTGCTCTGAGTAGGTTTCTGCCCTCCCCCCCACCTGGTCTGAGAGGTTTCTGCCACCCCCCCCCTCCGTGGCCCTTATGGCTGCTTGTACCCTAACATTAAATCTTTTAATGTGTGTAGGGACCACAGTCCCACCCAACAGGCAAGGGCCAGACCAATAGTTCAACTCAATTCTTATTATAGGAGATGTAAAACCTGGATTTAAAAATAAATTAAATTAATATCCCTGGTTTTTTTTATTATTAGTTATAATTGAAGGTGTGATATCTATTCCATTAAATTCAATAATTCAATGATGTCGGTCCTCATTTTTATAAATAAAATAAAAATTAATATTCAGCCTGAGATCAATAATATTTTTTTGGTACAGGTCTAGTATTAAGGGGCCAGTCAGGGGCACCCAAAGGGATGTGGCAGGGGCCTTACTTGCCAGGTCTGAGGGTATATGAAACATAGTAGGAGGAGTTATGGGAGGGTTATATGGAACATAGGAGGAGTATAGGGAGGTTATATGGACAATAGGAGGAGTTATAGGGAGGGTTATAGGGAAGAATAGGAGAGTTATAGGTAGGGTTATATGGAACAATAGGAGGAGGTATAGGGGGGTTATATGGAACAATAGCCTGATTATAGGGAGGGTTAAGGAACAAAGGAGGAGTTATAAGGAGGTTATACGGACAATAGGAGGAGTTTATAGGGGAGGTTATATTGAAACAGTAGGAGAGTTATAGGGAGGTTATACGGAACAATAGGAGAGTTATTAGGGAGGGTTATAGGACAATAGGAGAGTTATAGGGAGGTTATATGGAACAATAGGAGGAGTTATTGAGGGAGGGTTTATGAACAATAGGAGGAGTTATAGGAGGGTTATAGAAACAGTGGAGAGATATAGGAGGGTTATATGAACAGTGAGGAGTATTTATGGAGGAGTTATATGGAGCCAGTAGGAGGGGTTATATGGAGCAGTAGAGGACGAGTTATATGAAGTAGTAGGAGAGTTATATTGAGGTTATTGAGCAGTAGGAAAGAGTTATAGGAAATCATATTGAGAAACGGAGGAGTTATTAGGAGGGTATTTATTGAATGAAAGCCTTATGATAGGAATGACTATGATTTTTCAAATCCTTCCAATATATTTTGTTTATTAAAAGTCCAGTATATTATTATTTAGGACTTTTTACAGGGAACCTGCCAATAGCTTTAAAAAACTCTCTCTGACCTGGTAATGATTATTTCTGACATATAGAACATTTCATGGAATCTAGTGGGTAACGTTTGGACTGTACTGCCCTATAGGAGGCAGAAAGGTTCATTATATCCTATTTGCTTTTCTTTGGTTTATTTGAGGGGTTTTTAAATAAAAGGGGTTCTGACATCTGTATTTATTTTTAGCCCGTATGTTTTGCTTTCCTGTGGGCTGAATCCTGCACCTTCTTGAGGGATGGTTGAAAGTAAAATAAGGTTTTTCCACTCAATACAATGGTATTAATGAAGGGGAAGCAATAGTCAATGTAACAGAAACTGCTCCCTCTACTGGCAAAGAAAACACTGCAGCTCACCAAAAACAGCAAGAAATTTCGCTGAATGTTTTTTTTATAGCTGTAGCTAATACGTGACCCATTATGGTAATTTATAAAGGTTATAGGAAACAAGAGGCAAGCAGGCCTATTGCTGTAGTTGCAGGTTGTAGATCTCCAAGGTAACTTACAAATGTCCTTAGAATTTAAAAAATGGGGATTATACCATAGGTGACATCACAAAGTGCTAGTTATAAGAGTATATTTCACAATTCACGGCTGTTTGGTATCATTGGGATATTGCAAATTTATATCAATGTGCAGCTGGAACAGTAAATCATTGTTTGATAAGTGTGGTTTACAAAATATTAATGATGCTTAACAAAAAGTGACCTCACCATAGACAATAATGACATCAAAGCAGTGTTTATAGAAATATTAATGTTACAGACTATTGATCGCTTGCGTAAATACAAAAAAACAGTTTAACAATTCATAGAAGGCATTGACTAACATGTTTACATCAACTGACCACATTCTGAGTCTTTGCCTTCAGCACTATCCTAGGCTGCCTGGAGCTGCCATACTGCAAGCTTACATTGATGCATATTTTAAGAACGCAACAGTCCTATCTACAAGTAGCCTACTGAAGCCTATAGAAGTCGACTCTAAACTAAGCACCACTCAATATAAAAACACAGTAAATATATAGTCTGTTCTGTTCACAAGATTACATAGAATAAAGGATTACTCCCCCTCCATATAACAGGAAAAATCAAGAGAGAGAGAGACATAGCAAGTGTTCATCGTTATATAGAGGAGATATAAAATAGCCATGAGATAGTAAGAATATATGGTAAGGATCTGCAAAAAGCCATTCTTGGAGGCAACAGTAGAAAGGGACATTGTAATCAACAAAAAGTAATAGAGCATGCACACACACAGACACAACTGCAGTTTAGTTTTCCTGTGTACTGTAGAAGTACAGTATATACACAAGCCTTTACATTGTACTGCTATTGAGTGCAAATTCACCCATCCTACCCTTAACACAAACTGTTAACTCCGAATCAATATGATCTGTGGCACTGATTCAAGGCTGTCAGTGCAGCTGATATTCAGAAATAAATAATCAACATAGTCGAAACCCTATTTAAAAACTGGAATGGCGGAGAATTATTGCAAGTATGGAAAGTGGATCCTTTGCTTGGTTACTAGAAATGTATTAGCAGTAAGTATTGGATATATAGAAGTGTGTAAAGGAATTATTTTAGAAAACCCTGTAAGATATAGAGTGAAAGAATTGTTATCCATAGAAAATACTTATAAGGTCTTGCACTGTAAGTTTTGTTTAAAAAAACAAACCCAAAAAAACCCACATTTGCTTATAATATCTATTAGACAGCTTGCAGTTTAACTTCTAGATTGTCAGCTCTCTAGCCAGGATCCCTTTAAATGATCCTGCCCTAAACAAATAACAGTGTAAATACCTGTATATTACCCCTAGTTTTTCTACATTAACACACTAACATTAAAATAAACACGCTATGCCCCAATCAGTAAGAGAAACACAGTTCTATAAAAGAAAGCAACCTACCGAATCTTGTTTTTCCTCTATTTATATTAAACAAAAAATAAATAAATTCTTCTTTGATTAGGAAAGGTCTTAGTTTATGGTTATTATAGAGTGTGGGATCTGTACCAAAACCTGCTCTCCTGTACAAGAGATCTGACCAGACTGGAGACATTTAGACTTTTTATTAGCAAGCGAAAAACTGCACAGTACTAGATTTTCCTTTTAGCAACTTAAGAAACGTGGGCTGCGTTGGCTCCCATTAATTTAAAGAAGCTAACTCAACACTTTCCTTTGAATCTCCTGAAGAGCTGTTAGATGATTAACTACTCTGAGCCTGGCCACTAGACTAGCTCACATCTTCCTTATTTGGGGTACTGAATCTTAATCTTATTATATTTTTTTTTAAACACCCAACACCCCCCACCCCCTCCATCAGGGAGTTATCCTCTACATCTGATAATGAATTGGAATTTTAGTTAATTGTTTGAACTGTCAGCAGAAACATTTACTTTCTTGTATCACAAAGCATTTAAAATCTTACGAATATATTACAGTAATAGCCTGGCTCTTTTAAATGGTTTTTTTTAATAATCAATAAGCCATTTCACAGCAGACACCGTATATTAGAATATAATATTTTTGCAGGGAAGTTAATATCCATTACCATGCATGGAGATCCAGATTCAGCATGTATTTATTTATATTTTTACCAGGCACAACACGCTGGAATTATTTTAAATGGTGTGCCGGAAATTATTACACCAGTATGGTCCATTGTATCCGCTCCATTAAGGATTAGAATAGCATGATTCATTTTAAGCAGTTACCATGTTAAAAAACTCCAATTGAAAATGGGATTTATTCAGGGTTATAAAATAACACGGGCTGGAATATCCAGCAATGCTGCAGGAGGGCTGTGTGTATGTTAACGCGGGGAGAGGGGGGTAGATTGGTGGCCATAATAAGCATGCTGTGGACACATCTTTCAATCCTGTTCCCCAGAGGCGTAACTAGAGGGGAGCAGGGGGGCCCCATCTTATTTATTATGAGAGCTATAGCCTCCTCCCAGAAAACACACTGTGGATGAAGCAGGATAGGGGCCCCATCGTAGTTTTTGCAGGGGGGCCTAGATTCCTAGTGCCACTGCGATTCCCCAAATTTGGTGCCTTCTGTCTAAAAGTGCCGCCTTATTTTTTGAATTTTCATTCAGTGAGGAATGCCATGTGTCCTTTAAGGTGCATGTTGGTGCTAAGCTCCCGGTTACATAAGATTTGTGCCTAATGCGATGGCTGTAAAACACTTTCAAAGAAAGTGGGTGGGGAAATAAAGGTGAAACTGCTGAGCGTCCGTTTTTTATTGTCTGGGAAGAGAATGGGTTAAAAGTTCCTACCCTCCCAATCCTCCCTTCACAGAAGTATGGATTAGGATTTCTTTTAATTATCTTACGTTGGGGATAGGGATATATAGTGTTAGAAATGAATGGACTACAGGGGACGTACACACATACACAAATACATATTGTGCGTGTATAGTAGTGGGTAGACTTGCACTATATGTATATTATATATTTGGCTCTCATTTAAAAGCGTCCCCTTTTATCAATATGGAAATGTATAGTAAGTTTACGTTTATATAAATCTATATGTCTTTCAGTTTTTTGAATGCATTTTTGCATTAACAAGTTGTCTCCACTTGGGGCGCCATTTCATTTATATCTCTTTGGAACTTTGGAGAAGCAGTTGTATCTTCCCCTCTTTAATTGTTGTGAATCAGAATACAAAAGCAAAAAAGAAAAAAAAAAATCACTTGTTTATTAAAATACAAAATAAAAAAAGTCACTGCAGAAGTCTGTCAAACTGTTGTGATTTTTCGACCTGTCCCATTGATCTTTCGTCCGATTTGGGTGAACGAACGGTCGCGGCCGCAAGAAAGCCGCCAAAAATTATTCGGCCGACCGACCGAAACACTGAAATGTCTGCGGTCGGGGCCGAATTATTGTATCTTGTGTACCTAGCTTAGGTAGGGAGGGTTAATACATATATGTGTTAGGGATGATACATCTATAGGGTAGGGAGGGTTAATACATATATGTGTTAGGGATGATACATCTATGGGTAGGGAGGGTTAATACATATATGTGTTAGGGATGATAACATCTATAGGGCAGGGAGGGTTAATACATATATGTGTTAGGGATGATACATCTATAGGGCAGGAGGGTTAATACATATATGTGTGGGATGATGCATCTATCAGGGCAGGGAGGGTTATACATAATGTGTTAGGTGATCATCTATAGGAGGGAGGGTTATTCATATATGTGTTAGGGATGATGCATCTTAGGGAGGGAGGATGGTTAATACATATATGTGTTAGGGATGATGCATCTATAGGGTAGGGAGGGTTAATACATATATGTGTGGGTTGATGCATCTATAGGGTAGGGAGGGTTAATACATATATGTGTTAGGGTTGATGCATCTATAGGGTAGGGAGGGTTAATACATATATGTGTTAGGGATGATGCATCTATAGGGTAGGGAGGGTTAATACATATATGTGTTAGGGATGATACATCTATAGGGTAGGGAGGGTTAATACATATATGTGTTAGGGATGATACTATAGGGTAGGGAGGGTTAATACATATATGTGTTAGGGATGATACATCTATAGGGTAGGGAGGGTTAATACATATATGTGTTAGGGATGATGCATCTATAGGGTAGGGAGGGTTAATACATATATGTGTTAGGGTTGATGCATCTATAGGGTAGGGAGGGTTAATACATATGTGTTAGGGCTGATGCATCTATAGGGTAGGGAGGGTTAATACATATATGTATTAGGGTTGATGCATCTATAGGGTAGGGAGGGTTAATACATATATGTGTTAGGGATGATGCATCTATAGGTAGGGGGGTTTAACATTATGTGTTAGGGATGATGCATCTATAGGGTAGGGAGGGTTAATACATATAGTGTTAGGGTTTTTGATGCATCTATAGGGTAGGGGAGGTTAATACATATATGTGTTAGGGATGATACATCTATAGGGTGGGAGGGTTTCTAATACATCTGAGTTGGGGGTTAATACATCTTTGGGTGGAAGGCTTAACAAATCTATGAATTAGGGGTTAATACGTCTGGTGTAGGGAGGGTATAGATGTTTGGGTGGGGTAATAGATCTATGATAGGGGTTAATACATCTGGTGTAGGGAGGGTTAATAGATGTTGGGTGGGGGAAATAGATCTATGAATAGGGGTTAATTACATCTGGTGTAGGGAGGGTTATAGAGTGTTGGGTGGGGGGGGTGGTAATAGATCTATGAATAGGGGTTAATACATCTGGTTAGGGAGGGTTAATAGATGTTGGGGGGGGGGTATAGATCTATGAATAGGGGTTAATACGTCTGTGTAGGGAGGGTTTAATAGATGTTGGGTGGGGGTGATAGATCTATGAATAGGGGTTAATATGCTGGTGTAGGGAGGGTTAATAGATGTTTGGGTGGGGGTGATAGATCTATGAATAGGGGTTAAACATCTGGTGTAGGGAGGGTTAATGATGTTTGGGTGGGGGGTGGTATAGATCTATGAATGGGGTTAATACGTCTGGTGTAGGGAGGGTCATAGATGTTTGGGTGGGTGGGTGATAGATCTATGAATAGGGGTTAATACATCTGGTGTAGGAGGTTAATAGTGTTTGGGTGGGGGGGGTGATAGCATCTATGAATAGGGGTTAATACGTCTGGTGTAGGGAGGGTTAATAGATGTTTGGGTGGGGTGGAATTAGTATAGATCTATGAATAGGGGTTAATAGATCTATGATTATGGGGTGATATATATTTGGTAGTGGTGATAGAATAATAGATGTGTAGGATAGGTAGGTTAAAACTCTATGAGTTGGCGCTAATCCATTTTGGGTTGGGAGGGTTAATAGATATATGGTTATGGGGTTAATAAATCTTGGTGTAGGAAGAAAGATAACTAGATGTGGGATAGGTAGGGTTAATACATTTGCGGGCTCGTTCACATTACATCAGTTTGTATCTGTTTTTCAAACGCAGGTGCGTTTCAAAAAACGGAGAGACCGTAAGGGCACGGCCACACTGCTGCGGTTTTCTTTGTGTGTTTGCGCTTGAGTTTGCACATGATAATCGCATGCAATTTGTTTGTGTTGAGTGTGGCAGTGCCCTAAAACCCAAAGAATTTCACAATATCGTTCACACTTTCTGTACAAAATGCACTGCTGCATTGGTTTCTGTCCATTAAAATGCATAACGCGTGGTACCACAGAGAATGGATAACTTGCGCGTTTGCAAAGGGATGCCTCGGAGTTCCTGTGTGATGTCATTTCCGGTCCCGGGTATGGAAACATAACACATCTGCTACCTCTCTCCTCACAAAAACTTTCTGAATCTCCCACATCCCAGGAAGTGACAAGTGTTCTTTGGTCCTGTCCATAAATTTGAAAAATGCGATCAGAACGCAACGGACACAAGCAGATAACGCACACGCAAACGGTTAGCAACGGATACAAAAAGGGTTAAAATGCCCCAAACAACTGAGTTGTGTTTTGTTTGTTCCTGTGTGAACGAGCCCCAAGAGTTGGAGGTTAATGCATATTTGGGGGTAAGAATGTTAATGGATATTTGGGGGGGTTAATAGATCTATTAGGTATGGGAGTTAATATATCTTGACAGGTATGTTTTGCTGGGGGTCAATAAATCAATGAGTTTGAGGTTTTAAATCTCTGGGTTAGGAGGGTTAATAAATGTTTTAAAGATCTATAATTGTATAATTTATGGGGGTGTGGGGGGTGGTAATATAATAACTCATTTGGATCCAGATCTAGAGAAAGGTCAATTGCCTTGTAGTGTCCCAACCATTAATAATAACAGTAATATAAGAAAAGAAATAATGATGATAACTAACAATAATAATAATGATGATAATAATAGTGACGATAGGAGAATTAGTAATAAGAATAGTGATTAATAATAGTGATGATAATAACAAGTGATAATAATAGTGATGATTATAATAGTGTGATAATAGTGATTAATAATAATAGTGATTAATAATAATAGTGATGAAATAAAGTGATTAATAATAGTGATGATGATTTATAATAATAATATGTGTGATAATAATAACAATAGTGATTAATAATAATAATAGTGATTATAAGATAGTGATTAATATAATAATCTGATGATATCATAACTAATAATAATAGTGATAATAATATAACATAGTGATTAATAATAATAATAATAGTGATGATATATTGTGATTGATTATAATAATAGTGATGATAATATTAGTGATTCATAATAATAATAATAGTGATGATGTGATAATAATAGTGATAATAATAATAAAATAATCATAGCGATGATATAGCCATGTAGTGTGTATGGTTCCATTGTAGCACTGGGGGAAGTTATCGTGGATCTCTGGTTATCCAGTAGCCCAGTGGGGTCTATCAATGTCTTCCCATTGCCAGCTCTGTAGTCAGCTGACTTCTCCCCTATCTGTCACTTTTCACATCCTCCCTCCTCCCTCTCGTCCCTGTTATGCTAATCGACTCTCCACTCTCTGAAGCCATTGGCCAGCTCCTCCTGGTTCCTCCGCCCCCAACTCGCGACAGGAGGCAGGAAATAAGTAGGGGCTGAGCAGTCTGTAACACAGATGAGATCTAGAGCCGGACAGTGCTCGCGTGGACAGGGAGAGACCATTGAAAGGCGCCAGCTGCCTCCTCTCTCTGCTTAAAAAAGTTCATGAGCTAACCTATGATCCCAGCTCGCTGTTGGACCCTACAACACGAGAATGAGGGCCCCGGCTGTTGGCCCTGGGACACTGAGTTCCGTGCATTGGGGGGAATTTCCCGCACCACTGACAGTTTCCAAACCTGGTCGGTCAGTGGAGGGAGGAAGTTTGGTGGCCCTTGGATGTGCGTTACTGGCGCATCGGGGTGAAGAGCGCGGTGATGTCCGAGAGTTGCCCACTAGCCCGCTAGCCATGGAGTATGTCAACGACTTCGACCTATGAAGTTCGATGTGAAGAAGGAGCCGCTGGGGGGGAGGACCCGACGGGCGATCAGACCCTGCAACCGCCTACAACCCACCGGGCGGTGTCCTCCACCCCCATCAGCACCCCCTGTAGTTCGGTTCCCTCCTCCCGAGCTTCAGCCCCCACCGAACAGAAGACCCACCTGGACGAGCTGTACTGGATGGCGAACACTACAGCAGGTCCCACCCGGAGGCTCTGAGTCTCACCCCGGAGGATGCGGTCGACGCTCTGCTGGGGCCGCACCCAGATGCACCAACAGCTCCAGGGCTACGACGGTTCAGAGGTCACCCACCCCCCCAGAACCACCACCAGTACCCGGGCGTCCCGCAAGAAGAGATGGGTCACCAGCACACCACCACCCCCAGGCTTCCCTCAGCCCCTGGGCTCCTCCACCGCGTCCCAACAGCTCGAACGGCCACCACCAGCCGCACCACCAACCACCACCACCAGGGCTCCAACGCGTTAGAGGACCGGTTCTCGGACGATCAGTTGGTGTCGATGTCTGTCCGGGAGTCAACGGCACCTGAGGGGCTTCACCAAGGACGAGTGATCCGCCTGAAGCAGAAGAGACGGACCCTAAAGAAACCGAGGCTATGCCCAGTCCTGCAGGTTCAAGAGGGTCCAGCAGAAGCACCACCTGGAGAACGAGAAGACCCAACATCCAGCAGGTGGAACAGCCAAGCTGGAGGTCAACCGCCTGGCCAGGGAGAGGGACGCCTACAAGATGAAGTGCGAGAAAACTGCCAATGGCACCTAAAGGGGGAGGCAGGGACCCCCCTCACCTCCAGGGTTTCCTTGGGAGTCTCCCAGTTAACTGAGCCCAACGCCATGGGCACCCCCCCCATTCAATGCCTTGGCACCCCCCATTCACTGCCCTGGCACCCCATTCAATGCCATGGCACCCATTCAGTGTAATGAGCACCCCCCATTAGTGCATGTGCACCCCCCATTCAGGGAGCACCCACATATTTGTAGACTAAGGGGGGTTGGTGGGGGGTATGGTCTGAAATAAGGACACTGGGGACTTTGAAGAATATTGGTTGGTGGTAGGGGTGGGGAAGATACCAATATTGTTGGGGGGGTAAGAAGACTTTGGAATGATTATCCCCCCCAGGACTATAATGGACAGTTCCACTGCACTTAGGACAATGTGCAAAATATACTTCAATTTTTTTTAATAATTGCAGTGACATTAACCACAATCTACCAACCCGGACAGGTGGGAACTTTTAAGTGCACCCCCTCTCCCCCTCTCCTCCCTTTGGTTTTATTGCCTGCTTGATTAATTAGAAAAAAAATATATATTAAAAAAAAAAAACTGCATTAAACTAATACTCCTGCATGCTGGTCATGTATGGTAATACTTTCTATTTTGTATCCTGATATTGTTTAAATCCTTCGCATGCTGATAGGTGGTCTCATGTGTCACAATTCCATATGATCTCTTTTGGGTTAGGTTGCCTGATTTCTAAGCTGCTTGATTGATTTTTCTATTATTATTGTGTTAAATAACCGGTTTGCATTAAGCCACTTGTGTGTGTGTGTATGTATATATATAATGAAGATATTTCCACCTGCAATGCATAGCGAGGGATGGGATGTCAATGTGGCAAATAGTCTGTAAATGCATTGAAACCCTATTATAGTTACAAATGGAACTGGCCGTTAAACGTTTTGTGCCCACTGCAGTGACCGTAATGCCAATTGTTGTTTAGAAAACTTCTACATGGGTATGAAGTTTTTGTAAGAAATGGAGCAGAACCTTACTACAATGTGTTACTGAAAAGGTTAAAACCATTTTTTAAAGGCTTTTAACTGTTTGAATGCCAGGGAAATCTCAGTGATTACATCCTGTGCATCAAAGTTGCCCTTTCTCTCCATTGAAATGTAAAAAAAAAATGTTACTAGCCATCAGGGAGAGTATTGTATTATTTTTCCCTCCATGGCAGCAGAAAGGGTTAATGCTAACCAAGCCTAGAAACTGGATTATTTCCCCTTAACATAAAACACTGGCATTTGAGTTAATTTTTGTGACAGCGGAATATACAAAACTGCAAACCGATACTCTCAGAGGACGAGGGCAGACATGACTGTGTTGTGACAGCTCAAATGGTGACTTAATAGATCCTAAATGCTTTCTATCAGGTCTGCCTCCAGCATTATATGTTGCACTGTTTTATTTGGAACTACACCAACTAGAGCAGTAACCGAGTTTTATTTTTCTCCCACCTCTTTCTTATTTATTATTATGTAGCAGAATTTTGTATCAGGCTGGATGCAAGTTTTTATTATCTCTGCAGGTCAGTTTAAGAGCGAAATGTGTCGGAATACAGCAAAACAAACATATAAACTTTTCTCTCTCTTTTTTTTTTTTTGTTAAATTTTTTTTAATGCAATTTTATTTTTTTGTCTTCACGTTGTGGATTATAGCACTGCTGGCGCAGATGCCATTTTTTTTCAAAATGTTTAATTTAGTATATAAGTTAATGAAAATTATAAACAAGTTTGGACAGCATTTGGTGCTCGCAGTCTTAAAAAATATTTTGCTGGAATTTCTGTTCATGCATCAGTGATTGTTTTTCTTTCTTTCTCCATTCAGCTGTGTTGAATAATGTCCGCAAAGCAGCTTTGATTTTGCTGAAGGTTCAAAAAGGGACAAATTTCAAACCCCCCCCCCTTTCCTTTATCTTTCAATGTTTAAAATTCTGCTCTATTGTAGTTTAATTCAGACTGGATTCTTGTTTTATGTTAACAAAAATTGGTTTCCTATTTTGCTTATTAAAATCATTGAAATAGATTTGGTATCTCAGACTTTGTGCTTTTATTCCAAGAGTTAAGATACTGGACACTTAACACCCCCACCCTCTGAAATAACATTTTGTGCAAAAAATTTTAAGGGATTCATAAGATTTCTGTACTTTCTTTACATCATTAATCAAGGCAATCAGCATTTTGCTGAATCCTGCTACTTTACGGATTATTACTCATTTCTGTCTTGTTGTTCACTGAGGGATAAGTTCAGGGTCCAGAGTGTTCTGCCATAAACTAATCTTCCTGGCCTTCGGACCGCATTTAAACAATTATTTACACACTTCCTGGCATGATAAACACATAAAATTCTGAGTGTAAATATCCTTTAGCCATCTTTATTCATTACCTCGTAGTTCCATAATAAGCGATGTCCTGTGCCACTAAACCATTATTCATATTTAATATGCTATCCAACGTATTTAGCAGCTTTTAGCCTGCAAACGCATTCACCATTCAGCGTGGATAGAGAATGGGCAAAAATGACTCCCTAAAGCGTGCCGGGGTGCTCAGTAATAAAAGCAAATCCAAATTACGGCAACTTTATGTAGCCATGCTGAGGGTGTTATTAAATGCAGGTTGCGGGAAAATTAAAATTTTAATAATCTCCGTGAAGCTGAAAAATGTGACTTTCAGGAAGATTGAGTGTGTGACTTGGTGTTCATGTTATGTTTTGTGGTAGAGAGACGAGAGCTAGACTGGTTAAATATTCTCTATATATAATATATACATGTTTGGACCCGTCAATTGCACACAAGCTATCATATCTGCAGACTCATTTTGCTTGCATATTTTATAGACAACAATATATAAACTGGGGACCAAATATATTCTTAATATGAGAGGAGGTGTCCGTACTACTAGTCATTACTCTCTAATAGACCGTATGCACCAAGAGTGTTTGCTCTATTTTGTTATCTGTTTGTCTATCTATATCTCTGTCTGTCACCTACCTCTTGGTCAGTGTGACTACTAGTGGTCTTCTATCCACCTTTGTAAAGCTAATCCCTACATCCATTCTTATATTTTCATTTGTATTTTCGCCTAGTTATGACGCAGGCCGTACCGCCACAAAAGTTTACTGACAATTTCACCAAAGGGGTGATCTGTTAAATCTGTGTCCATTGTATCCCAGCAGAAGATTAACATTTTTTTTTTGATATCCTTTAAGTGTTTATTTGCTCACATTTAAGCAAGACAAAGCATTACAGTCCAAAGCCACGGCAAAGAAAAAACAAAGATTACACATGTCGTTTTTAACCCTTATTCTGCCAGAAGGGACGAGCCATCCGTGCCCCCTTGTGACACACCACAATCCCGTTTTGGCATTGTAAGCAGTTAAAATGTTACTTGGCAGTGGCTGCTTGAAATCGCTGAAGCAAAATATTGTGGGAACTGCCATCCTGTATTACGGCTTCTCATGCATGCATTGAATCATCTCTGGACTAATTGAACAGCAAGAAAGAAACAATATAAAGACAGATTTGCACAGAGAGGCTCTTCTAGGTTGATTCAGAAGTTCATTACAAAGTTCAGCATTGATAGAATGTGCTAGGTACAGACAGCGTGTCACCGGTGAGCTGGGATCACCTAACTTTACTTCCACAGAAAGTAGTTCCAACAGTAAGACGGGCGTTGGGAAACCGTGAACCAAATATAATTTGCCAAACGCCCTGTTAGATCCCACCAATAGTTGCGCATTCAATCAGCCGTCTTAAAAAAAAAATGGCACATGGTAATTTTCCGAGGGAGACATGACTTTTATAAATCGTGTTAAAAAGATGGTCCTGCTAAATACAAGTAAAGGGTTATGTTACACATTGTATACATATGGAATTATAAAGCACAAAAACGCCCAGTTCTGAGTTCTACGCTGGATTCAAAATAGCAAGCAATGGAAGTATCCGTCTGTCAGTCATATAGGAATGCTTTGTCTTGTACACCTTAAATTACTATTATGTCATAGGTGAACACATCTTACAAGTCACACTCATGACATCACGCTTTAATACTCAGAAATGTGCATTGATCATTTTGCTGGTTTGTATTATTTTCAGCTGTTTAGTTTCACAATATGAGGAATGGAGGAATTCTATTTATCAATGCAGCAGAAATGAAAGACTAAGAATCCACATATTAGTAGCAACCCCTCTCTGTCCCTTTAACCCTTTAACTAGACTTTAAAGCTGGTTACACACATTAGCGATATAGGGACGATCGGTATTTGCTCCACATCGCTAAGTGTGTATGGCCGAAACGACCGTTTGATGCAGATGAATGTTTGTCATCGCATTGAAAACTCTGACCAGAAAATTCCTGGTCGCGGTCATTCCCCTGTACTAAAGTATAGGGGTCTGGTGTGATTGTAGGGATACTTTATATAGGGAGAACGATTGTGACTGTTTGTTACTCCCATCTGTCAAAGATGACAGAATCCTGCTGATTGGAAATGTACCACCTTAATGCCTTTTATTCTAAGCATGGATGGGAGGTCTCCTCCAGTGCATGATCAGGGACACACCATGGTGTTATTAGTAATCACCCATGATAATTAATGAGGATATTTCATACTGCGGTTACCTTGATGTGGCTTTCATTTATGGTCATAAAATAAACTAAACCCTCTTGTTTACATATATGCACTAGTTTAGATACTATGATACCATATGGGGCCCTGCGATGTGCATAATCATCATTCTTTGTATGCCCACTAACCCTGGGATAAAAATCCTCCCTATAGCCTAGTATCTAAACAAAGCAAGAGGAACAAACTACCTTTTGCTTAAATCACTATGGGGCTTGTTCAATTAGAGAAGCAACATTTCTTAATCTGTGCAACCAATTAAAAGTTCTCCAAATATTTCATGTAGCAGAACAACAAATCTGATTGGTTGAGGCAAATTAGCACAGGGCAATGGCCTGTGTGTCGCCTTTCAGTGTGTAATGTTTTTCCCATATACAATAAAAGGAGGTAATAAAATATTTTCGGTAAAATAGCAGATAACACACCAGCAACTATCAGTATCATAAATCCATTCACAAGTGATACGCATTCCTTCTCTTCATCATGGGTTCGCGTACCGTGCCACAGCTTGCTCTCTAACTTGACACTGTTATTTTTTTGCTTACGGTAAAAAAAAAACAGGTTGAACTTGCTCTATGGTAGTTCCTACAATTTCACTTCTTCTGAAAATAAGAAATCATGAAATATGTTCTATCAGAGCTGTTATACTTAGGCGGTCTTTTTTTTTTTTTTTTTTAGAAATCTGTTTAACCCTTTGATGCCCAAATTTTTTTGTTTTAAAGGGTTAACTCCCATGTCTCCTTTATTGCCTTTAATGGGTTGGAACATTGGACCGATTGATTATTGGATTTCCTGGAACCAATCAGATCATTAGACATGTTTAACACATTTTCACACAGCCTACCGCAAGTGCCAGCCCTCGTGGATATATATATATTTATTTTTATCATCCATGCAGTGGAAATTTTTTTTTTATGCATTTAAAGTGCTATAGTCGACTGTACTGTAGTGTTATCTTACACGATGATCGTTTAGCCCTGTGAAGGGTTAAGAAGCAAAGGGAAACTCCCTCGCAGACAAATAGAAAGATGCTGAGTATATTTTTAAATCTTGCTTGCAAGACTCCGTCATATTGCCGCTTGGTGAGCGGTTCTCACGCAGAGATTTAATGTTCTAGAATATCCTGTGGGTTAAAACCGTCATTATAACCGTAACTACGAATGGCCACCTTCATAGGCAGACGGAGAGGTGAAGAAAGTTTTTCCTGCACACCTAATAAAAGGAGCGATATGTACTGCAGTTTTATTGGGATATAATGCAAGTTAGTGCAAGTCATAGTTAACACAAGGAAATTTCCATCTTGCTTTTTGTTATACAGTGTAAGTACACTTCCCGTAGCTTTGCGATCAGTGGCTGGCTTTTTAAAGGGGAAGTTCAGTGTGAAAAAAATTGTGTAAACATACCTACAGAATATTCTCTTCATTTAAAAAAAATCAAACGATTTCGTATATATTTTGCCACGATTTGCTATGGCTAATAGTGAGCTGTTCTCTGTATAATAGTGAGAGCTCTCTAACGGTCCTTCTTCTTCCAGAATGCACCCTACCTTGGAATGTTCTAACAGTAATTTCTATGATTGGCGTTGGGTGGATAAACATGCTCAGATCGACACTATTGGGGTCCTGCAAACAGGAATTCATGTGTACATCCTGTGGCCTAGATAGACGTACTGTTATTTTTAATTCCTTACATGTTCATGTATAAAGGAGACTCGGCCCTGACAGTTTCCAGTTTATGGTTCATACATTATTATGTACATTCTATAGTGGATCACGTTCTACACACCAGTTGCTTCCAGGTCAAGGCTCTTTGTAGATGAAATATGCTCCTATCTTTACTCTGGGGTTCATTGGGTCTATTGGACAAGCCTCTTCTCCAACTCACTCCCAGGCAGTGCTAGATAGTGATGTGCTCTATCTTTGGTGCCCAATGCACTTGGCCTTACGCAGGTGAAATAGCCACGAAGATTGACACTGAGCACTCTCTTCCTTTACACACTTCATGGATCTGTGTTTCCAACCCATAGCTGTCCAGTTGTACTAATGTCATTACCAATCTATACGTGTCCATCCTCCACTAACCATGTACTACAAGATGCACCATGCACACCATCTATCCACTCAAGGGGTGTGTGCAAAATTGTGTTAAACTATATTTCTCACTTTAGGCAAATCAGTTGATTTTTTTGTCGATGTTAGATTATTTTATTATTTTATAAATCCTTTCCATCCCAAAGCGTTTTATTAATTTCCCATAATCCCCTATATCCATCCTATAGAGTTCTATTAAATTTCTCATCACCCTACATCTATTCTATAGCGTTCTATTCAATTTCCCATCACCCCCTACATCCATCCTATAGCATTCTATTCAATTTCCCATCACCCCCTACATCCATCCTATAATGTTCTATTCAATTTCCCATCACTCCCTACATCCATCCTATAGCATTCTATTCAATTTCCCATCACCCCCTACATCCATCCTATAATGTTCTATTCAATTTCCCATCACCCCCTACATCCATCCTATAATGTTCTATTCAATTTCCCATCACCCCCTAATCCATCCTATAGCGTTCTATTCAATTTCCCATCACCCCTACATCCTTATAATGTTCTTATTCAATTTCCATCACCCCCTATACCCATCTATAGCGTTCTATCAATTTCCCATCACCCCCTACATCCATCCTATATGTTCTATTCATTTCCCATCACCCCCTACATCCATCCCTATAATTTCTATTCAATTTCATACCCCCTACATCCATCCTATAGCATCTATTCCATTCCCCACCCCCTACTATTCTATAGCGTTCTATTCAATTTCCCATCACCCCCTACATCCTCCTATAACGTTCTATTCAATTTCCCACACCCCCTACATCCCCCTATAGCATTCTATTCAATTCCCATCCCCACCCTATATCCATTCTATAGCATTTATTTCAAGTTCCATCACCCCATTATCCATCCTATAGCATTCTATTCAATTTCCCAGTCACCCCCTACCATCATTCTATAGCGTTCATTCAATTTCCCATCACCCCCTACATCCCTCCAACCACACAATGTTCCCATCACCCCCCGTTACACCCCCAAAAGCATTCAATCCCACACCAATCCATCTATAGCATTTTATCAATTCCCATCAACCCAATCATCCATCATAAGCGTTCTATTCAATTCCCATCCCATCACCCCCACCCCCAACCCCAAACGCACAATTCACCATCACCCCCACCTACCTCATAGCATTCTATTCAATTTCCATCACCCCCTATATCCATTCTATAGCATTATTAATTTCCATCACCACCCTACATCCATCCTATAGCATTCTATTCAATTTCCCATCACCCCCTACCATCATTCTATAGCGTTCTATTCATTTCCCATCACCCCCTACATCCCTCCTATAACGTTTTTATTCAATTTCCCATCACCCCCACATACCCTCCTATAGCATTCTATTCAATTTCCCATCACCCCTATATCCATTCTATAGCAGTTTTATTCAATTTCCCATTTCAACCATTCATCCATCACTATAGCGTTCTATTCAATTTCCCATCACCCCCTACATCCATACTATAGCGTTCTATTCAATTTCCATCCCCCTACATCATTCTATTGTTCTATCAATTTCCCATCACCCCCATATCCATTTATAGCATTCTATTAATTTCCCATCACCCCCTACATCCATCTTATAGCATTCTATTCAATTTCCATCACACCCCTACATCACCATTCTATAGGTCTATTTCAATTCCAACACTCCCTAACATCCTCCTATAGGTCATATTCAATTTCCCATCACCCCCTACATCCATCCTATAGCGTTCTATTCAATTCCCATCACCCCTACATCCACCTATAGCATTCTATTCAATTCCCACACCCCCTACATCCATCCTATCGTTCTATTCAATTCCCATCACCCCACATCACTCCTATAGCGTTCTATTAATTTCCCTCACCCCCTACATCCCTCCTATAGCATTCTATTCAATTTCCCATCACCCCCCTACATCCCTCCTATAGCTTCTAATTAATTTCCATCCCCCCTAATCCCTCCTATAGCTTCTATTCAATTTCCATCACCCCCTAATCCATCGTATAATGTTCTATTAATTTCCCATCACCCCCTATATCCATCCTATAGGTTCTATTCAATTTCCCATCACCCCCTACATCCATCCATAATGTTCTATTCAATTTCCCATCACCCCCTACATCCATCCTAATGTTCTATCAATTCCCATCACCCCCACATCCATCCTATAGCATTCATTCAATTTCCCAATTCAATTTTCACGTTCTACACACCAGTTGCTTCCAGGTCAAGGCTCTTTGTAGATGAAATATGCTCCTATCTTTACTCTGGTGTTATTGGGTCTATTGGACAAGCCTCTCTCCAACTCACTCCCAGGCAGTGCTAGATAGTGATGTGCTCTACTTTGGTGCCCAATGCCCTTGGCTTACGCAGGTGAAATAGCACGAAGATTGACATGAGCACTCTCTTCCTTTACACCTTCATGGATCTGTGTTTCAACCCATAGCTGTCCAGTTGTACTAATGTCTTTACCAATCTATACGTGTCCATCCTCCACTAACACAATGTACCTACAAGATGGACACCATGACACCAATCTATCCACTCAAGGGGGTGTGTGCAAAATGTGTTAAACTAATTTCTCACTTTAGGCAAATCAGTTGATTTTTTTGTCGATGTTAGATTATTTTTTATTTATAAATCCTTTCCATCCCAAAGCGTTTTATTTAATTTCCCATAAATCCCCTATATCCATCCTATAGAGTTCTATTAAATTTCTCATCACACCTACATCTATTTATAGCGTTCTATTCAATTCCCATCACCCCCTACATCAACCTATAGCATTTATTCAATTTATCATCACCCCATACACCATCCTATAATGTTCATTCAATTTCCCATCACTCCTACATCATCCCTATAGCATTCTATTCAATTTCCCATCACCCCTACATCCATCCTATAATGTTCTATTCAATTCCATCACCCCTACACCATCCTATAATGTTCTATTCAATTTCCCATCACCCCTATATACATCCTATAGCGTTCTATTCAATTTCCCATCACCCCCTACATCCATCGTTATAATGTTCTATTCAATTTCCCATCCCCCTGATATCCATCCTATAGCGTTTATTCAATTTCCCATCACCCCCCCATCATCCTATAATGTTCTATTCAATTTCCCATCACCCCTACATCCATCCTTAATGTCTATTCAATGTTCACACCACCCCCTACATCCATCCTATAGCATTCTATTCAATTTCCATCACCCACCTACATCTATCTATAGCGTTCTATTCAATTTCCCATCACCCCTACATCGTCCTATAACGTTCTTATTCAATTTCATCACCCCCACATCCCTCCTATAGCATTCTGTTCAATTTCCACACCCCCTAATCCATCTATAGCATTTTATTCAATTTCCCACACACCCGACACATCATCCACACACCCAATTCTATCAACAACAATTCCATCACCCCCTACATCCCTCTATAAACGTTCTATTCAATTTCCCATCACCCCCTACATCCATCCTATAGCATGCTATTCATTTCCCATCACCCCCTATACCATTCTATAGCATTTATTCAATTTCCCATCACCCCATTCCTCCATTCTATAGCGTTCTATTCAATTCCCATCACCCCCTACATATTCTATAGCGTTCTATTCAATTTCCCATCACCCCTACATCCCATCCTATAACGTTCTATTCAATTCCCATCACCCCCTAGATCCCTCCTATAGCATCTATTCAATTCCCATCACCCCTATCCATTCTATAGCATTTTATTCAATTTCCCATCACCCTACATCCATCCTTAGCATTCTATTCAATTTCATCACACCCCTACATATATTCTATAGCGTTCTATTCAATTTCCCATCACCCCCTACATCATCCTATAACGTTCTATTCAATTTCCCATCACCCCCTACATACCCTCTATAGCATTCTATTCAATTTCCCATCACCCCTATATCCATTCTATAGAATTTTATTCAATTTCCTACCCCCATTCATCCTCCTAAGCGTTCTATTCAATTTCCCATCACCCCTCAATCCATCCTATAGGTTCTTTCAATTTCCCATCACCCTACAATCCATTCTATAGTGTTCTATTCAATTTCCCATCACCCCCATATCCCTTCTATAGCATTCTAATTAAATTTCCCATCACCCCCTACATCCTCCTATAGCATTCTATTCAATTTCCCATCACCCCTACATCCATTCTATAGTGTTCTATTCAATTTCACATTCAATACTACCACATCCCTCCTATAGCGTTCTATTCAATTTCATCACCCCCACATCCCTCCTATAGCGTTCTATTCAATTCCATCACCCCCTACATCCATCCTATAGGTTCTATCAATTTCCATCACCCCCTACATCCTCCCTATAGCGTTCTATTCAATTTCCATCACCCCCTACATCCCTCCTATATAGCGTTCTATTCAATTTCCCATCACCCCTACATATCCTCCTATAGCATTCTATTCAATTTCCCATCACCCCCTACATCCCTTCCTATAGCGTTCTATTCAATTTCCATCACCCCCTACATCCCTCCTATAGCTCTATCAATTTCCCATCACCCCCTACATCCCTCGATAACGTTCTACTCAATTTCCCATACACCAAAATGCTATAGGATGGATATAGGGGGTGATGGGAAATTGAATAGAACATTATACGATGGATGTAGGGGGTGATGGGAAATTGAATAGAACGCTATAGGATGGATATAGGGGGTGATGGGAAATTGAATAGAACATTATAGGATGGATGTAGGGGGTGATGGGAAATTGAATAGAATGCTATAGGATGGATGTAGGGGGTGATGGGAAATTTAATAGAATGCTATAGAATGGATATAGGGGGTGATGGGAAATTGAATAGAACACTATAGAATGGATGTAGGGGGTGATGGGAAATTGAATAGAACGCTATAGGATGGATGTAGGGGGTGATGGGAAATTGAATAGAACGCTATAGATTGGATGAATGGGGTGATGGGAAATTGAATAAATGCTATAGAATGGATATAGGGGTGATGGGAATTATTAATGAATGCTATAGGAGGGATGTAGGGGGTGATGGAAATTGAATAGAACGTTATAGGAGGATGTAGGGGTGATGGGAAATTGAATAGAACGCTATAGATAGATGTAGGGGATGGGAAATTGATAGAATGCTATAGGATGGATGTAGGGGTTATGGGAAATTGTAAATGCTATAGAATGGTTAGGGGGTGATGGAAATTGAATAGAACTGCTATGGAGGATGTAGGGGGTGATGGGAAATTGAATAGAACGTTAAGGAGGGATGTAGGGGTGATGGGAAATTGATAGAACGCTATAGATAGATGTAGGTGGGTGATGGGAATGGAATAGAACGCTATAGGATGGTGAGGGGTGATGGGAAATTGAATAGAATGCTATAGAATGGTATAGGGGGTGATGGGAAATTGAATAGAATGCTATAGGATGGATGTAGGGGTGATGGGAAATTGAATAGAACGTTATAGGATGGATGTAGGGGTGATGGAAATTAATAGAACTCATAGTAGGATTTAGGGGTGATGGGAATTGAATAAGAATCTATAGGATGGATGAATGGGGTGATGGGAAATTGATAGAAATGCTATAGAATGGATATAGGGGGTGATGGGAAATTGAATAGAATGCTATAGGAGGGATGTAGGGGTGATGGAATTGATAGAACGTTATAGGAGTATGTAGGGGTGATGGGAAATTGAATAGAACGCTATAGAATGGATGTAGGGGGTATGGGAAATTGAATAGAAGCTATAGGAATGTAGGGGGTATGGAAATTAATAGAACATTATGATGGATTTAGGGGGTTATGGGAAATTGAATAGAAACATTATAGGATGGATGTAGGGGTGGTAGATGGAAATTGTATAGAAGTATAGGATGGATAAGGGGGTGATGGGAATTGAATAGAACTTATAGATGGATGTAGGGGGTGATGGAATTGAATAGAACGCTATAGATGGATATAGGGGGTGATGGAAATTGAATGAATTATAGGATGGATTTAGGGGGTGATGGAAATTGAATAGAACATTATAGGATGGATGTAGGGTGGATGGGATTGAATAGAATGCTATGGATGTGTAGGGGTGATGGGAAATTGAATAGAATGCTAGGATGGTGTAGGGGTGATGAGATTGAATGAATGCTATAGGATGGATGTAGGGGGTGATGGGAAATTGAATAGAACGCTATAGAATAGATGTAGGGTGTGATGAGAAATTTAATAGAACTCTATAGGATGGATATAGGGGATTATGGGAAATTAAATAAAACGCTTTGGGATGGAAAGGATTTTATAAAATAATAAAATAATCTAACATCGACAAAAAAATCAACTGATTTGCCTAAAGTGAGAAATATAGTTTAACACAATTTTGCACACACCCCTTGAGTGGATAGATTGGTGTCATGGTGCCATCTTGTAGGTACATGGTTAGTGGAGGATGGACACGTATAGATTGGTAATGACATTAGTACAACTGGACAGCTATGGGTTGGAAACACAGATCCATGAAGGTGTAAAGGAAGAGAGTGCTCAGTGTCAATCTTCGTGGCTATTTCACCTGCGTAAGGCCAAGTGCATTGGGCACCAAAGATAGAGCACATCACTATCTAGCACTGCCTGGGAGTGAGTTGGAGAAGAGGCTTGTCCAATAGACCCAATGAACCACCAGAGTAAAGATAGGAGCATATTTCATCTACAAAGAGCCTTGACCTGGAAGCAACTGGTGTGTAGAACGTGAAAATTGAATTGGGAAATTGAATAGAATGCTATAGGATGGATGTAGGGGGTGATGGGAAATTGAATAGAACGCTATAGGATGGATGAATGGGGTGATGGGAAATTGAATAAAATGCTATAGAATGGATATAGGGGGTGAATCCCAGAATAGAAATTACGCCCTACCCCTACAAAAACTATAAACGGGGGGTCACCCTCTCGCATCATTACAGCAAACTGATTATATCTGGGAAGAGTAGTTCGAGTCATCGACCATGTAAAATAGCAAGTTACTATAGAGTAACATGTTGCCTTTAAAGGACCTCAGATTCTAACTCACATTACAGCCATTAAAGTGGAGGGGTCGGATTCCCTTAGCCCTGGCCAGATGGAGTCTGGTTTTATGTAGGTACTGGATGACAATCCAAAAATTGGTTTCAACTCAACATTTCATTAGTTTTGGCACAAGAACTCAGGATCCATCATCGCATTTGCCCTTTATACCCTGGGGACAGGGGAGACATAATCAATTGCGGTTTAAATACCCAGGAGGCTTCACACTCCTTTCCATTGACAGCAGGCCTGAACCCAGCCCGCGAACATCACACCAGTAGCAATGAGGATTACACTACTTGCCGGGGCCGGGACTTACAGCTTGAGTGATTTTATGGCAGAACAAATCCATTGTAATGGGTCAGCTTTCCTTTAATAATGCTGAGTGGCACAAAAGGGCCATATTTCTAGTGGCTCAGGCAAATGGGACGTGAAACAAGGGACAGTGACCGTTGTAATGAGATCTACAACTGGAGATGAGAAACTGGGTGAGATATGGATTGCCACATGGCGTGGCCAGGAGGAATCAAAACTAGAGGTCGGACCGTTACAGGACTTGCTATAAGGGCAGGACACCAGTAGCCCAGCAGGTGTTGGAAAAAACTACAAACTCTCACATCTCCCTGGTACCATATCTGTTGTTCATAGTGCTGCAATTATTAAAAAAGGGAATGATGGAGGGTATGTGCATTCACTACATGATCATTTGTGATGAACATACATATAAGGGAAACTGTAGCCATATAAGTGAAAAAAACCAAACAAAGAAAGTAAAGTGTTGGCGGCAGGGAGGCAGGATGGGTGAATTCCTACCTCCCAATATAGTGTGTGAGGTGAGAATGTACATGGCAGATGAAAAAATGGAACATGGGTGCTACCTCAATGATAATGAATATGTGGAGGTATAAATTATCTATCCTACTACCTGCCCCAGGAGGAAATGTGAAGTGAAACCTGATCTTAGCAAGCTTCGTGTGTGTAAGTATTTCTCAAAGTTACCTATTTAAAGGGAATGTTGAGGGTAGAAATTGCGGATAATGAGGGGAAACCTATCTAGCACAGCTCTGTACAATGGCAGTCTCAATAGGGTACTATTTAAAGGGAATGTTGGAGGTAGGAATGGAGGATAATGCCGTGACCCTGAGCTTTAGCACAGCCTGTGTATGTATTCTCAAAAAGAATGTACCTATTAAAGGGGAATGTTGGAGGGTAGGAAGTGGAGATAATGAAGTGACACATGTGATATTAGCACAGCGTCTGTGTAATGTATTCCCAATAGTGTACCTATGTTAAAGGGGGAATGTTGGAGGGTAGAAGTGGAGATAATGAAGTGAAAATGATCTTAGCAAAGCTCTGGTATGTATTTCTTCAATAGTTTTACCTATTTAAAGGGGAATGTTGGAGGGTTAGGAAGTAGAGGATTAATGGAAGTGAACCGATTTAGCACAGCTCAGTGAATGTAGTTCCAATAGTGTATGTAAAGGGGAAGTTGGAGGGTGGAAGTGGAGGATAATGAAGTAGTAAACCTGATTTATTAGCACAGCTCTGTGTAATGTTATTTCTCAATAGTGTAATATTTAAAAGGGAATCTTGGAGGGTAGGAAAGTGGAGAATAATGAAGTGAACCTGAATCTTAGCACAGCTCTTTGTAATGTATGCTCAATAGTTGTACCTATTTAAAGGGAATGTTGGAGGTAGGAAGTGGAGGAAATGAAGTGAACATGATCTTCGCAAGCTCTGTGTAATGTATTCCAATAGTGTACCGATTTAAAGGGGAATGTTGGAGGGTAGGAAGTGGAGGATAATGAAGTGAACATGATCTTAGCACAGCTCTGTGTAATGTATTTATCAATAGTGTACCTATTTAAAGGGAATGTTGGAGGGTAGGAAGTGGAGGATAAGAAGTGAACCTGATCTTAGCACAGCTCCTTGTGTATGTATTTATCAATAGTGTATCTATTTAAGGGAATGGGGAGGGTAGGAAGTGGAGGGATAATGAAGTGAACCTGATCTTAGACAGCTCTGTGTTAATGTATTCTCATAGTGTAACCTATTAAAGGGAATGTTGGAGGGTAGGGAAGTGAGGATAATGAAGTGACCCTGATCTTAGCCACAGCTCTGTGTAATGTATTTCTCACTAGTGTACCTATTTAAAGGGAATGTGGAGGGTAGGAAGTGGAGGATATGAAGGAACCATGATCTTAGCACAGCTCTGTGTAATGTATTTATCACTAGGGTACCTATTTAAAGGGAATGTTGGAGGGTTAGGAAGTGCGAAGAAGATAATGAAGGGACCCTGATCTTAGTACAGCTCTGGTAAGGATTTCTCAATTCATCGAGACCTATTTAAAGGGGAATGTTGGAGGGTAGGAAGTGGAGGAGGATAATGAAGTGAACCTGATCTTAGCAACAGCTCGGTACTTGTATTTCATGTGAAGGGTAGGAATATTACCAAAGGATTATAGACTGGCAGAGATTCAGTTAACATATCTCACAGCTAATAAAACTTTATAAATAATTATTTATGAACGCATCAAAAAGTATTACAAGTCCTCAAAACCAGGTAACATAAGGGAAAAGAGGTCCCTGCCACATAGAGCTTACAATCTAATGAAAGTTTTATTTTTCTCACATCCAGGATGGTTTAACCTTAGGAGGAAAACAGGGTAACTGCGGCCAGGGGCTCCTAACCCCTAAGGCATTTTGACCTTTAAATCAAAAACTACAACTCCCAGCATTTCCTAGTTGCAAACCACTTTGCTTTTTAAAAGGTAGCACAGCCAACATCGATTGGTTGTTCGTAGAGTGTTAAATTAAATCCCTCTCAGCGTTACAATTTAATAGTGTTTGAGGAGTTACTAAGATGGCTAATGTCCTTATCCCTTTAAAAAGTCAGTTCGGAGACGAGATGGCCGTTCAGCCAATAAAGTGCATACAAGGGGCGATTATCGGGCAAAACGCTCGTTGTTACACCATCGTGCAGGCACAGGTCGGCCACCCGCGATGAAAGTGTGTATGAACCTTTAGTGTTACTTGTAAATTTTGACCCCTACCACTTCTCTTTAGCCTTAAATTACTTTCATTACTATAACATGCCCAGTAGTCAGGAAGACTGCTTACAAGTGCATGAAGTGACTATTCCAATGATTCCAGTAGGTCAGAAGACTGCTTACAAGTGCAGGTTTTAAAGAGATAAAGACACATTTAGGTTATGGTGCAGTTTACTGCCGGCGATAGGTGGATCAAGGGATTTGGAGAAGGGCTGACCCTATTGGTTTGCGGAAGACAGATAAGAGCAGCGTGACAGGTGACGTCTTTATTGAAAACATCTGCTTGTGCTGTACTCTGTCCTTCCATCTGTAACCAGAGCAAATAGATAGAAGCAGGAGATGGTTGATTGATCACACATAAAGGCAATAAAGGGTCCATGCCAATGTCATTGTTTTGCACGGAATTCAGATGACATTTAATTGGAACGTGGTATATTAGAAATCGCTTTAAATAACTCTGTGCATGGTTACTGCTTGCAGAAAAGGCAGATTTTTAATGTAAGAAAAAGCCAAACTATCATAGTAACTGCATTAAGCAACGACAGTACTTATACCTTATATAAAAGCAAGTAATACCTGTATGCTTATCTTAAAATCGATGCTTGGCTGGTAGTGTAGGAAATTATTACCCAGTATTCTAACATGGAACTTGATTAAACTTTCCATGCGACCTGTACATCCCGATTCCTGTTATATTTACCATAGGGGGCGCCAGTATTCACTATCAGGGTATTTCAATAAAAGTTCTTTTGCTTAAAAAATGGTGCTAATTTTGCCCCAAACAATCAGATCTTATTAACATTGAAAGCTAACATCTGATTGGTTGGGGAAAATTAGCCACCATTTTTAACGATATGAACTTTTATGGAATATACCCATGTATGCCATTCACATGGTAATTGACAACTTGTTTACAGGAGGTGAATAGGATGTAGTTTTCTATCTTTAGGCTGAGGAAGCCTTGGAATTAGATGTAATTATTGTGTACACCATGTTCATAAATCGTTATAAAATGCTCATTAGAATGATTCCGCCCATTCTTTATTTATAAAACGCATTCATAATATTGGTGCCATACAGATGGAATAGGCACATACAGGATTCCTATTACCAAATTTAATACTCGAGGTTAAAAGAAATAGAATACAAGGAATCGGATGTGTCTGGGGTAAAAGTGCAGGGCAATTATTATTAATGCTTTATTTATAAAGCACCAACGTGGGGTGTCATATGGTACAAACACTATTTATGGTCCTACAGAAGAACAAGGGACAAGGAATTCGGGAGATAATGTAAACAATCAATACCGAAGCATGGCAGGCTGGGTGACAAACATTTAAAGCCTATAAGAACATCTTGTAGAAACAATGGCCATTTACAGTATGTTGAGATTAGATATCTAACCTTGTCTCTGGAATTATTAGCTTATACATGCTTATGCTCCTGGATGCCTTGTGGAAACTTAAAGGGTATCTCACTAGTATTTTAACATTGGTAATCCAGTTTCTATGAGAAACAGGAGGTAAAGGAGCTGTCCTTACCTTCCGTTTCAAGAGAACAAACAGGAGCCAGGCGAGAAGGTAAGAAACTTACCCGCTCGCTCGCTCCCCGGTGTGTAGTCTGAAAGGTCCGACGGACCTTGTTCTTCTAGGCACATGCGCGATCTATGCGCATAGAAGACAAGGTCCGTCGGGACCTGTTCAGACTACGCGCAGGGGGAGCGAGGGGTAAGTTTCTACCCTTCTCTGCTGGCTCCTGTTTGTTCTATGAAGAACGGGAAGGTAGTCACAGCTCCTTACTCCCGTCTTCAATCGAAACTGGGTTCCAAATATTGAGGATACCCTTAAGGTTCGTACAACACGTGTGATCACGGGGGTTGCCCAACACGTGGCCGCACACACTTTATCGACCTGAGAGCAGCTGTTCGCTCAAAGATCGTGCCCGATCTGCGCATTCGCACGCGTTTACAAACCTTAAATGATGGGGTACACAAGAAGTGACAATTTTTCCTTACCCGACGTTCGCTACGAGCAAAGCAGCTAGGCAATGACTGTTTTTTTTTCGCGGCCAAATAGGGCGTGCTGGATAACAGTTTGCACAATCAAAAATGTGATTACCAAGAGGCCGATGCCCGTTCATCCAGTCCGGACAAAAGGTGAATTTGAGGGTTATCGCCGAAGTCAAAGGTTAGCGACGCTACATTTGAGTGTTACGCCATTCACTAACCTGGAATTCGGGCCTCAAACCCTCAAAGCACCATTCGATATCCCCCATGTAGCGTCGAGTTCATACGATCTCATAAAATACGTCTCAAAACGTCAGGTTCGAGTTAAAGTCCATCCCTAAATCGCCATGTGTTGCCAACTCCAAACCGGTCTGGAAGATTGGAGATCCAAGGAATATAGAATGTCCCATGGTGTAAGATACTAGGAGGCTCTTATTAGGCCTCAGTCAAACTGAACTAAGCAGCGGTAGATGCTTTTGTACCTCGTAACCCAATCAATGTAGTAACGGTGGTTAAAAAAAAAAAAAAAAAAGGACAAGATGGAGAGGATGGAAAATATAGAGGCCAATGGAGAAGATGAAGTAGAGTGGAGAGTCAAGAGAAGTCATTGGATGCGAGCAGGAGGGTTGGGGTACCGTTCCTCTGAGCCAATATTTTCTTGTGGGCGGGGGAAGAACATGCGTTTGCAATACAGCAAAACATTCCTTTATAATTGTACGAATATTTTTACATAAAAATACAAGATTAACCAGAAACTAATTTCACACATGAAAACTATCCTTTCTTTCTTGTTAATTAATAACGAAGACAGATGAGGGGGGTCGGATTCTTGGATGTATGGGATTCTATTTATTCGAATATTAAAGTAGTTTTCAGGAATTAGGAAAACACTTGTGCTGAAGGAATAGAAAGTGCCCTCCTTCCTTCCCAGCATTTCACGTGTGGGGGTGGGGGCACACGATGTATTATATCCTGTTCATGTATATATACAAATTACTAATTTGATGGTGTCATTTTTGGCCTCTGAGATCAGGAAGGTGTAATTTAGACCACAGTGGCTGTAAACGCCCACATATTGATAATTCATCAACTCCAATGGAAGGAGACCTGTATGGTCTGGTCCCAGAATTCCAAATGTGTGTTTGTACCACAAAACTACAATCTATCTTACAACCGAAAGCAAAAAGAAGATGTGCAATACGTGAAAGAGTTTTATGAAGGTTTATTAACAACTTGACTTGTTTTTAGATTTGGCATAAACACTATGTTATCGCGTATCCTTGTTTGCAGGGGATTCCTGACTTTTGTAAAAGGACTAAGTGATTCTTCACCTTAGAAATGGATTGACCATTGAATTTTATAGGATGGATGTCACAGGCTTGCAGAGAACAGGAGGTTATGTCATTCATTGTATACTAGTCTCATTGTATTAGGTCACTACACTCCAGGTGTGGATGATGTTCACAGGGCTGCCAGAGGGAACAGGAGTTATGTCATCATTGTTATAACTCGTTATCATTGGTTATCAATTCTGTATCACCTATGTCAAATCAGTAAATCTTTACCTTATATTTCCCTTTCCTACATTTCCCGGTAGTACAGTGTGCTAGGGAGAGGAAAGAGAAGATGTTTTTTTTTTTTTTTAAGTTGCGGGGGGCTTTTTTTTCCCAAATGCTACATAAGGTTCCCTACATTGAACTCACCTTCCGGACCGATCCGATTAATAAATGTAGGGCTGCTTGTAGGGAAGATTATAAGTAACTGCCACAAGTGTATCTTTGAGTAGAATCACTTGTTTTAATCAGCCGGATTCTGGCGTATAGGCCAGGAGAATGTTTAGATGGAGTTCCACTGGGATTCTTTTCATTATGTAACTTGCCTCTTTTATCTTTTATTCTAATATAAATGCACTGGGCATATGGCTGAAATGGATGGAATATATGGTTGATTCACACATTTCCAACTAATATAATCTGTAATATATGGGGGAAAAGTATCTATAATATGTATGGTTATAAACAGGCCAGTTCTGATAATAAACACAGCATAAAAGACCAATGCTGGACCAATCACATTGCAGAACATTATATAGTAATGGTGGCTTATGAAAATTGATTGTTCTGACTGGGGGAAGGAGTAGTTTTAGGACCAAACAGTAGGAAATTAACAGACATGATGGCTGCACTATGGTGAATGTCCTACGTATATAGATGTGTGTTTGTTTACACCATAAGGAATGATGGCACAACCAGGAGGTTAACATTCCAATTAAAAGTGGGGTTATACTGGTGAGAAAAATGTGTGTGCTACACTGGCACACATCCATAAGGGGCATACGGATGTAGGCTCTGAGTTGCAACATTCCCACACAGCGTATAGCTAAAGTACCTCCCCATAACTTACAAGAACCATAAGATCACACCATAAATTATCTTGCAGGGCGTCTCCAGCGACACCAGCCTGTTGTACAGGTCTGTATGGCCGCTGTTCAATTAACAAACCTTTTATCGTGTTTATTATCAGCACGAAAAGGGACAAACGTGGTTTTTGACAGTTCCACTTGCAAGTAAAAAACATGACAAGGCCGGAGGGCTGATGATTCCTAGTATCCCGTCAGTTCATATAGAGGCCAACTGTGGCTAACAGAATCACTGTGCCCCCCCCCCCCCCCCCTATTCGTGCTTCATTTCACAATGGTGGTTGTTTGGGAGGAGGCTGTATCTCTGTCATAGGAAAAATAGATGGGCCCCCTTGGGCTCCTGGGCCCCATGCAGTTGCTCCCCTGCTCCCAGTTCTTTGATTTATATCTTAACACGCTCACAATCTGGGGACTCCACCTGACTGGTGAAATAGTCCGAGGGGCTGGAACGAGGTTTGTGTAAAATAATTTCCCTGTCCAATTCCACTGCTTATGTCTTGTAGAGAGAGGAACCAGAATGCGATAGACAATAGGAAAGTTATAGTGCAGGAAGGCACCGTCGTTACTCTGGATGACGAGGTTAATCCAAGATAGAAGATCAATAACACAGTCTGTATCCATGCAGAAATGGGGCACGAGGCTGTACAATACTGTTCCAATCGTAATGCCTTCTTAATAGTGGGAAAGGGACGCCAATGTCCTCTCCATAAAGAGTTTCAGTCCCATCATGTTCTGCAAACTGCCTTTCCGGTAGGCCTTGTAAGAATGCGAAAAACTATATCCGATTGGATATTATTATTGTGGATTTATATGGGGATACAGTTATAAGGCCTTAATTTTCCTTTAAATCCCCTTTACCAACTGCTACCAAAACTCATCTCTAACACATTGCTGGCCCCTGGAAAAGGTCAGCGATAGATCTGGGGGTATCAGGGGATTATTAAAAACCTTACTATATGTCGTTTGTAACACAGCCTAAAGGTTAATAAACAAAACTCTAAATGATCCTGGAGAGGAGGGAGTTTTTTAAATCCTAACATTGTAGTATCGACACATACTCGGGAAGGTCACAATTCCTCTTTCATGCATCGTCAGAGTTTCAAAGTCATGCTGTGACCTGCCATGGCTTCTCGCTAAAACAAGGCTAAATACCCGAGATGAAAAAAACAAAACATTTTTAATTCTAATGCTCCTTAAAGGCAAATGGCCATAGATAAAAAGGGTGAGAAAGAGGAATTTCATTACAGGAGCACGTACTAAGATTGGACACCTGGGATACCCAGGGTAAGTAACGAGAGCTGAAGAAAAGCGTAAAACCCTCGTATAGTCTTAAACTCCTTTATATTGTAGAATCTTATCATGACACAAACAATTTGAAATTCCCTTTGCTATTATCGGAATAGATGTCATTACCATGTGTAACCCACTCAAACATGTTACTTTTTATACGAAGTTAGTCTCGCGTTACGGGGGCTTAAATGAAAAAAAAAAAAAATGTCTGAAGACAGCCATTAAGAGAGTGGTGTGAGTGTGTGTGTGTGTCGTGAGTGAGTGTAGTGCTGTGTGAGAGAGAGAGAGTGGGTGTGTGTTGGGGCATTGGCGCTTCGCCTGTAAACTCATTTATTGTCAAATTTCTTTCTTGTGGCCAATTGTGTTTAGTTCATAGCCATAGTACATAGGTTGATACTAAAAGGACCAGCTCATCAGGTAATATGACAAAAATAACATGTTATTTTAGCAATTTAAAGAACAAAGCAGAATCATCAAACCTACAACCTTAGACACATTTCTACAAGTCTATGAGAAATGCTGAGCCGACCAGAAATCAAATGTGTAATGTAATACTCTTATATAACATGTACTGTAATACGTCAGTATTTTGGACGCTGGTCGAATTGAAAGAAATATAAGGCAGGAGTGAGTGTGGGGCTGATTGGTTCCTTACTTTTGAAGTTTAAGGTTATATTTTAGACTTTGTAAGCAGTGATGTTCTGGTACAAAGAGTGCATTGTGGGAGAGACGCTATTGGTCCCCACGGGCAATCGCTCCAGCAATGCTGTTTGACCATAGTAGGCTCCCGTGCATTCGTATGTGGGTTTTACTATTGTGGGACTTTAAAAAGTCCCCGAAAATAAGGGCACTAAGGGGATAGTTAAAAGCATCGCTTGCTGGGATGCGTAGTTTACTTCCACAGACAGTTTAGGTGCCACAATGATGAAGTTAAAGTCACGCTAACGATATGATAAACTTAGAGATGGTACTGTGGGGGTTCTATTAGAACCCAGTTTTCGAGCGAATACGAGGGGTTTTCAAAGTCCCGACGAAATTCGGAAATCTGGGAATTACAAAACCCAGAATTCTGCGTTTGATTTTTATCGAAAAAATTGTGAGATAATTATCGAAAATCGAAAGTAGCGCTTATCAAAAGTAGCGATTATCGAAAGAGAGGATTATCGAAAGAGAGGATTATCGAAAGGTAGAGGATATCGAAAGTAGAGTTTATGAAAGCAGGGATTATCGAAAGCAGAGGATTATCGAAAGTAGAGGAATTATGAAGTAGCGGATTATCGAAAAGTAGCGAATTATCAAAAGTTAGCGGATTATCGAAAGTAGCTGATATCGAAAGCAGGAGGATTATCGAAAGCACGAGGGGATTATCGGAAAGTAGAGGATTATCGAAAGTAGAGGATTATCGAAAAGCAGCGGATATCGAAAGTAGAGGATTATCGAAAGTAGAGGATTATCGAACTAGCGGATTATCGAAAGCAGAGGGACTATCGAACCTTAAGATGTTTGAAAAACTACACCTCACAGCAATAAAGCATGATGGGAGGTGTAGTTTCCAAACCGCTTTAGTGGCAAATACTACCCCTAGTTTATACTCGGGTCAGTGTGTGTTTCTACTTTTTTCCTAAAAACAGGTACCTCGTTTATTACTTGAGTATATCCGGTTTAAATACTTCCTTTACCTACAATAAGGGATATTAACTTTTGCTCAGTGATAAATGTTGGAGTTTTGGAATTTCACTCGCAATGTGGAAAAAGCTATAAAACTCACATTCGCTAGGCCACTTATAGCCGTGGCAGGCCGCACACACATTCTAGTGCACAGAGAGAAAGAGTGCCAAGTCTGGGACATTAATTATATAGCATTAATTCACACTTCAACCTTATCGGATCTCCATTGGTTCAAACTGATCACTTGAGCTTTCCTGAACAGATCTATAGTCTCTGAGTTCTGTAGAAAATTGTGCTGCTTGTCTTGTTAAAATACGAATCAGTTCCTACATTAAGTCAGATTGTGTCTCCCCATATGACTCCAGTCTGTAAGGGTAACCCATGCACAGATATCCCTTTAAACCCCCCTGATCACTGGCAGTGTGGAACATACTGGTTGATTGCCGTGGCCTTTACTTTGGTTCCTTTGCCGAAAAATTTGACTGTGACCGAAATTTTCATCTTTTCAACCCCCAATCGAAAACTAGATCAAGAGTGGGCAAATATGTGACCAATTATCCGACCCATCGAGTCATTATCGGGAATGAATTCCACAGCCTTATCTTCGCACCAGACGTGCCTTGGCGACCCAACCCACGATGCACAAGCGTGATAACAAACGGCTGTGGTTTGTGGCCCATCATCCCTTGGTGAAGGGTTGCGCCATCCACTAAGCTCAGGCATAGGCAACAAGTAGATCTCAGATGTTGAAAAAATACAACTCCCAACATTATCCTACTATAGACTTCCTTGTAAAGGAATGAAGACTGGAGATCTATGATTGCCTATCCCTGCATAAGCTATAGTCGGGCGAAAATGATGCTCGGAGAACACTTGTGTGCGGGTAACACCCAGTGGGAATGCGACTATGCCATTATGTATGGATTTATTCTGTGCCAGTAGGGAGTTTACAGCTACAAGTTGCATATAAACAAATATTATGTTAATATAAGCATAAATAGGCAAGAGAAACGTGGAGTTAGAGTGTTGGCTTTAAATACATAATAAAGGATTGAGGCTTATTACTTCCTGAGTTCTCACTTAGTAACACGCCTGGCTACCAAGGCTGGCAGATTATAAAGCATAAATGGACATGTTTGAATGTGTCAAACATGTTACACCTTTCCTGCAAATTTCCAACCAATGGGAGTGACCACATTCGTCATTTCTTTGGCCCGAGGGGAAAGTTGGAGTCCTGAAATGAATGTCACAAACTAAGAAATCACCTCTATGGGCCAAGCAGCACAGCCAAACAAGGGCAAAATATATATATATATAGTATATATATCATCAGGTGGAAAGCAGGGACAGATATTTTAGAACGTTTTATTTAAACGTTTTGAGCAAACCTGTCATGTTGCAACAGGTTTGGTTAAAGTGTCCAGGACACACCAGTGGTGGGAGGGGCTATAGGTCAGGACAAGCAGAAACATGCTGAAATAAATAACTCATTTCTATGAAATGTGCAATTTGGCAGCGCTCTTTAAATTTTATAGACCATTGGGATCTATACACTTAATTTAATTGGCCTTTAGGGGGCAAATCTTGGCCAAAATCCCCACCAACCATCTTTCGAACATTAAATAGTCACTTATCCATGGACGTAGGAAACCCTATAAACATTGCCCCACGAAGATCATATGGGAATATATTGCGTGTGTACTATAATATTGTTTAATGCTTCTAAATCTGGGCCACCTGAAGTATAATGGGCCCTAGGTGGGTGCCTTGTGAATAATCCTGCTTCTGCTGAGACTGATGGGGAGTATGTAGTTTGCAAGCAATCAACATGGAAAACGTCATGGCGGAGATGATTTTGTCACTGTATTCTATATTTGTACCTTCTTGCTAAATACAATTCCAGTAGCCCAGCAGTAGTCTCTCTGCATCGCTTCTGAACTGGCTATTTATAATTGTATATCCAAAATAGCACAGGGGAGGGAAAGAGGGTTAACAGTATTTACTACCGTTCAGACACATAGGACAAACTGTTCCCAGCGCCATCTACTGGGCAATGCAGGATATTCGCTTTTCCGCTGTCCTGCAGTCTTTCTTTAAACATTCCAATCTGCATGTAACCAGGGGCCCATCACTCCCTGCCGAGCCGGCAGCTTTTAGCTTGTTACGAGAACAGCAGAACTCTGCACCAATTAAGCCAATGCTTTGGCGCAGCCATCTCAGCTGGATTACAGAGTGGAGACATCTTTTTTCCACCTTCTTTGAGCATAGAGCTGGGCTTTAATTCCAGCAGATACCTAAAGGATTGCCAATCAGCAGACAGAAAAGCAGAGTTGTTGCACTCCTGGGATTCCCTACCTCCTGCAATAGAAGTAAATGGCAGATGGTTTTCTGTCCAACGTCGATGTCTGTAAGAAACTTGTTTTATTTTAAAGGTGAACTAAATTTAAAATTAATTGATACTCCAGAATCTGAAAAAACATCCCCCCCCCTTCCCAATTAGAGAGAAATATGTTGGAAAATTGGATTGTTGCGGTTACGGCCCATCTGGGGATTCAATAAAAGTCTTATAGATAAAAATGGTGCTAATTTGCCCCAACCAATCAGATGTAAGCTTTAAATGTTAAAAAAAGATTGATTGGTTGGGGCAAATTAGCACCATTTTTAACGATAAGAACTTTTGGAATGCTGGAATTAAAAGGCAAACCATGTTTAGGAAGGTTAATTTCCCAGCACCCCCTTTCAAATGAGAGGAAGACAAGATTACTGCTTATGTCAAAGGTTCTCTGCCGGGGGATCTGACCCCTCCTCCCTCCACGATCTATGGAACGCCCAGCCGTTTTTAAGCAGCTACCCGCGCGTATGTTTTCTTCATCAGCTGTTCAAAAAGACGAGACCGAAGTGCCAGAAACGAACGGAAGTTCAGGGGTCGGTCTTTTAAACAGTTGATCGCGCGTATGTTTCTTTCATTGTGAGATCAGCTGTTAAAAAGTTGGTCGCTGGCAGAGAGTGTGGGCTTGTGGCGGGGGCCCTACAATTGTTCCCCCCGTGCGCCGCGGGTAGTACACCACTGGTCTTGCCTTATGATTCAGTGTTGGTGTGGCTTTAGTTGTCCTGTTAAAGCCCCTAAACTAATAATACAGAACCAAGAAACTATTAGAACACAATTCTTCCAAATCTTACCTAATAATCTATAGCCAGGCATCGTGCTCCAACCAACAAGGTTCTATTGCAATGCCAAACAAGATATGAAAACTTTTCCAGGGGGTTAAAGCCTTGGTCTTCTGTCCATTGATGAGTTTTATAACTGACTTTCTGTAGATTATTTTAATTAAATTGTGGAGTTCTGTTCTCGCTTGAGAGTGATAGAGCCTGATGTGTGAATTTCTCTCTCCCCCAACAGAAGCTGTCAAGTACCTACTGCCATGGCCTTTTTGTAATAAAAGAGAAGGACAGAAAACAATTGCTTACTGCAAAGGGACGGGGGGGGGGGGTTGATACAAAAAATCAGGGAAAAAGCCAAAAACTTCCATAATTACAGATGATTTCTACACAAAGTGGATTCCAGGGGTTCGCCAGCGATTCTGCATTTGTTTGAGGAGGAACCTTTGGCTAATGGATGGTAGGGCCACGGACAGCGCACACCATTAGAAGAGGTGGGGATGGCCCCATGAGCTCCATTGCCCGTGATGTGCTGCCGACCTTTTAGGCAAGCAAATGTAGGTGCATGAGCACGCAATGGAGGAAATTGGAAATTGGGGCCTTGGCCCTTAGGAATTAGATTAGTCCACTGGCCATGCATTGGACGTACAATCAATCCCAACACAAGCCTGCGTCCCGATCATTCCCCCAGACATCTAATGGAAGTTTTGTAATCTTCCACACTGTATCCTAAAGGAACACATAGCTGGTGTTAGCTGATGATGCTCGTCCAGAAATAGGAAACAACGTGGCATGCTCAAGACCAGGGCTTGCTGGTGATGTCACAGTGTAAGCGGGAAGTACCACCATTTACATGCAGTAGGTGGATAGATTTCAGGTAGGGAGTGTTTACTCTTTTTCAGACCAAAGTTCCCTTTTGAACCCACATTTAAAAGATCCTAGTAATATAAATATCTAGGCCCGTGGGTTGCTTGAAATATTAGTGATTTGTAAAACAGTTGGTTCCTCTTGTCTCCACGGGACCCTAGGGGATTCATGTTTGAAAGGTTGGGTGGTAAAAAAAAAAACAGATCAAAATGCACAATATAGGCAGCACTCACAGCTTTATTTGGATGTTTGATCACTGCCTGTAATGGTAGCTACTGGTGACGTAGCACAATGATTGGTATTTTTTTTTTGGTACCACATGTGAAACGACAATATAATACCCAGGGAGTGCTGTCTGCTTTTGAAGTTGCTCAGATAGCTAAAGATCGCCAGTTCCCAGCCAATTAGAAAGCACGCCAACTCTACATGGTGTCAGCAAAGGGAAAATGCCAGGTGTGTGTGGCTTCCGTAAACCCCTTATACCTTTTTGCTTTATTCTTAGGAGAGCCTAGGTTCTCCGATTACCAGGGGCAAGCACAGGATTTCCAAGGTTAAGGAAAGGGGCCAACCAGTGACACACGATCATTCAGTTGTTATAGGAGTTTAGATGGCCAACAGGGTTCATTCGTCAGGCCTCGTTGATTTGGACCTAGCAGGGTATTCCAATTTTTGAACTTTGGCTTGTTTATTCGTATCAGTTTTACACAGTTCCCAGACAAGTAACACCAATATGGGTCAGACATGCAAATGTGAATGCGACCAGCAAATGAACAAAACAGACAATGTGCACGACTGAACGGCCATTACACCTATGAATATTGGACAGATCGGTTGTTCATCACTGGAAGAGGAGAGGTTTCTAGAACCTTTGGTCTGCCCCCTGTATCTTCTGCGTGGAATTTTGAGGGTGGGGGTGGTTGGGTTGATGCAAACACCGGTTGTTGAGGGCCAACTTGTAAATAAAGATGCCCATATCAAAAAGACTGTAAATATAAGATGCCCTCATTTGATAGCCCAACATCAGCTCGGTACATATAAGATGCCCTCATGGTCTAGCCCACCACCGACTGGTACATATAAGATGCCCCATGCCTAGCCCACACAGACTGGTACATATAAGATGCCTTGTTGTCCAGCCCTCACGATTGGTACATTATAAGATATCTAATGTAGCTCACAGAGTGGTACATATATGATATACCAAAATGCCAGCCCACACAGATTGTACATATTAAGATGCCCCTCACCCTAGTGCACACAAAACTGGTAAAAAAAAATGTTGCCCAGCAAGCTCACACAGACAACACACAGTGGCCATGTGAATGACTCCTGCCACAACAATGCATGCACACTCGATAAGCCCACAAGGGCAGTTCTCAGGAGTCAGGCACTGGCCACGCAAATTAGTTTTTGATTTTGTTTCTCTGAAACTAATTTACCACCATTCTAGTGGCCAACAAAGGGCACACAGTGAGCAAACTCATTGCTTCATGTTGGGCACGCACCTGCCAACATGCAAACAATGCATGCCAGTACTGTTTATGGTTTGTAGTTAGCCTCCCATTTGGTTTTAATCCCCATTCAGGACTGACACCATGACAAAACTTCTGATGACCTCAATGGGTGTCAAACGTGAAGATAAACTATAAACCAGCAGTAAGGGGAAGGGGGGATTCTGGGTACCGGTAATCTCTCACCTCTAAATCCCCATGTTACCATTAGCTATGGTCAGGGCAGGCCAAGTTAGAGGGGTCTGAAACAGGAATCTGCCACCTGCCTGCTGGGAGCTGTCCCTCCTGTCCACCCTGAGTATTTACCGTTTAGATTTGCTGGGAATGTGCGGATGAGTAGGTATTGAGGCGGAATGAGAAACATAAACTGTCTGATCGTTGCACTCTGATATGGTGATGTTACCAATGAAAGGAACACTTGGTCGGATCCGCCATAAGTGCACTACATATTTCTTGTTATAGTTCATAAGTCTAGGTATGATCATCGGCACCGCAACGGGGTAAATTCCATTTTGTAATGCAGGACAGTGTGATAATCTGGTTCAAAACTGCTAATCCGCGATCTGACGAGTGTATTGAAACGTTTCGAACAGGAGACATAGTCGAAAAAAATCGATATTCAAACAAATGTGTAAAAATTCTGAAATAGATCGAAAATTGTGGTTCGAAAGTCGAACTTACATATGGAGAAAAAGCTGAGGAAAAAGACCATTCAATTGGGTTTGAACCGGATGTCTTTGAACTTTAATAGGTCCAGCGGAACAGCCTGACCAGTTTGGTGGAGGTATTCTACTTTTACTGTATTGCTGGTTATTTTACATAGATTGTGTTTACACGATCAATATTCTTCCAGTTGTGTTTTGGCTCCCAGACCCTTATAGGTTGTGGCCACTTGTCATCCTATAACGGTTGCGCTAGGCTATGTTATCAGTTATCAGAGCATTAGCTATTTTAGCATGCTTATAAACGTGCCTAGCGATTCTATCAATATAAGTACATAGCTATGTCATCGTTATAGATCAGTGCTTGCTATGCCACAGTGTATAAATCAGTGTTTAGTCTATTTCATCGCTTATACGATGCCTAGCTATGTCATCAATACATACGTGCATGCTATATCAGTTATAACGTGAGTAGCTCGATCATCAATATAATCTGTACCACTAGGCCACAGTTAGTTGTCCTATAATCAGTTGTTAATCTGCTAGCTAGGAGTATATCTGTACTTCGCTCAGTTTTCTATGGAGTCACGAACCGGGCTGCTATGTATCAGTTATATCGTACGTATGTCATCAGTATAACTTACTGCATCATCAGTTATAATCTGTACCTAGCTATGTCTCAGTTTATAATCTGTACCTAGCTACTACGTGTCATCAGTTATAATCGTGTCTAGTATGTGTATCATTAAATCGGGCTAGCTAGGTCATCAGTTGATTGGTGCTGAGCTGTCATAGAACTCATTGTACCTTCTGTACTATAGGCAATAATGGACCCCCTATTTCCATGACCCCACCTTGCGCTTTTTGTATCTTCTTGTATTAATGAAAACACAAGGTGAAATATAATTTTTATATCTTACAATAGGGGTAAGCTATTAACTACATAGATTAAAGTTTAAAAAGAAATTCAGTGAAATCCTTGTATTATCAGGGTTGTATTATAAAGTTGTTAACAATCACAGTTTTAAACTTAAATCCATTCGGGCAGTATTTGACCTCAAACCAAAAAAAACCAAATTTTCCCACCTAACATTTCACTTACAATGACAAGATGTGAGAAAGACAGCCAGTTATGTGCATTATAATGATACTCGTTTAAAAAAGGATAACTCCAGCCTGTAATTATTTTAGGTTTGTTTGCCTTCCCTTGGATAAACAAAAGCGAGGTAGGAATTATTGATGGATGTGCTTTTAATCTCAACAACAACATTATTGTGTATTTAACTATATTCTCACCAGCAAGTCCTTCTGATCTCCTCTTTCGGGTTGGTTTCTTGCTTGTGAAGGATATAATCTGTCATATCACAAATACAAACAAGGGCATGGGCGTCTATCTTACCTCTCTTTATTTTAGCAATATCTCACAATCATAAAGAATACTGATAGGTTGTATGTGCCAAATAATGTGCTAGATTGTAAGCTCTTGGGGCAGGGCCTGAGTGAATGTATACATGACATTGTAAAGCGCTACAGACGATGTTGGGCGCTATATAAATCCACAATAATAATAATAATTCTGGATTTGGTGTCCTTAACAATATTAAAATCAACTGGACTTTCTTGTTTATTAAATTAGGGATTCGCAGGTTATTGGCTTTTCCTAGTTTCTGTAACTTTCCTCTTCCTATGAACAGAAATTAGTTTTTTAATGCTCAAGCAGGTTCAAGAAATGGCCAGCCCGCTGTGACTGGCAAGAGGGAAACTCCTGGCATCCGTATCTTGCTGCTGACTAGAACACTTAGGGGGAAATGGCTCGAAAATGGTCTCTGATCGTTTTTCGATAATTTTCAACCGTTAGAGGTATTTTCAATAGTTATCGAAAAATTCGTTTCCGGTTTCGGATTTTTGGATTTTCCCGATGTTCCGGAAATTGGAAAACGAAACTACTAAGTTTTGGCCATCTCTAACCTTCATAGGAGTCACCATCTTGTAATTGTATGTCTCTATAAACCAAGCTCCAAATTTGAACGGGGAACATCACTAGATGGCCAAGCAAGACTAGTATTTAAGTTATAGTTATCACCATAATAGCGAACTTATAGTATAAAGGGTAAGTATCTGGCATTCATATTTACAAACATTAAACTAAATAGCAAAATGGGGAGTGTTGGTGTATTATCAGCCAACAGCACAAAACGCCCACATTAGGGTCAGAATGACCTACAGTAAGCATGTGGGTGACAGGCCAGGATGACAAACGCGTCCAATACAAGCTTTAGATGTTACATATTACACCTTATATGTATTAAATAACCCATGTAGTATGAATAAACAAGGATCACACTGCTCATATAAATGAATGGTGAAAACTAGCCAGGGAGTAGCTAAATATCACTGGGGCCCATAGCTAGATTTAGAGATGGGCCCCCCCACCCACATAAAAACAATTTTGTGCAGTTCAACAACTCACCAGGCCAAACTGCAGCCAGATTTTTTTCAAGGCCAAGAGAACAACTTACCTCACGTAGTTCAGCCCCACAAACCCCGGGTTAGATATTCTACTTCCCTCGTGGTGGCGCCATACCTCCACTGCTGCTGTTGCGAGCTGTTAGTTGACAAGCATGCCCTGCAGCTGAGAGGCTAGTTCTGCAATGGTCGTCACGGTTTTGTAAGTAGAAAAACGGCTGAACTACTTGAGGTAAAAATTTTCATAGGAGGGTGAACATGTCTACAGGGGACCTGGTCGCGCCCCCTTTGGCTCCAACTGCTATTGTGATCCGTACACACATGCACCACCCTAATGCTGCAAGGGGTAGGGTGGAGCAGGGACATGAGTCAGGAGTAGTGGAGGCCATTAGGGGACACAGAGACAGGGTAATCCCCACCTATCAGGGCGAAGGACACTCTAGAGCTTAGTTGGGACAGGGGGGATTAAATAGATCCCAGCGGTTTGCGGAATTTCGACACATTGGGCTTAAAGGAAATCCGATAAACCCAATTAAAGCGAATTTAAAAAATATGAATTTTCAACCCACTTACAACGGATTTTTGCCTTTTTCAATGCAGAATTTCACCACTGAAGATTCAAAGCAAAACCCACTAAGTTCCACCTATCGTATTCAATGGATCTGTAGATTTTCACGAGGTCACCGTCTTTTAGTTCCACCTCAGGATGAGTGGGGGACTCGCCACAAAGGGTCCTTGGCCAAAACAACGACTTTTAAATCAGTGGAATCTAGTCCTGAGTAAAGGTTCGTACACACGTCGGATCGTTTTCATACAATGTGCCGACAAAAGTTCAGCCACCGTCTCGTTATACACTAGTTCTGCCAATGACGCCTGTACATACATCGATACATGTGCATTTCATCAATCTTACCATTCAATTCTACCGAATAATCTGCCAACTATGCAAACATACGGACAATCGGTAACGAATCCGCCAGACTGACCGTCGGAAAAAAAGCCGAGAATAGTCGTGGATCGTTTGTCTCGGAAGATCACTGAAGTTCCATTTTCGCACAAATGTCACGCAATGGGTTGTTCATCGGGGCAAATATTGCAAAAATAATCCAAATGTGTGTCGAAGCTCGGAGAAGCTCGAGGATGTTTGATGTAGCTCGGTTAATGAGCACTTCGCCACTCTCAATGTAATGGCGGTAGAAGGATGCAAAGCTCTAACGTGGATTCACACTCTGACTGTAATGGCCGGATAGCAGGATGCACAGCTCTAATTTGGATTCACACTCTGACTGTAATGGCCGGATAGCAGGATGCACAGCTCTAATTTGGATTCACACTCTGACTGTAATGGCCGGATAGCAGGATGCACAGCTCTAATTTGGATTCACACTATGACTGTAATGGCCTGATAGCAGGGTGCACAGCTCTAACGTGGATTCACACTATGACTGTAATGGCCGTATAGCAGGATGCACAGCTCTATTTGGATTCACACTTGACTGTAATGGCCGGATAGCAGGATGCACAGCTCTAATTTGGATTCACACTCTGACTGTAATGGCCGGATAGCAGGATGCACAGCTCTAATTTGGATTCACACTCTGACTGTAATGGCCGGATAGAGGATGCACAGCTCTAATTGGATTCACAACTAGATGTAATGGCCGTATAGCAGGGTGCACAGCTCTAATTGGATTCACACTCTGACTGTAATGGCCTGATAGCAGGATGCAAAGCTCTAATTTGTATTCACACTATTTGAACTGTAATGGCCGGATAGCAGGATGCACAGCTCTAATTGGATTCACATGACTGTAATGGCCGATAGCAGGGTGCACAGCTCTAATTTGGATTCGCACTCTGACTGTAAGGGCCGGATAGAGGATGCACAGCTCTAATTTGTTTATTCACACTCTGACTGAATGGCATTAGCAGGATGCACAGCTCTATTTGGATTCACACTCTGACTGTAATGGCGGATTAGCAGGATGCACAGCTCAATTTGTATTCACACTCTGACTGTAATGGCCGGATAGCAGGATGCACAGCTCTAACGTGGATTCACACTCTGACTGTAATGGCCGGATAGCAGGATGCACAGCTCTAACGTGGATTCACACTCTGACTGTAATGGCCTGATAGCAGGATGCACAGCTCTAACGTGGATTCACACTCTGCTGTAATGGCGGATAGGGATGCACAGCTCTATTTGATTCACACTCTGCTGTAATGGAGGATAGCAGGATGCACAGCTCTAATTTGTTTCACTATGACTGGAATGGCCGGAAGCAGGATCACAGCTCTAACGTGGAGATTTCATTGACTGACTGCAACTGTTTTCTGTAGCTGTGCCAAAGACAACACTGTGTTAGCTTTAGCGTGTGTTTGTTTAGCAGTGATCCAAGTTTTCATTAATTATTGAGCAGGAGAGAACGAACTTTACTGCTGTACGGAGAGGCCTGTAGTTCCCGCGAGAGCTAGACAGGGGGGCGCAACAAACTTCTTATTGTTTTACGTTAATGTGTCCCTGGATTGCCTTAAAAATATCCAACCTTCCAGATGGTTTGAAAACTAAAACTCCCAGAATTCCCAGCTGCGCTTGAATATGGGTGTAAGAACAAAAGGAGTTGATTTGTCCAGTAAAAGACAATCCACCTTTGGAGTGGAGACATCCCACCTGGGCAGGGTGGGGGCAGGACTTGTATGATGTGGAAATGATGGTTTAGGTGCGGGGGGGGGGGGGGGGGGGGGGGGTGCCAGGGTGTGACGGAGAGTTGGGGCGTGGCAGAGGAATTCCGGACAAAAAGGGCGGAGAAAGTAGATAAGTGTGGTCGCGGAAATTTGGAGCGGTCTGTCCTCCCTTCCTACCCTCCAACATTCCCCTATAAATAGGTACACTATTGAGAAATACATTACACCAGAGCTGTGCTAAGATCAGATTCACTTCATTATCCTCCACTTCCTACCCTCCAACCTTCCCCTTTAAATAGGTACACTATTGAGAAATACATTACACAGAGCTGTGCTAAGATCAGGGTCATTCCTACCCTCCAACATTCCCCTTTAAAAAGACAATATGAGAAATACATTACACAGAGCGTGTAAGATCAGATCACTTATTATCTCCACTTCCTACCCTCCAACATTCCCCTTTAAATAGGTACACTATTGAGAAATACATTACACAGAGCTGTGCTAAGATCAGGTTCACTTCATTATCCTCCACTTCCTACCCTCCAACATTCCCTTAAATAGGTACACTATTGATAAATACATTACACAGAGCTGTACTAAGATAGGTTCACTTCATTATCCTCCACTTCCTACCCTCCACATTCCCTTTAATAGGTACACTATTGGGAAATACATTACACGGAGCTGTGTAAGATCAGGTCACTTCATTATTCTCCACTTCCTACCCTCCAACATTCCATTTAAATAGGTACACTATTGAGAAATACATTACACAGAGCTGTGGTAAGATCAGGTTTCACTTCATTATCCTCCACTTCATACCCTCCAACCTTCCCATTTAAATAGGTACACTATGAGAAATACATTACACACAGCTGTGCTAAGACAGGTTCACTTCATTATCCTCACTTCCTACCCTCCAACATTCCCCTTTTAATAGGTACACTATTGAGAAATACATACACAGAGCGTGTGCTAAGATCAGGTTCACTTCATTATCCTCCACTTCCTACCCTCAACATTCCCCTTTAAATAGTACACTATTGATAATACATTACACAGAGCTGTGCTTAGATGAGATCACTTCATTATCCTCCCCCGCAGCTCTCCATGTGGTTTTAGAAGTCTAACTATTAAATATGTGATGTCGGAGGGTGTATGATGACCTTCAAGGTGGCCGCACTGGAACCATCTTCAAGAGGTGCCATGTCTACTTTTTCTTACTTGCCAGCTGTCAAATTGTCACAGCTTTCCCGTGGACCAATTCAGCCCCATACCAGATTATGAATACATGAACATTTGGGGAGATTCACTGAGGCTGTCGCTTTGGGTGATTTCCACTGGCATAAAATAATTGCACAGATTATACTCATGCAGCGCCACAACCTAGAGGTTACAGTGAATCGGCTGTTGGTGGAATATTGGTAATTGGTTATTAAATTGATTATTGGGGAATGGGGAACCAGGAACAAATCTCGAACGGGTTCCATTTATCCTAAGGCCGGCCCAGATCCCACATCAACGGAATTCATTGCATACACCTATTTTAAAACAGGTCCGTAGTTCCTTATGGAACACATAATCGGACGCGGGGAACTTTTGCAGCAACCGACAGTCATTTGTTAGCCAATCATGTTAATTGAATTTCTGCATCCAGTATCATCCATGGGATAAATCCCGTGCACATCTAATGTCAAATTCATTGTAAATTATAATAGAAAGGATTCATTAAAAGTGGGTGTCACCCGCTCTCTGTACCTTGTACCCCCAAATGAAGGAATTCTGACACAGCATGTCCTATAGGATTATGGTCTTGGTAATAACTTCGGACGTCATCTACTGCTCATTCCCAACCCTGCTCCCACTGACATTTGTAAGTGAAAATAAGGAATAAAAATAAACATTTGTGATCTGTTTCCAAGGACAATGTGTTAGTTCTGTTTATCTAGACCGTGCTCGCCCCCTGTCCAGCAGATTTACATCCAGCTTGGCTCCCTCCCACCGTAACCTGTATTTCTAGGAACGGGGTTACTGTGAACTGCGCCTGTACTGCCAGGCTGGATAGTTCCTATTACTGAGGCTGGGTACAAGGGTCAACAATGGCAATTGTAATTTTTAAAACCCCAGTTGAGGTTTGTACCGTGTTAGCCATAAGTAGAGAAGAGAAGTAGAGCTGCGATACCTTTTATTGGCTAACTAGATAAAAGAAATGAAGCCATCTTTCTGGAGTCCTAAGCCCCCTTCAAGGTTGGATGTTATAAAAGAAACTGAGAAATCACAAACTTATATACACATTGGGACAGTGAACTCAAACAAAGTGAACAGATGAACAATTTGTTTGATGTTTACTGTCCCAATGTGTATATAAGTTTGATTTCTCAGTTTCTTTTGTAAAATCCAACCTGATGAAGGGGGCTTAGGACTCCAGAAAGATGGATTCATTTCTTTTTACTAGTTAGCCAATAAAGGTATCGCAGCTTTACTTCTATTTTTTAACACCGACAGGTTACCAAGCAGTATGTCGCTCGGTACATGTCAGTAGAAAATAAAGCCGCACTGCCTAACGCCCAATCCCAGTCACCAAACAATCTGACTGACCAATCAGATCAGTGCACGCCAGCCTTCAATGCATATTGCATGAAAGAGTACACAGCAGCTGTTAAAATGGTTGGGTGATATACCAATATAAAAGGTCTGTGCTCGTGGCCAGTTGATATTAGTTCAGTTCTCTCTTGCGTGTCGAGGCCGTTCCAGTTTTTTTGACTTTCGAAATTCCCCTTCTCTTCTAGTACATAATTCATTTCACTTTTATGGAATTAGTAGTTTATGGACCTGGGCCCTGTTCTCCAACTTGGACGGCTCACACTACAAACGGACGGTAAGGAGTAAAAAGACAATAGCGATGTATGTGCATTACCGTGCATTCTGATCTACACAAAAAATGATCGCTTGCAAATTACAAAGCTTACAATGTGGCCCCCACACTACAATGCACTGGCATGAGATTCTCACACCTAACAGCGCAAAGTGCGTGAGAAGCGCGCCAGTGTGCCATAGCCCTACAAGCGCCTGAATTGTCAAAGCCTGAATTGTTACATAATGGTCTTTATATAATTATATCTGGACAGTATATTACAGTAATACAGTAATTTAGGCTGGGTACACACCATACAATATTTCCAGCCGGTCGATATTGCCGGTCACTGTTTGTCCGGATCATCAATCGGGTAATGTTGGAAAATCACAGGCGATCGGGCGCACGATTGAAGAGTATCAGGGGCCCGCCCCTCCAAGACATGGAGGACAGGGCCCCTGACCCACCCCTTCCACAGGTCTCCAATCTCCTGTTTTTAATGAAGAAAACATACTCACGATCAGCTGTTTAAAGGACCGGAACTGTGACGGGCTTTAAACAGGTGATCACACAAATGTTTTCTTCTATGGGCAATCAGCTGTTTAAGACAGCAGCTTGTGGCTGGCCCTCTATTCGTCCACCCACCCCCCGCGGTAGTTACACCACTGAAGAGTATAGGTGTCCCTCTAATATTTATATATTGCGTTTTGCAGTCCAACTGCGCTAGGGGAGTGTATGCCTGGGGTAGCCTATCGGAGCTACATTGCGCTTCATGTACTTTGCGATCCACATTTTTGCGTATTGCATGCGCTCTGATAGTGTTATTACCGACTTCCGCACGCTGCTAGTGGGTCCCGGCCTTATAAAACATGAACATAAGAAGCATCCTGAATCCAGCATTACAACCTGTATAATGAATAACGCCAGGTGTTGGTTTGAATGGATCTACAAAACCCTCAGTGATCCCCAGACTAATGTAAATTGGCTACAAACTGCTCGGAAGCAGATAATGAAACCAAATTTCCAATTAGTATATTGATACCCAGAATCCTCTAGTGTCGCTTAATCAAGAAAAGGCAATTGGCAGGAGTCTGCGGTTTTAAGGAAATCACAGCCCAGACTTGAAACTGTTTCCCAGGAACAAATTTACAGCAGGTTCAATACGAACATATTTTTTCCCCTGTCCATAGTACCCCTAAGCCTAACAGGGTCAAGGATCAGAAAATTTACTATTTGCTACTCGCCAAGCACTGTTCAACCTTCACAGCTGGGTTATATCTCATACAACTGCTTAGTTTCATTTATTTGAAATGCGCCCGACACAAGCAGAGATCCATAAACTACAGGCACTGGTCTACTTCTTAAAAGAAAAAGTATCAGTGAGAAACAAATGGTTTTCAATGGACCACATTGCCCATGTAACACAATTTATACCTGGAGTAATATCGTTCTCCTAATGCATGGCTCACAGTGCGGAAACTGCCGATTAATCAAATTCAGTGCTGTATATAACCAACAAAACATTTTACAAAATAAAAACTCCAGAATGGGAGTTTTGTGTTTTAATGTTAAAAGGGAGTTCTTTAAGAAATGGAAAGGGTACAGAGATGGGAACTAACCTCAAGAGGAACAAATGAATTGTGTTATGATGATTATAATTAAAATATAAATTATAAAGGTTGGGCTATTTTTCCATGAAAACTTGTGCTTGAAAGCAGATACGATTACTACATATGTTAGAGTAAACTAAGGCCAATTAGCAGTTGATATTTTATATCAAAGGTGTGAACAAATCACACCGAGCATGTTTGAGACTCAGTGAGCTAAGAGGGAGCAGTAACTGCAGTGATTTCTGTGCTTAAGATTTGTGGGTGTATCTTTGATTAGGAATGTCCAAAAAAGACAAATAATACATTGTTGCAATGTTATCAGTGCAGGATAAATTCCAGGTAATCTGGTAACACCCGCATCCATTACCAGTCTGTTCTGTATTCCTAAACTCAATAATTGTCTGCCAATAAAATGTGGAACTAACCTCTATTATATTTAGATGCTTAATGTTTTTACAGAACATTTTTCTTGTTTTAAAGGGAAAGTCCACTCTTAAATAAAAAAATGCATATGGTAATTCACGCCAAACTTGAAAACTTAGTGAGAATTTAGGACGAACCTGGAATGCTGCAAATGTTCTATTTCGTTTTCCTGGTTCTTACACTTAGGAATAACATCTCCATGACGACAGTTGCTAACTGCCTCCTTTAAACATGTGCAAGCTCGTAACAGCTCAGAGAGCTTGGAGATTAGGTGAAAAACTAGGAAAAAATTAGGTGGAGGGAGAATGTTTTACTGCATAACGGGTTAGTCCTACATCTGTCAACCATTCTAACTATTGCAGTTTTATGTCCTAAATACTTATAATACTTTAATCCTAAAAAAATATTACTTAAAGGACACTAGAGTTGCAATTTTTGAAAATGTGTTTTCATTGGCCTTTGATTTGTATTATAAGGAAGGTCGGAGACGATACTCTTTTCTTTCTTTCTTCATCCCTGCTTTGAGTATATTGTCAAATGTCCACGCTCGTCCCGACCTGAACGGTCTTCCAAGGTGAACATGTGCACAGAGCCTGGATATACTCATGCGAAGACAGGGGGTAACCACAAGAAACAGCGGCAGTCTGTGATTGGAGGACAAGGCCAGAGAAGCTGGAGCACAGTAGGGAAACCAGCCTTACAAATAAAAATCCATTTTGCAAAATTGCACACATAGTCTTAACACGGTCAAAAGCTTTAAACAAGTATGTCAGAATGTACCCTCTGATTTTCTTAGAAGTAACTCTAAGTGCAGTAAGATCCCGGCGGTTCCCCCGATATTCTCTTCCCGGGATATCTTCCATTTTTCATAGCAATAAAACAGAATCCTTGATGAGGTCCGGATTTACATGAAAGCGTTTTTCTGAGTAATGATTGCATAATAGGAAGGAAGACGAATTTAGCCTGGAACCCAATCTTGTTATGAATGTAGACATAGCCTTATAAATGTAGATTATATATACAAACATAGAGCTCGTCGAAAAGGGCCATTTACATTTCATGTCTTTGAAGTTAAAGTCAAGTATCTTCACGCGTCCTACAGCAGTTCAAGGAAATAAATACAGTTTACCGTAATGTCTGTGTGATCTTCCAGCTTCCATTCAGAGTAAAGGGGCACATACCTTAGGCGATTTTATGTGCAATCCCACATTTCAGTTGATTGGACGAAAACATTTCCCCGACATTAGATCGTAATATCGTATCTAATTATGAAAGTCGATTGGTAAAATATGTATTGTTTTCTGAAGTTCCTATAAAATGTAATGTAACCTCACAATAGACGACATTCCACATTAATCATGAAACTAATTAAATGTTAAACAATATGTATGGTACATCTATGTACAATTAATATTGTACATCTGTCTAGCAAAAGGATTGGTCGGTTTACGATGGCAATTCTGATCGTAATGACCTATTTTAGTGTATGGTCAACTTAAGACGGAATAATTCTCCACGCAGCACTCTGGATATATGGATCTATCTAGTGCAGAGGGTTCCGCTGAATGGGGAGGTGACATCACAAGGGGGAGCAAAGTTCCATTTAGATCTTAAGTGCCCCACCATTGAAGAAAATATAGAAACTGTATAAACCAGTGTACTATAGTAGAGGGAGCAGAGATGATCTGCTGGTGCATGCAGTTACCACCCGCTGTGTATAGTGATGGACTCGAGCCAGAGTTTGGGCCGAACTTTATTCATTCGGACAAACTCAAACTATCCGAACTAGTTCAGTTTTCCAAACTCACGGATGTATTTTTGATATTTTCGAATTTACGGGCCATTCGCTAACCTCAGATGTATCGTTCATAGTTTATCGTTTTCGGTAACCTTCGAATATAACGTTGGGTTTTGGTAACCCTCGAATGTATTGTTCGATAACCCTCATATATAGCGGTCGTTTCAGAAGCCCTCAAATGTAATGTTAGATTTTCGGAACCCTCGAAATTATTGTTTGTTAACCATGGAAAGTGACTTCGAATTCGGTAACCCTCAAACGTAGCGTTCGATTTTCTGGTAACCCTCAATATATAGTTCGGTTTTCGGTAACTCTCGAATATAGCATGCAGAAGACCTGACAACTGCCCGATCGTGGGGATAGTTAGGTTTAAAAAGTTTTGGTGATATTCCGTGTTCCCCAGACCATTCCCAGGTCCCACAGCCATTTACAGTGAATTACCATTGACTTTTTTTTAATTTATACAAAACTTTTCAAACTATTATCTCCCTATTGACTTCAATGAATTTGTTTCCGAACTTTATAGAAGTTCGGAACTAACCAAACTTCAGTAAGTTCAACCATTTCTCTCACACACACACACACACACACACACACACACACACACACACACTAAATTACCTCCCATTGTGCCATATATCCAATGGCAGCTGGAGGTTTGCCCTAGAGATTAATGTCCTATTAAATGTATATCAATGATCTTATGTCCCCAATATTTACTATACTAATGTAACTGCAGGGAGTTTAAAAACCTAAATAAACTATAACTTTACCTTCCAAAGTTATGCCGACATCCTAAAAACCAGTAGGTGCCCAACTTGTGGCCCCAAAACGCGGCCTGCAGTACCACTGGGTGGTGGGGAATGGGGCGACCCAGTTACTGGCTGGAGTGCCACTAGTGCGTCCAGTCTCGCCAGGGCCCAGCCTGATTAAGGTTGGGCACCCCTAGTGTATGGGCAAGAAGCAGAAGCAAAACAGATATTGCACTATGAAATGTAATCTGATTCAGTTAACACCATGTTCCTAATGCCATTGATTGCTTTGGGCGTGGAAACACAAAATAAGGCACATACAAAGTTTGGTTTCTGGTCCATGTCTCATTTTTACTATCAATTATCAGTTTAAGTAGAGAACAAACACAGATAGGTCTGTGACACCAGTCACCTCTGCAACAGAAGTAGCAGCCCACACAGCCTTATCTCCAAATCACACTGATCCTACTGCATGAGACATTTAATTACTTTACTGTTAAGAGAAAGTTTTAAAGTTCTCTTAACCCTTTTCCCTTCTACATCAAATAAACCAGTCTGTAGGTTTCCCCACAAAAGCTTTAAGCTTGCACATGATGGCGGCATATGGAATATCAATAAATATATATCTCCATAAATTATAGTCCTTTTGATTGGAAATCAAATATTTATAGGTGGTTTGCCTACATTTTTAGCCAATGAGACTGTAGGAATATGGTATGATTCCAAATGCACCCAATGGTAATTGTGACTGTAAGTTACAGGCCGGGGAGGTGTCCTACCTAGTACGATACTGGAGCAGGTCACTCAGTACTTATTAAAGAAAAGATCATTACTTATTAGTATAGCAATTATTGAATCCAAATCCTATTTACATACGACGATTAAAGCAGCCATGGAAGACCAAGCATTTGCGCAGATATTTACCACCATGCATGATCTATTTTTCTACTGATTTTGCTGAAAAGAGTAAAACGTCATTGGGCAAAACATTGCACCAGGTGGGTATGGCCAAAATATTGTACGTACCTAGCCATAGTATTACCAAATAAAAGGGTAGGAGGTGTGATTCACCCATAATTATAAAAATGCACATTGCCCTATCCATAGAGACATACAGAGATGATGGTCCATGGTACGGACATTCCTCCAAGACTGATGGGAAGACAAGAAATAAAAGTAGTTTGGGGAGGCCACCAGCAACATTAAAGGAGCTGTAGGATTTCTTAGCAAGTACCGATTGTCCCCTACAGTGAAATCTGTCATATTCATCATATATTCTGGGGTAGGGTAGCAAGACAAAAGCCTTAACAATAAAAAGAGAAAAACCAAGCCTGGCTTATAAAAAGTTAATCCATTCTCCACAAACATGTGATAGAATGTATTATGATTAGGTGGATATTTGGACATCATTCTAAAAGGATGTTTGGGTCTACTTCTTCAGCTAGAAACTGGTGCTTTAGTCAAGGTGGATGGACTCATGAATAGCTCTAGTATTAGTATTTACCCAAACTATCCATACAAATCAACCAAGCAGTGGGTTTTCAAAGGATAATCAATGTTCTGTAATGCCCCAACCCAGGGCCCAGACCTTATTACAATTACTGTGGGGTGACCTAAATAGCTTTGCACAGAAGGTGTCCATGGATGTCAAAAATTGGCATTCCAGATGAGCCAAACAGATAGACTTACCAAGAAAAGGTGCTTCAGCCAAGTATTGGGTTAAGGATGTGAGTGGAGTACTTTGGGTTCTAATAGAACCCGTTTCGATTCGAATCCGGCGGTTTCGAAGTCCCGACGAAACTTTGAGAACTCCGATTTTTCGAAACTCAATTTTCCGGTTTTCGATTTTTATCGTAAATTCGATAATTATCAAAATCGAAAGTAGATGATTATCGAAATCAAGTGTAAACACAAATGTATCGTAAGTGGGGATCAATTTCGGTAACCCTCGATAATTGTACGAATCCAGGTAACCTCGATGATGTTCAATGAATGTTAGAATCAGAACAAAATAGACCCTATCAAGGGCTATAAGTTTGGCCTTTACTTTAATATGTTCCTGGCACTTAAACATTTAATGTAACACAGAATAAACTTGTCATGTTTGTGTCTGACACAACCAATCATCTTAAAGAATGTCTGATCCATTGTGGTAATTAAAGGTTATGTCCAACAGACTTCATGCATTAATAAATGGTACATATTTGAAAATTATTATTACATTTAACAAATGTCAAAATAAATTGCTATATTGGGGGGATTGCAGTTCTGACATCTCATACTATGCAATGCTGTGAATAACCTCCCCACCCCAGGAAATAGTTAATACATTTTTGCGCTATTCCTGGTGGAACTATATTCGCACTTTATCATTTTTGGTGCTATCAGCGATTATTTAAAAACTCACCAGCACGCAAATCTCTAGGGAGGTGGAGACATTTTTTTCCCACTAATTAATTTAAGATTTACACCTAGAGAGGAAGACGGAGATTGTATCCCTAGACCATTCAGAAAAAACTGAAAGGTAATGGGGTGTACGAGAGATAGGGGAAGCAACGTTAGCTGCTCAGGCTGCAATGGGATGTTTGGAGGAGAGAAGCATTTATTTATGTAAGAGAAAACGCTGGATGGGCAGATCAATGAGAAATAATTTATTTTCCCTTGTTGCATATGTATGTAAACACAACGGGATCCGACTTTTCGTATGTCTAATACTGCGGCCAATAAACAGCCACCTTGAGATCTCTCAGTCCTGACCGAAAGAAGTGCTCATTATTGGAGAATTGCTCATTATTAATAAAGTTTTTTCTTTTATTATAGAGCAGCAATGGACAAATCATTTACAAATAGAGTAGAAATCCCAGCTGAGCCAATCAGTGTGAAGATCTGTCCTATGCTACCTCATATTGTCTCTCCCAGGACACAAGGTTCACATTAGGTTATTAACTTTGACACCAGGGAATCCTCCGTCTGTCCAGGGAAACAAATTTGCAACTTCATTCCCAAGGAAATGATTGGTGCAAGTCACAGACTTATGATTTACCATATTGGCAACAGGGCCTATACATAAGGGGGCTTTGAATAGTTAAGGGTCTTGGAGGGTCTTCAACATCATTTTTTGCCAGTGGAGCCCAACCGGCCGTGGGCCAAGGAAACTTATTTTGTTTCCTAACAAACACCTTTACCTTCCAGCCTTAAACCACATTATCAATCCCAAGCACTTCCACCTGGCTCTAAACAGCGATTGATAGTCGACTAAGGCGAGAGTTGGTGTAGGGAAATCTTGCGTGTGCGATAATCTGTTCATGTATGTTATAGAACCAACGTTCCCAGAGAATAGCTTGTGTGGATAGGACGTTAAAAAATGTACATTGGCATGTGACCAAACCTGAACGTACAGGAGATCCATCAACAAGCCATAGAACAAGCGTGGTAATGAGGTGGTAATGAGGTGTCTGAGCGCAGAGAAACGCCCCACTCCAATGGTAATCTCTAAATGAATGAACATTTCACTTTCCAGCTTTACATGGTTATTATCTGAAGTTTGTGTAGGATTCTCTGGAAGGGGAAGGCAATGCACGAAACTCAATGGGCATGAAAACTCTTTACATTAATGGGCACTTTAAATGAAAAGTGCAAATCCAGAGTAGGTAGCGATTATTTCCGCCCTAAATATCAACCGTATAAGGGAAATGTATCCAATGGTGGAAATAGATACAAACAGGTACAATCGCTCTCCCATAACTTTGTCCTGCTAACAGTGTTTTCTTCCTGGGTCTTCTTCCAGTCCTCACGTGTGTAGGGGTGATGGGAAATTGATAGAACGCTATAGGAGGGATGTAGGGGTGATGGGAAATTGAATGAAAGCTATAGGAGGATGTAGGGGTGATGGGAAATTGAATAGAATGCTATAGGATGGATGTAGGGGGTGATGGGAAATTGAATAGAACGCTATAGGAGGGATGTAGGGGGTGATGGGAAATTGAATAGAATGCTATAGAATGGATGTAGGGGGTGATGGGAAATTGAATAGAACCTATAGGAGGGTGTAGGGGGTGATGGAAATTGAATAGAACGCATAGGGAGATGTAGGGGGTGATGGGAAATTGAGTAGACGTTATAGGAGGGATGTAGGGGGTGAGGGAAATTGAATAGATGCTATAGGAGGGATGTGGGGGTGATGGGAAATTGAATAGAACGCTATAGAGGGATGTAGGGGGTGATGGGAAATTGAATAGAATGCTATAGGAGGATGTAGGGGTTGATGGGGAAATGAATAGAACGCTATAGGAGGGAGGGGGGATGTAGGGGTGATGGGAAATTGAATAGAACGCTATAGGATGGATGTAGGGGGTGATGGGAAATTGAATAGAATGCTATAGGATGGATGTAGGGGGTGATGGAAATTGAATAGAACGCTATAGGAGGGATGTAGGGGGTGATGGGAAATTGAATAGAACGCTATAGGAGGGATGTGGGGTGATGGGAAATTGAATAGAACACTATAGAATGGATGTAGGGGGTGATGGGAAATTGAATAGAATGCTATAGGATGGATGTAGGGGGTGATGGGAAATTTAATAGAATGCTATAGAATGGATTAGGGGTGATGGGAAATTGAATAGAACACTATAGAATGGATGTAGGGGGTGATGGGAAATTGAATAGACGCTATAGGATGGATGTGGGGGTGATGGGAAATTGAATAGAACTATAGGAGGGTGAAGGGGTGAGGGAAATTGATAAAAATGCTTATAGAATGGTATAGGGGGTGATGGGAAATTGAATAGAAGCTATAGGAGGATTGTAGGGGGTGATGGGAAATTGAATAGAACGTTATAGGACGGATGTAGGGGGTGATGGGAAATTGAATAGAACGCTTATAGAATGTTGTAGGGGGTGTGATGGAAATTGAATAGAAGCTATAGGATGGATGTAGGGGGTGATGGGAAATTGAATAAAATGTATAGAATGGTATAGGGGGTGATGGAAATTGAATAGAATGCTATAGGAGGGATGTAGGGGGTGATGGAAATTGAATAGAACGTATAGGATGGATGTAGGGGGTGATGGGAAATTGAATAGAACGTATAGAATGATGTGAGGGGGTGATGGGAAATTGAATAGAACGCTATAGGATGGATGAAGGGGTGATGGGAAATTGAATAAAATGCTATAGAAGGATGATAGGGGGGTGATGGGAAATTGAATAGAATGCTATAGGAGGGATGTAGGGGGTGATGGGAAATTGAATAGAACGTTATAGGAGGGATGTAGGGGGTGATGGGAATTGAATAGAACGCTATAGAATAGATGTAGGGGGTGATGGGAAATTGAATAGAATGCTATAGGATGGATGAATGGGGTGATGGGAAATTGAATAAAATGCTATAGAATGGTTAGGGGGGTGATGGGAAATTGAATAGAATGCTATAGGAGGGATGTAGGGGTGATGGGAAAGAATAGAACGTTATAGGAGATGTAGGGGGTGATGGGAAATTGAATAGAACGCTATAGAATGATGTAGGGGGTGAGGGAAATTGAATAGAATGCTATGGATGGATGTAGGGGTGATGGGAAATTGAATAGACATTATAGGATGGATGTAGGGGGTGATGGGAAATTGAATAGAACATTATAGGATGGATGTAGGGGGTGATGGGAAATTGAATAGAACGCTATAGGATGGATGTAGGGGGTGATGGGAAATTGAATAGAACATTATACGATGGATGTAGGGGGTGATGGGAAATTGAATAGAACGCTATAGGATGGATATATAGGGGGTGTGGAAATTGAATAGAACATTATAGGATGGATGTAGGGGGTGATGGAAATTGAATAGAACATTATAGGATGGATGTAGGGGGTGATGGGAAATTGAAATAGAATGCTATAGGAGGATGTAGGGGTGATGGGAAATTGAATAGAACATTATAGGATGGTGTAGGGGGTGATGAGAATTGAATAGAATGCTATAGGATGGATGTAGGGGGTGATGGGAAATTGAATAAAACGCTATAGAGATGATGTAGGGTGTGAGAGAAATTTAATAGAACTCTATAGGATGGATATGGGGATTATGGGAAATTAAATAAAACGCTTTGGGATGGAAAGGATTTTATAAAATAATAAAATAATCTAACATCGACAAAAAAATCAAACTGATTTGCCTAAAGTGAAAGAAATAGTTTAACACAATTTTGCACACACCCCTTGAGTGGATAGATTGGTGTCATGGTGCCATCTTGTAGGTACATGGTTAGTGGAGGATGGACACGTATAGATTTGGTAATGACATTAGTACAACTGGACAGCTATGGGTTGGAAACACAGATCCATGAAGGTGTAAAGGAAGAGAGTGCTCAGTGTCACATCTTCGTGGCTATTTTCACCTGCGTAAGGCCAAGTGCATTGGGCACCAAAGATAGAGCACATCACATATCAGGACTGCCTGGGAGTGAGTTGGAGAAGAGGCTTGTCAATAGACCCAATGAACCACCAGAGTAAAGATAGGGCATATTTCATCTACAAAGAGCCTTGACCTGGAAGCAACTGGGTGTGTAGAACGTGAAAATGAATTGGGAAATTGAATACGAATGCTATAGGATGGATGTAGGGGGTGATGGGAAATTGATAGAACATTATAGGATGGATGTAGGGGGTGACTGGGAAATTGAATAGAACATTATAGGATGGATGTGGGGGTGATGGGAAATTGAATAGAACGCTATAGGATGGATATAGGGGGTGATGGGAAATGTAATAGAAACATTATACGATGGATGTATGGGGGTGATGGGAAATTGAATAGAACGCTATAGGGATGGAATTAGGGGGTGATGGGAAATTGAAGAAGCTATAGGAGGGATGTAGGGGGGTGATGGGAAATTGAATAGAATGCTATAGGAGGGATGTAGGGGTGATGGGAAATTGAATAGAACGCTAGGAGGATGTAGGGGGTGATTGGAATTGAATAGAACGCGTATAGGATGGATGTAGGGGGTGTGGGGAATTGAATAGAATGCTATAGGATGGAGTAGGGGTGATGGGAATTGAATAGAAACGCTATAGGAGGATGTCGGGGTGATGGGAATTGAATGAACGCTATAGGAGGATAGGAGGTGGAATTGATAGAACCTATAGAATGTGATGTAGGGGGTGTGGGAAATTGAATAGAATGCTATAGGATGGAGTAGGGGGTGATGGGAAATTTAATAGAATGCATAGAATGGATATAGGGGGTGATGGGAAATTGATAGAACACTATAGAGGATGTAGGGGGTGATGGGAAATGAATAGAACGCTATAGGATGAGTAGGGGGTGATGGGAAATTGAATAGAACGCTATAGATGAGGATGAATGGGTAATGGGAAATTGAATAAAATTGCTATAGAATGGATATATAGGGGTGATGGAAATTGAATAGAATGCTATAGGAGGGTATGTCGGGGGTGATGGGAAATTGCATAGAAACGTTATAGGAGGGTGTAGGGGTGATGGGAAATGAATTAGAACGCTATAGAATAGATGTAGGGGGTGATGGGAAATTGAATAGAATGCTATAGGATGGATGTAGGGGTGATGGAAATGAATAAAATGCTATAAATGGATATAGGGGGTGAGGGAAATTGAATAGAATGCTATAGGAGGATGGTAGGGGTGATGGGAGGGTGATGGGATTGATAGAACGTTTAGGAGGGATTGGGGGTGGGGGTGATGGGAATTGAATAGAACGATATACGATAGAGTAGGGGTTATGGGAAAATTGAACGCTATAGGATGGATGAATGGGGTGATGGGAAATTGTAAAAATGCTATAGAATGGATATAGGGGTGATGGGAACATTGGAATGAAATTGCTATAGGAGGGATGTAGGGGGTGATGGGAAATTGAATAGAACGTTTATAGGAGGGATGTAGGGGGGGTGAGGGAAATTGAATAGAACGCTATAGAATAGATTAGGGGTGATGGGAAATTGAAGAAGCTATAGGATGATGATGAATTGGGTGATGGAATGAATCAAATGCTATAGAATGGATATAGGGGGTGGGGATGGAAATTGAATAGAATGCTATAGGAGGGATGTAGGGGTGATGGGAAATTGAATAGAACGTTATAGGACGGATGTAGGGGGGATGGGAAATTGATAGAACGCTATAGATAGAGTAGGGGGTGATGGGAATTGAATAGAATGCTATAGGATGGATGTAGGGGGTGATGGGAAATTGAATAGAAACATTATAGGATGGATGTAGGGGTGATGGGAAATTGAATAGAACATTATAGGATGGATGTAGGGGTGATGGAAATTGATAGAACGCTATAGGATGGAGATAGGGGGTGATGGGAAATTGAATAGAAACATTATCAATGGATGTAGGGGTGATGGGAAATTGAATAGAACGACTATAGGATGGATATAGGGGGTGATGGGAAATTGAATAGAACATTATAGGATGGATGTAGGGGGTTGATGGGAATTGAATAGAACATTATAGATGGATGTAGGGGGTGATGGGAAATTGAATAGAATGCTATAGGATGGTTGTAGGGAGTTGATGGGAAATTGAATAGAACATTATAGGATGGATTGGGTGTGATGTAAAGACATTGAAATACGAATGCTATAAGGATGGATGTAGGGGTGTGGGAAATGAATAGAACGTCTATAGAATAGATGTGGGTTGTTCCGTGTGATGAGAAATTTATAGAAACTCTTTAAACAAAAATAGGATGGATATAGGGGATATGGTAAATTACAATAAAACGCTTTTTGGGATGGAAGGTTTTTATAAAAAAAATAATAAAACTAATCTTAACATCGACAAAAAATCAACTGATTTGCTAATCTAAAGTGGAAATATAAGTTTACACCATAATTTTTGCAACACACCCCTGTTAGTGGAAATAGATTGGTGTGCAGGGTGCATTTGTCGGTACAATGGTTAGTGGAGGATCGGACACGTATAGTATTGGTAATGACATTAGTACAAACTGGACAGCTAGTGGTTGGAAAACACAGATTCATGAAGGTGTAAAGAAGAGAAGTTGTCTCAGTGTCAATCTTCGTGGCTTTGCACCTGTAAGGGACCAAGTGGCATGGGGGCACAACAGATAGAGCACATCACTATCTAGCACTGCCTGGGAAGTGAGTTGGAGAAGAAGGCTTGTCCAATAGACCCCAATGAACCACGCAGATGTAAAGATAGGAGCATATTCATCATCTACAAAGAGCCTTGACCTGGAAGCAACTGGTGTGTAGAACGTGATCCCTATAGAATGTACATAATAATGTAATGAAACCTAAACTGGAACTGTCAGGGCCGAGTCTCCTTTTATACATGAACATGTAAAGGAATTAAAAATAACAGTACGTCTATCTAGGCCACAGGATGTACAAATGACTTCCTGTTTGCAGGACCCCAAATAGTGTCTGATCTGAGCATGTTTGATCCACCCAACAGCCAATCAGTAGAAATTACTGTTAGGAACATTCCAAGGTAGGGTGCATTCTGGGAAGAAGAAGGACCGTTAGAGAGCTCTCACTATTATATACAGAGAACAGCTCACTATTGACCATAGCAAATCGTGGCAAAATATATACGAAATCGTTTGATTTTTTTTAAATGAAGAGAATATGTACTGTAGGTATGTGTTACACAAATATTTTTTTCACACTGAACTTCCCCTTTAACAAGCCAGCCACTGATCGACAAAGCTACCGGGAAGTGTACTTTACACTGTTATAACAAAAAGCAAGATGGAATATTTCCTTGTGTTAACTATGACTTGCACTAACTTGCATTATATCCCAATAAAACTGCAGTACATATCGCTCCTTTTATTAGGTGTGCAGGAAAACTTTCTTCACCTCTCCGTCTGCCTATGAAGGTGGCCATTCGTAGTTACGGGTTATAAATGACGGTTTAACCCACAGGATATTCTAGAACATTAAATCTCTGCGTGAGAACCGCTCACCAAGCGGCAATATGGACGGAGTCTTGCAAGCAACGATTTAAAATATACTCAGCATCTTTCTATTTTGTCTGCGAGGAAGTTTCCCTTTGCTTCTTAACCCTTCACAGGGGCTAAACGATCATCGTGTAAGATAACACTACAGTACAGTCGACTATAGCACTTTAAATGCATAAAAAAAAAAATTTCCACTGCAGTGGATGATAAAAATAAATATATATATATCCACGAGGCTGGCACTTTGCGGTAGGCTGTGTGAAAATGTGTTAAACATGTCTAATGATCTGATTGGTTCCAGGAAATCCAATAAATCAATCGGTCCAATGTCCAACCCATTAAAGGCAATAAAGGAGACATGGGAGTTAACCCTTTAAAACAAAAAAATTTGGGCATCAAAGGGTTAAACAGATTTCTAAAAAAAAAAAAAGACCGCCTAGAGTATAAACAGCTCTGATAGAACATATTTCATGAATTCTTATTTTCAGAAAGAAGTGAAATTGTAGGAACTACCATAGAGCAAGTTCAACCTGTTTTTTTTTTTTACCGTAAGCAAAAAAAATAACAGTGTCAAGTTTAGAGAGCAGATGCGTGTGGCACAGTACGCGAACCCATGATGAAGAGAAGGAATGCGTATCACGTGTGAATGGATTTTATGATACTGATAGTTGCTGGTGTGTTATCTGCTATTTTACCGAAAATATTTTATTACCTGCCTTTTATTGTATATGGGAAAACATTACGACACTGAAAGGCGACACACAGGCCTATTGCCCTGTGCTAATTTGCCTCAACCAATCAGATTTGTCTGGTCTGCTACATGAAATATTTGAGAACTTTTAATTGGTTGCAGCAGATTAAGAAATGTTGCTTCTCTAATTGAACAAGCCCCATAGTGTATTTAAGCAAAAGGTAGTTTGTTCCTCTTGCTTTGTTTAGATACTAGGGCTATAGGGAGGATTTTTATCCCAGGGTTAGTGGGCAATACAAAGAATGATGATTAATGCACATCGCAGGGCCCCATATGGTATCATAGTATCTAAACTAGTGCATATAGTAAAACAAAGAGGGTTTAGTTTATTTTATGACCATAAAATGAAAGCCACATCAAGGTAACCGCAGTATGAAATATCCTCATTAATTATCATGGGTGATTACTAATAACACCATGGTGTGTCCCTGATCATGCACTGGAGGAGACCTCCCATCCAATGCTTAGAATAAAAGGCATTAAGGTGGGTACAGTTCCAATCAGCAGGATTCTGTCATCTTTGACAGATGGGAGTACAAACAGTCACAATCGTTCTCCCTATATAAAGTATCCCTACAATCACACCAGACTCCCTATACTTTAGTACAGGGGAATGACCGCGACCAAGGGGAATTTTCTGGTCAGAGTTTTCAATGCCGATGACAAACATTCATCTGCATCAGAAACGGTCGTTTCGGCCATACACACATTAGCGATGTAGAGCAAATACCGATCGTCCCTATATCGCTAATGTGTGTAACCAGCTTTAAATGTCTAGTTAAAGGGTTAAAGGGACAGAGAGGGGTTGCTACTAATATGTGGATTCTTAGTCTTTCATTTCTGCTGCATTGATAAATAGAATTCCTCCATTCCTCATATTGTGAAACTAAACAGGCTGAAAAATAATACAAACCAGCAAAATGATCAATGCACATTTCTGAGTATATGTAAAGCGTGATGTCATGAGTGTGACTTGTAAGATGTGTTCACCTATGACATAATAGTATTTAAAGGTGTACAAAGACAAAGCAATTCACTATATGACTGACAGACGGATACTTCCATTGCTTGGACTATTTTGAATCCAGCCGTAGAACTCAGAACTGGGCGTTTTTGTGCTTTATAATTCCATATGTATACAATGTGTAACATAACCCTTTACTTGTAATTTAGCAGGACCATCTTTTTAACACGATTTATAAAAGTCATGTCTCCCATCGGAAAATTACCATGTGCTATTTTTTTTTTTTTAAGCGGCTGATTGAATGCGGCATACTATTGGTGGGATCTAACAGGGCGTTTGGCAAATTATATTTGGTTCACGGTTTCCCAACGCCCGTCTTACTGTTGGAACTACTTTCTGTGGAAGGTAAAGTTAGTGTGATCCCAGCTCACCGGTGACACGCTGTCTGTACCTAGCACATTCTATCAATGCTGAACTTTGTAATGAACTTCTGTATCAACCTAGAAGAAGCCTCTCTGTGCAAATCTGTCTTTATATTGTGTCTTTCTTGCTGTTCAATTAGTCCAGAGATTGATTCAATGCATGCATGAGAAGGCCGTAATACAGGATGGCAGTTCCCACAATATTTTGCTTCAGCGATTTCAAGCAGCCACTGCCAAGTAAAACATTTTAACTGCTTACAATGCCAAAACGGGATTGTGGTGTGTCACAAGGGGGCACGGATGGCTCGTCCCTTCTGGCAGAATAAGGGTTAAAAACGACATGTGTAATCTTTGTTTTCTTTGCCGTGGCTTTGGACTGTAATGCTTTGTCTTGGCTTAAATGTGAGCAAATAAACACTTAAAGGATATCAAAAAAAAAAAATGTTAATCTTCTGCTGGGGATACAATGGACACAGATTTAACAGATCACCCCTTTGGTGAAATTGTCAGTAAACTTTTGTGGCGGTACGGCCTGCGTCATAACTAGGCGAAAATACAAATGATAAATATAAGAATGGATGTAGGGATGAGCTTTACAAAAGGTGATAGAAGACCACTAGTAGTCACACTGACCAAGAGGTAGGTGACAGACAGAGATATAGATAGACAAACAGATAACAAAATAGAGCAAGACACTCTTGGTGCATACGGTCTATATAGAGAGTAATGACTAGTAGTACGGACACCTGCCTCTCATATTAAGAATATATTTGGTCCCCAGTTTATATATGTTGTCTATAAAATATGCAAGCAAAATGAGTCTGCAGATATGATAGCTTGTGTAGCAATTGACGGGTACAAACATGTATATATTATATATAGAGAATATTTAACCAGTCTAGCTCTCGTCTCTCTACACACAAAACATAGAACATGAACACCAAGTCACACATCAAATCTTCCTGAAAGTCACATTTTTCAGCTTCACGGAGATTATTAAAAATATTTAATTTTCCGCCAACCTGCATTTAAAGTAACACCCTCAGCAATGGCTACAATTAAAGTGTGCCGTAATTTGGATTTGCTTTTATTACTGAGCACCCCGGCACGCTTTAGGGAGTCATTTTTGCCCATTCTCTATCCACGCTGAATGGTGAAATGCGTTTGCAGGCTAAAAGCTGCTAAATACGTTGGATAGCATATTAATAATGAATAATGGTTTTAGTGGCACAGGACATCGCTTATTATGGAACTACGAGGTAATGAATGAAGATGGCTAAAGGATATTTACACGTCAGAATTTTATGTGTTTATCATGCCAGGAAGTGTGTAAATAATTGTTTAAATGCGGTCCGAAGGCCAGGAAGATTAGTTTATGGCAGAACACTCTGGACCCTGAACTTATCCCTCAGTGAACAACAAGACAGAAATGAGTAATAATCCGTAAAGTAGCAGGATTCAGCAAAATGCTGATTGCCTTGATTAATGATGTAAAGAAAGTACAGAAGAATCTTAATGGAATCCCTTAAAATTTTTTGCACAAAATGTATATTCAAGAGGGTGGGGGGTTAAGTGTCCAGTATCTTAACTCTTGGAATAAAAGCACAAAGTCTGAGATACCAAATCTATTTCAATGATTTTAATAAGCAAAATAGGAAACCAATTTTTGTTAACATAAAAACAGAATCCAGTCTGAATTAAACTACAATAGAGCAGAATTTTAAACATTGAAAGATAAAGGAAAGGGGGGGGGGTTTGAAATTTGTCCCTTTTTGAACCTTCAGCAAAATCAAAAGCTGCTTTGCGGACATGATTTCAACACAGCTGAATGGAGAAAGAAAGAAAAACAATCACTGATGCATGACAGAAATTCCAGCAAAATATTTTTTAAGACTGCGAGCACCAAATGCTGTCCAAACTTGTTTATAATTTTCATTAACTTATATACTAAATTAAACATTTTGAAAAAAAATGCATCTGCGCCAGCAGTGCTATAATCCACAACGTGAAGACAAAAAAAATAAAATTGCATTAAAAAAAAATTTAACAAAAAAAAAAAAAGAGAGAGAAAAGTTTATAGTTTGGTTTGCTGTATTCCGACGCATTTCGCTCTTAAACTGACCTGCAGAGATAATAAAAACTTAGCATCCAGCCTGATACAAAATCTGCTACATAAATATAAATAAGAAAGAGGTGGGAGAAAAATAAAACTCGGTTACTGCTCTAGTTGGTGTAGTTCCAAATAAACAGTGCAACATATAATGCTGGAGGCAGACCTGATAGAAAGCATTTAGGATCTATTAAGTCACCATTTGAGCTGTCACAACACAGTCGCCCCCGTCCTCTGAGAGTATGCGGTTGCAGTTTTGTAGTATTCCGCTGTCACAAAAATTAACTCAAATGCCAGTGTTTTATGTTAAGGGGAAATAATCCAGTTTCTAGGCTTGGTTAGCATTAACCCTTTCTGCTGCCATGGAGGGAAAAATAATACAATACTCTCCCTGCAGATCTGGCAGTAACATTTTTTTTTTACATTTCAATGGAGAGAAAGGGCAACTTTGATGCACAGGATGTAATGCACTGAGATTTCCCTGGCATTCAAACAGTTAAAAGCCTTTAAAAAATGGTTTTAACCTTTTCAGTACACATTGTAGTAATGGTTCTGCCATTTCTTACAAAAACTTCATACCCATGTAGAAGTTTCTTAAACAACAATTGGCATTACGGTCACTGCAGTGGGCACAAAACGTTAACGGCCAGTTCCATTTGTAACTATAATAAGGGTTTCAATGCATTTACAGACTATTTGCCACATTGTACATCCCATCCCTCGCTATGCATTGCAAGGTGGAAATATCTTCATTATATATATACACACACACACACAAGTGGCTTAATGGCAACCGGTTATTTAAACAATAATAATAGAAAAATACAATCAAGCAGCTTAGAAATCAGGACACCTTAACCCAAAAAGAGATCATATGGAATTGTGACACATGAGACCACCTATCAGCATGCGAAGGATTTAAACAATATCAGGATACAAAATAGAAAGTATTACCATACATGACCAGCATGCAGGAGTATTAGTTTAATGCAGTTTTTTTTTTTAATATAATTTTTTTTTCTAATTAATCAAGCAGGCAATAAAACCAAAGGGAGGAGAGGGGAGAGGGGGTGCACTTAAAAGTTCCCACCTGTCCGGGTTGGTAGATTGTGGTTAATGTCACTGCAATATATTAAAAAAAATTGAAGTATATTTTGCACATTGTCCTAAGTGGCAGTGGAACTGTCCATTATAGTCCTGGGTGGGATAATCATTGCCAAAGTCTTCTTACCCCCCCAACAATATTGGTATCTTCCCCACCCTACCACCAACCAATATTCTTCAAAAGTCCTCCAGTGTCCTTATTTCAGACCATACCCCCCACCAACCCCCCTTAGTCTACAAAATATGTGGGTGCTCCCTGAATGGGGGGTGCACATGGCACTGAATGGGGGGTGCTCATGACACTGAATGGGGTGCCATGGCATTGAATGGGGTGCCATGGCAGTGAATGGGGGGTGCCAAGGCATTGAATGGGGGGGGTGCCCATGGCGTTGGGCTCAGTTAACTGGGAGACTCCCAAGGAGAACCCTGGAGGTGATGGGGGGTCCCTGCCTCCCCCTTTAGGTGCCATTGGCCAGTTTCTCGCACTTCATCTTGTAGGCGTCCCTCTCCCTGGCCAGGCGGTTGACCTCCAGCTTGAGCTGTTCCACCTGCTGGATGAGTTGGGTCTTCTCGTTCTCCAGGTGGTGCTTCTGCTGGACCCTCTTGAACCTGCAGGACTGGGCATAGCCTCGGTTCTTTAGGGTCCGTCTCTTCTGCTTCAGGCGGATCACATCGTCCTTGGTGAAGCCCCTCAGGTGCCGGTTGAGCTCCCGGACAGACATCGACACCAACTGATCGTCCGAGAACCGGTCCTCTACCGCGTTGGAGCCCTGGTGGTGGTGGTGGTGGTGGTGCGGCTGGTGGTGGCCGTTCTGGAGCTGTTGGGACGCGGTGGAGGAGCCCGAGGGGCTGAGGGAAGCCTGGGGGTGGTGGTGGTGCTGGTGACCCATCTCTTCGTGCGGGACGCCCGGGTACTGGTGGTGGTTCTGGGGGTGGTGGTGACCTCTGAAGCCGTCGTAGCCCTGGAGCTGTTGGTGCATCTGGTGCGGCCCCAGCAGAGCGTCGACCGCATCCTCCGGGGTGAGACTCAGAGCCTCCGGGTGGACCTGCTGGTAGGTGTTCGCCATCCAGTACAGCTCGTCCAGGTGGGTCTTCTGTTCGGTGGGGCTGAAGCTCGGGGAGGAGGGAACCGAACTACAGGGGGTGCTGATAGGGGTGGAGGACACCGACCCGGTGGGTTGTAGGCGGTTGCAGGGTCTGATCGCCCGGTCCGGTCTCCCCCCCAGCGGCTCCTTCTTCACATCGAACTTCATGAGGTCGAAGTCGTTGACATACTCCATGGCTAGCGGGCTAGTGGGCAACTCTCCGGACATCACCGCGCTCTTCACCCCGAGTGCGCCAGTAACGCACATCCAAGGGCCACCAAACTTCCTCCCTCCACTGACCGACCAGGTTGGAAACTGTCAGTGGTGCGGGAAATTCCCCCCAATGCACGGAACTCAGTGTCCCAGGGCCACAGCCGGGGCCCCTCAGTCTCTGTGTGTTGTAGGGTCCAACAGCTGAGCTGGGATCATAGGGTAGCTCATGGAACTTTTTTAAGCAGAGAGAGGAGGCAGCTGGCGCCTTTCAATGGGTCTCTCCCTGTCAGCACCGAGCACTGTCCGGCTCTAGATCTCATCTGTGTTACAGACTGCTCAGCCCCTACTTATATGTCCTGCCTCCTGTCGCGAGTTGGGGGCGGGGAGGAACCAGGAGGAGCTGGCCAATGGCTTCAGAGAGTGGAGAGTCAGATTAGCATAACAGGGACAGAGGGGAGGAGGGAGGATGTGAAAAGTGACAGATAGGGGAGAAGTCAGCTGACTACAGAGCTGGCAATGGGAAGACATTGATAGACCCCACTGGGCTACTGGATTAACCAGAGATCACACTGAGTAACTTCCCCCAGTGCTACAATGGAACCATACACACTACATGGCTATTATCATCGCTATGATTATTATTATTATTATTATCACTATTATTATCATCATCATCACTATTATTATTATTATGAATCACTAATATTATCATCACTATTATTATTAATACGCCCCGCCACTCTGCTTCTCCTCCCCCGCTCCTCCATGCTGCTCCTCCTCGTGGAACCCGCTAGGCGCCTTCGTCCTCCGCATCGTGCTTCTTCCTCGTGCTGCTCCCCCCCGTGCCTCCTCCTCTTGCTATTTCCTCTGGCTGCCCTCGTGCTATCCTCCCTCCTCGGTTCCTCCTCCTCTGCTGCTCCGCCCTCGTTCTTCCTCCTGCTGCTGCTCCTCCCTCCTCCGTCCTGTGCTGCTCTCCTCCCTTCTTGCTTCCTCCTCCTCCTCCTCGTGCTTCTCCCCTCGTTGCTTCCTCTCCTCTCGTGGCTGCTGCCTCCCCCTCCATCCATCCCTCTGCTCCATCCTCCTCCCCCTCTTGCTTCCTCACTCCTCTCCTCGTGCCTGCTCCTCTTCAGTGCTTCTCCGTCCTCCGTGCTGCTCCTACTATCTCTGCTGTCCTCTCCTCCATACGTGCTAGGTATTAATCGTGCCTCCTCTCCTCATCCCCTAGCGCGACTCCTCGCCATGTACGTGGTTGTGGTTCCATTGTAGCACTGGGGGAAGTTCTCATGTGATCTCTGTTAATCCAGTGCCCAGTGGGGTCTATCAATGTCTTCCCATTGCCAGCTCTGATCAGAGCTGACTTCTCCCTATCTGTCACTTTTCACATCCTCCCTCCTCCCCTCTGTCCCTGTTATGCTAATCTGACTCTCCACCTCTCTGAGCCATTGGCCACTCCTCCTGGTTCCTCCCCCCGCCCCCAACTCGCGACAGGGGCAGGACATATAGTAGGGGCTGAGCAGTCTGAACACAGATGAATCTAGAGCCGGACATGCTCGGGCTGACAGGGAAGACCCATTGAAGGCGCCAGCTGCCTCCTCTCCTCTGCTTAAAAAGTTCCATGAGCTACCCTATGATCCCAGCTCAGCTGTTGACCCTACAACACCACAGACTGAGGGGCCCCCGCTGTGGCCCTGGGACACTGAGTTCCGTGCATTGGGGGGAATTTCCCGCACCACTGACAGTTTCCAACCTGGTCGGTCAGTGGAGGGAGGAAGTTTGTGGGCCCTTGGATGTGCGTTACTGGCGCACTCGGGGTGAAGAGCGCGGTGATGTCCGGAGAGTTGCCCACTAGCCCGCTAGCCATGGAGTATGTCAACGACTTCGACCTCATGAAGTTCGATGTTGAAGAAGGAGCCGCTGGGGGAGACCGGACCGGGCATCAGACCCTGCAACCGCCTACAACCCACCGTCGGTGTCCTCCACCCCTATCGCACCCCCTGTAGTTCGGTTCCCTCCTCCCCGAGCTTCAGCCCCACCGAACAAAGACCCACCTGGACGAGCTTACTGGATGGCAACACCTACCACAGGTCCACCCGGAGGCTCTGAGTCTCACCCCGGAGGATGCGGTCGACGCTCTGCTGGGCCCACCAGATGCACCAACAGCTCCAGGGCTACGACGGCTTCAAGGTCCCACCCCCCCCGCCCCCAAACCACCACCAGTACCCGGCGTCCCGCACGAAGAGATGGGTCACCAGCACCACCACCACCCCCAGCTTCCCTCACCTCGGCTCCTCCACCGCGTCCCAACAGCTCCAGAACGGCCACCCCCCAGCCGCACCACCACCACCACCACCACCCAGGGCTCACACGCGGTAGGCCCGGTTCTCGGACGATCAGTTGGTTTCGATGTCTGTCCGGGAGCTCAACCGGCACCTGAGGCTTCACCAAGGACGATGTGATCCGCCTGAAGCAGAAGAGACGGACCCTAAAGAACCGAGGCTATGCCCAGTCCTGCAGTTCAAGAGGGTCCAGCAGAAGCACCACCTGGAACGAGAAGACCCCTCATCCAGCAGGTGGAACAGCTCAAGCTGGAGGTCAACCGCCTGGCCAGGGAGAGGGACGCCTACAAGATGAAGTGCGAGAAACTGGCAATGGCACCTAAAGGGGAGCAGGACCCCCCATCACCTCCAGGGTTCTCCTTGGGAGTCTCCCATTTAACTGAGCCCAACGCCATGGGCACCCCCCCCATTCAATGCCTTGGCACCCCCCCATTCACTGCCATGGCACCCATTCAATGCCATGGCACCCACCCATTCAGTGTCATGAGCACCCCCCATTCAGTGCCATGTGCACCCCCCATTCAGGAGCACCCACATATTTTGTAGACTAAGGGGGTGTTGGTGGGGGGTATGGTCTGAAATAAGGACACTGGAGGACTTTTGAAGAATATTGGTTGGTGGTAGGGTGGGGAAGATACCAATATTGTTGGGGGGGAAGAAGACTTTGGCAATGATTATCCCACCCAGGACTATAATGGCAGTTCCACGCCACTTAGGACAATGTGCAAAATATACTTCAATTTTTTTTTAATATATGCAGTGACATTAACCACAATCTACCAACCCGACAGTGGGAACTTTTAAGTGCACCCCCTCTCCCCTCTCCTCCCTTTGGTTTTATTGCCTGCTTGATTAATTAGAAAAAAAAATTATATTAAAAAAAAACTGCATTAAACTAATACTCCTGCATGCTGGTCATGTATGGTAATACTTCTTATTGTATCCTGATATTGTTTAAATCCTTCGCATGCTGTAGGTGGTCTCATGTGTCACAATTCCATTATGATCTCTTTTTGGGTTAAGGTTGTCCTGATTTCTAAGGCTGCTTGATTGTATTTTTCTATATTATTGTTAAATAACCGGTTGCCATTAAGCCACTTGTGTGTGTGTGTGTATATATATAATGAAGATATTTCCACCTTGCAATGAATAGCGAGGGATGGGATGTACATTGTGGCAAATAGTCTGTAAATGCATTGAAACCCTTATTATAGTTACAAATGGAACTGGCCGTTAACGTTTTGTGCCCACTGCAGTGACCGTAATGCCAATTGTTGTTTAAGAAACTTCTACATGGTATGAAGTTTTTTGTAAGAAATGGCAGAACCATTACTACAATGTGTACTGAAAAGGTTAAAAACCATTTTTTAAAGGCTTTTAACGGTTTGAATGCCAGGGAAATCTCAGTGCATTACATCCTGTCATCAAAGTTGCCCTTTCTCTCCATTGAAATGTAAAAAAAAATGTTACTATCTGCCAGGAAGTATTGATTATTTTTTTTTCCCTCCATGGCAGCAGAAAGGGTTAATGCTAACTAACAAGCCTAGAAACTGGATTATTCCCCTTAACTAAAACACGGGCATTTGAGTTTATTTTTGCTGACAGCGGAATACTACAAAACTGCAAACCGCATACTCTCAGAGGACGAGGGCAGACTGTGTTGTGACAGCTCAAATGGTGACTTATATATATCCTAAATGCTTTCTATCAGGTCTGCTCCCAGCATTATATGTTGCAACTGTTTATTTGGAACTACACCAACTAGCAGTAACCGAGTTTTATTTTCCTCCCCACTCTTTTCTTTATTTATATGTTGTAGCAATTTTGTTATCAGGGCTGATGCTAAGTTTTTATTATCTCTGCAGGTCAGTTTAAGAGCGAAATGGTCGGAATACAGCAAACCAACTATAAACTTTTCTCTCTCTCTTTTTTTTTTTTTGTTAAATTTTTTTTTAATGCAATTTTATTTTTTTTGTCTTCACGTTGTGGATTATAGCACTGCTGGCGCAGATGCATTTTTTTTTCAAAATTTTAATTTAGTATATAAGTTAATGAAATTATAAACAAGTTTGGACAGCATTTGGTGCTCGCAGTCTTAAAAAATATTTTGCTGGAATTTCTGTCATGCATCATGTGATTGTTTTTCTTTCTTTCTCCATTCAGCTGTGTGAAATCATGTCCGCAAAGCACTTTTGATTTTGCTGAAGGTTCAAAAGGGACAAATTTCAAACCCCCCCCCCTTTCCTTTATCTTTCAATGTTTAAAATTCGTGCTCTATTGTAGTTTAATTCAGACTGGATTCTGTTTTTATGTTACAAAAATTGGTTTCCTATTTTGCTTATTAAAATCATTGAAAATGATTTGGTATCTCAGACTTTGTGCTTTTATTCCAAGAGTTAAGATACTGGACACTTAACCCCCCACCCTCTTGAATATACATTTTGTGCAAAAATTTTTAAGGGATTCCATTAAGATTCTTCTGTACTTTCTTTACATCATTAATCAAGGCAATCAGCATTTTGCTGAATCCTGCTACTTTACGGATTATTACTCATTTCTGTCTTGTTGTTACTGAGGGATAAGTTCAGGGTCCAGAGTGTTCTGCCATAAACTAATCTTCCTGGCCTTCGGACCGCATTTAAAACAATTATTTACACACTTCCTGGCTTGATAAACACTAAAATTCTGACGTGTAAATATCCTTTAGCCATCTTCATTCATTACCTCTCGTAGTTCCATAATAGCGATGTCCTGTGCCACTAAAACCATTATTCATTATTATATGCTATCAAACGTATTTAGCAGCTTTTAGCCTGCAAACGCATTTCACCATTCAGCGTGGTAGAGAATGGGCAAAATGACTCCCTAAAGCGTGCGGGGTGCTCAGTAATAAAAGCAAATCCAAATTACGGCACACTTTAATTGTAGCCAGTTGTGAGGGTGTTACTTTAAATGCAGGTTGGCGGAAAATTAAATTTTTTTTAATCTCGTGAAGCGAAAAATGTGACTTTCAGGAAGATTTGATGTGTGACTTGGTGTTCATGTTCTATGTTTTGTGTGTAAGAGACGAGAGCTAGACTGGTTAAATATTCTCTATATATAATATATACAGTTTGTACCGTCAATTGCTACACAAGCTATCATATCTCAGACTCATTTTGCTTGCATATTTTATAGACAACATTATAAACTGGGGACCATATATTCTTAATATGAGAGGCGGTGTCCGTACTACTAGTCATTACTCTCTATATAGACCGAATGCACCACGAGTGTCCTCTATTTTGTTATCTGTTTGTCCTATCTATAATCTCTGTCTGTCACCCTACCTCTTGGTCTGGTGACTACTATGGTCTCTATCACCTTTTGTAAAGCTCATCCCTACATCCATTCTTATATTTATCATTTGTATTTTCGCCTAGTTATGACGCAGGCCGTACCGCCACAAAAGTTTACTGACAATTTCACCAAAGGGGTGATCGTTAAATCTGTGTCCATTGTATCCCAGCAGAAGATTAACATTTTTTTTTTTTTGATATCCTTTAAGTGTTTATTTGCTCACATTTAGCCAAGACAAGCATTACAGTCCAAAGCCACGGCAAAGAAAACAAAGATTACACATGTCGTTTTTAACCCTATTCTGCCAGAAGGGACGAGCCATCCGTGCCCCCTTGTGACACACACAATCCCGTTTTGCATGTAAGCAGTTAAAATGTTTTACTTGGCAGTGCGTGCTTGAAATCGCTGAAGCAAAATTTGTGGGAACTGCCATCCTGTATTACGGCCTTCTCATGCATGCATTGAATCAATCTCTGGACTAATGGAACAGCAAGAAAGACACAATATAAAGACAATTTGCACAGAGAGGCTTCTTCTAGGTTGATCAAAGTTTTCATTACAAAGTTCAGCATTGATAGAATGTGCTAGGTACAGACAGCTGGTCACCGGTGAGCTGGGATCACACTAACTTTACCTTCCACAGAAAGTAGTTTCCAACAGTAAGACGGCGTTGGGAAACCGTGAACCAAATATAATTTGCCAAACGCCCTGTTAGATCCCACAATAGTTGCCGCATTCAATCAAGCCGCTTAAAAAAAAAAAATGGCACATGGTAATTTTCCGTGGGGAGACATGACTTTTTAAATCGTGTTAAAAGATGGTCCTGCTAAATTACAGTAAAGGTTTATTGTTACACATTGTATACATATGGAATTATAAAGCACAAAAACGCCCAGTTCTGAGTTCTAACTGCTGGATTCAAAATAGTCCAAGCAATGGAAGTATCCGTCTGTCAGTCATATATTGAATTGCTTTGTCTTTGTACACCTTTAAATACTATTATGTCATAGGGTGAACACATCTTACAATTCACACTCATGACATCACGCTTTACATATACTCAGAAATGTGCATTGATCATTTTGCTGGTTTGTATTATTTTTCACCCTGTTTAGTTTCACAATATGAGGATGGAGGAATCTATTTATCAATGCAGCAGAAGAAAGACTAATAATCCACATATTAGTAGCACCCCTCTCTGTCCCTTTAACCCTTTAACTAGACTTTAAAGCTGTTACACACACATTAGCGATATAGGGACGATCGGTATTTGCTCTACAACAATCGCTAATGTGTGTATGGCCGAAACGACCGTTTCTGATGCAGATGAATGTTTGTCATCCATTGAAAACTCTGACCAGAAAATTCCCCTTGGTCGCGGTCATTCCCCTGTACTAAGATAGGGGTCTGGTGTGATTGTAGGGATACTTTATATAGGGAGAACGATTGTGACTGTTTGTACTCCCATCTGTCAAAGATGACAGAATCCTGCTGATTGGAACTGTACCCACCTTAATGCCTTTTATTCTAAGCATTGGATGGGAGGTCTCCCTCCAGTGCATATCAGGACCACACCATGGTGTTATTAGTAATCACCCATGATATTAATGAGGATATTTCATACTGCGGTTACCTTTGATTGGCTTTCATTTTATGGTCATAAATAAACTAAACCCTCTTTGTTTTACTATATGCACTAGTTTAGATACTATGATACCATATGGGCCCTGCGATGTGCATTAATCATCATTCTTTGTATTGCCCACTAACCCTGGATAAAAATCCTCCCTATAGCCTAGTATCTAAACAAAGCAAGAGGAAAACAACCTTTTGCTTAATACACTATGGGGCTTGTTCAATTAGAGAAGCAACATTTCTTAATCTGCTGCACCAATTAAAGTTCTCAAATATTTCATGTAGCAGACCAACAAATCTGATTGGTTGAGGCAAATTAGCACAGGGCAATAGGCCTGTGTGTCGCCTTTCATGTCGTAATGTTTTCCCATATACAATAAAAGGCGGTAATAAAATATTTTCGGTAAAATAGCAGATAACACACCAGCAACTATCATATCATAAAATCCATTCACACGTGATACGCATTCCTTCTCTTCATCATGTTTCGCGTCCGTGCCACACGCACTCTGCTCTCTAAACTTGACACTGTTATTTTTTTTGCTTACGGTAAAAAAAAAAAACAGGTTGAACTTGCTCTATGGTAGTTCCTACAATTTCACTTCTTTCTGAAAATAAGAATTCATGAAATATGTTCTATCAAGCTGTTTATACTCTAGGCGGTCTTTTTTTTTTTTTTTTTTTTTTTTAGAAATCTGTTTAACCCTTTGATGCCCAAATTTTTTTGTTTTAAAGGGTTAACTCCCATGTCTCCTTTATTGCCTTAATGGTTGGACATTGGACCGATTGTTTTTTGGATTTCCTTGGAACCAATCAGATCATTAGACATGTTAACACATTTTCACACAGCCTACCGCAAAGTGCCACGCTTGGATATATATATATTATTTTTTTTATCATCCACTGCAGTGGAAATTTTTTTTTTTAATGCATTTTAAAGTGCTAATAGTCACTGTACGGTATTGTTATCTTACACGATGATCGTTTAGCCCCTGTGAAGGGTTAAGAAGCAAGGGAAACCTCCTCGCAACAAAATAGAAAGATGCTGAGTATATTTTAAATCATTGCTTGCAAGACTCCGTCCATATGGCCGCTTGGTGAGCGGTTCTCACGCAGAGATTTAATGTCTAGAATATCCTGTGGGTTAAACCGTCATTTATAACCCGTAACTACGAATGGCCACCTTCATAGGCAGACGGAGAGGTGAAGAAAGTTTTCCTGCACACCTAATAAAAGGACGATATGTACGCAGTTTTATTGGGATATAATGCAAGTTGTGCAAGTCATAGTTAACACAAGGAAATATTCCATCTTGCTTTTTTATATACAGTGTAAAGTACACTTCCCGGTAGCTTTGTCGATCAGTGGCTGGCTTGTTAAGGGGAAGTTCAGTTGAAAAAAATATTTGTGTAACACCTACCTACAGTACATATTCTCTTCATTTAAAAAAATCAAACGATTTCGTATATATTTTGCCACGATTTGCTATGGTCAATAGTGAGCTGTTCTCTGTTATAATAGTGAGAGCTCTCTAACGGTCCTTCTTCTTCCCAGAATGCACCCTACCTTGGAATGTTCCTACAGTAATTTCTACTGATTGGCTGTTGGGTGGATAAAACATGCTCAGATCAGACACTATTTGGGGTCCTGCAAACAGGAAGTCATTTTGTACTCCTGTGGCCTAGAGACGTACTGTTATTTTTAATTCCTTTACATGTTCATGTATAAAGGAGACTCGGCCCTGACATTTCCAGTTTAGGTTCATTACATTATTATGTACATTCTATAGGGATCCACGTTCTACACACCAGTTTGCTTCCAGGTCAAGGCTCTTGGTAGATGAAATATGCTCCTATCTTTACTCTGGTGGTTCATTGGGTCTATTGGACAAGCCTCTTCTCCACTCACTCCCAGGCAGTGCTAGTAGTGATGTGCTCTATCTTTGGTGCCCAATGCACTTGGCCTTACTCAGGTGAAATAGCCACGAAGATTGACACTGAGCACTCTCTTCCTTTACACCTTCATGGATCTGTGTTTCCAACCCATAGCTGTCCAGTTGTACTAATGTCATTACCAATCATAACGTGTCCATCTCCACTAACCATGTAACCTACAATATGGCACACATGACACCAATCTATCCACTCAAGTGGTGTGTGCAAAATTGTGTTAAACTATATTTCCTCACTTTAGGCAAATCAGTTTGATTTTTTTGTCGATGTTTAGATTATTTATTATTTTATAAAATCCTTTCCATCCCAAAGCGTTTTTTTAATTTCCCATAATCCCTATATCCATCCTATAGAGTTTCATTAATTTCTCATCACCCCTACATCTATTCTATAGTTTCTATTCAATTTCCCATCACCCCCCTACATCCATCCTATAGCATTCTAATTCAATTTCTCATCTCATCACCCCCTACATCCATCCTATATGTTCTTCTATCAATTTCCCCACTCCCTACATCCATCCTATAGCATTCTATTCATTTCCCATCCACCCCTCATACACCATCCTATAATGTTTCTATTCAATTTCCCATCACCACCCCCTACATCCATCCTATAATGTTCTATTCAATTTCCCATCACCCCCTTATCCATCCTATAGCGTTCTATTCAATTTCCCATCACCCCCTACATCCTCTATAAGTCTATTCAATTTCCCATCACCCCCTATATCCCTCCTATAGCGTTCTATTCAATTTCCCATCACCCCCTACATCCATCCTATAATGTTTCTATTCAATTTCCCATCACCCACCTCACATACATCATCCATAATGTCTATTCAATTCCCATCACCCCCCTCACATCCTCCTATACATTCTATTCAATTTCCCATCACCCCCTACATCTATCTATAGCTTCTATTTCATTTCCCCATCACTCACCCCCCTACATCCTCCTATAACGTTCTATCAATTTCCCATCACCCCCCTACATCCCTCCTATAGCATCTCTATTCAATTTCCCATCACCCCCTATATCCATTCTATAGCATTTATTTCATTTCCCATCACCCCATTCTCCATCCTATAGCATTCTATTCAATTTCCATCACCCCTCCATCTATTCTATAGCGTTCTATTCATTCCATCACCCCCCTACATCCCTCCTATAACGTTCTATCAATTTCCCATCACCCTCACCTTACAATCCCATCCTATAGCATTCTTTATCAATTTCCTTCCCATCACCCCTATATCCATTCTAAAGCTTTATATCAATTTTCCCATCACCACCATTCATCCATCCTATAGCGTTCTATTCAATTTTCCCATCACCCCACCCATCCCCTACAATCTATCTATAGCTTTTCACTTTCCCATCCACCCCCTACATCCCATCCTATAAGTTCTATTCAATTTCCCATCACCACCCCTACATCCCTCCTAATAGCTCTATTAATTTCCCATCACCCCCCATAATCCTCTATAGCATTTTATTCATTTCCCACACCACCCCCTACATCCCTCCTATAGCATTCTATTCAATTCCCCCATCACCCCCCTCCCCATTATCCCCTACCCCCCTACAATTCTATTCTATAGCTTCTATTCAATTTCCCATCACCCCCTCACCTAACATCCTCCTCCATACATACGTTCTATTCAATTTCCCATCACCCCCTACACCCCTCCTATAAAGCTTCATTTCAATTTCCCATCACCCCCTAATCCATTCATAGCATTTTTTCAATTTCCCATCACCCCCTTCATCCATCCTATAGCGTTCTCATTCAATTTCCCATCACCACCCTACACCATCCTATAGCGTTCTTTCAATTTCCCATCACCCCCCTACATCCATCTATAGCTGTTCTAATTCAATTTCCCATCACCCCCTATATCTTCTAGCATTCTATTAAATTTCCCATCACCCCCTCCACTACATCATCCTCCTATAGCATTCTATTCAATTTCCCCATCACCCCCACCCCCTATAGCTAAATATCCCATCTCCTATAGGTTCTATTCAATTTCCCATCACCCCCTACATCCCTCCTATAGCGTTCTATTCAATTTCCCCATCACCCCCTACATCTCAAATTAACCACACCCCTACATCCTCTATAGCGTTCTATTCAATTTCCCATCATCCCCTACATCCATTCCTATAGCATTCTATTCAATTTCCCATCACCCCCTACATCCCATCTATAGCTTTCTATTCAATTTCCCTATCACCCCCTACATCCCTCCTATAGCGTTTCTATTCAATTTCCCCATCAACCCCCTACTCCCTCCTAAACATTCTATTCAATTTCCCCATCCACCCCCTCAATCCTCCTATAAGCGTTCTATTCAATTTCCCCCATCACCGCCGCACAACTCCATCCCCATATATCTATAGGTTCTATTCAATTTCTTCCCATCACACACTAACCCTAGAAAGTATCGTTCATTTTCACTAACCCTAGAAAGTATCGTTCATTTTCACTAACCCTTATATCTATCTATATTGGTTATGGAAACCTCTACCTATAAAGTGCATTGTAAATAAACTAATATAGCTAACAAGAGGAGGAAGAGAGAGAAACAAAATTAGAAGTAACCAAGTCCTGGTAGCTGAGAGAGAGAGAGAAGAAATAAGTAAAATAAAAGATGAATATCCTAGTGGTCCTGATATTTCCTGGTGGTTCCATTTGGACATGGGTGATTTAGTACCTCGCCCGTTGTCCTGTGACATGGTTGGTCAGGGGAGGGGTATAAAACATTACCGAAATAGGCCAATCCCGTCGGGTCACAACAGGGACCGGACTATTTTTGGGAGTGGTGATAAGAAATGGACCAATCCAGTGGCCAACAATCTATTCATGTGGAGACAATCATGACCAATAGAAATATTCGATCAGAAATGACCAATCCTGTGACCATGTATCTGTGCCACATCGGTATGCAGAGGATCTCAGATGAATCCAATCTGATGGACCACGTGTCTTTTTTATTTCAAACCTTCAATTACTTGTTACTTTCTCTTAAACCTAAAGGGTTAAATCATTCCTAGGGGCCCACGGCCTCTTTCAATTCCTTTCTATTTGCCAAGGGCTCATTTTGAAAGATTCTCTTAGACGGGACAATTAAAAAACAAAAAAAACCAAAAAGACAATCAAAAAAATTAAACAGAAAAAACATGAATCGAAAAACATAGGGTGAATTAATGGGCAACGCACACACAGACACACACACACAGCAAAAACGGCTACTTGTCGAGCAATCCTCGCGTTTTATTTCACGGCTCCCAGGGACCGAACGAGAAATAAAAGGGAGAAATAGAATGACCAAACTCCGAATGGGGCCGGTTGCGGGACATTGCGGTATATCCATAATAAATTAATAATAACCATTGTCTCATTGTCATTGCTCTGAGGATGGATTTTATTCTGTTACCAGCAGCATTTTTGGGGGTCAGGTCTGTGTAATGAGAGGCGGATTAGGAAGAAGCTGGGTTCCGTCCCTTAACGTATTACTCCAAATCAGCCAAATCAGCATTGAGGACAAAGACGGACAGTTGGACTAAAATCGGCGACACAAACCACAGATCGCTAAAGATGCAAGACTTGTCATAGTCAGTTTCTAAGACTCCTGTACACACAATTCTGAGCGCTCTCTCTCTCTCTCTCTCTCTCTCTCTCTCTCTCTCTCTCTCTCTTCTGCGCTCTCTCGTGGTGTAAATGCAGGGGATATGGGGTGTATAGGTGTTGATGAGGTGTATATGCTGTGTATACTGATGTGATATGATGAGGGGTATATTAGTGTAATGAGGGGTATATTATGTGTAATGAGGTGTATATGAGTGTTAATGATTGTGTATTGCTGTGTATATGAGGGTATATTATGTGGTATTATGTGTCATATGCCTGTGTCTATTAGTGGTGTTATGAGGTTGTATATGATGTGATATCGGATGTGTATCTGATTGTGTATAGCTGTGTATATGAGGTGTTATATTTGTGTAATTGAGGGTGTAATTATCTGTATATGCTGTGTATAGAGGGTGTATTTATATGTACATGCTTTGTATATGAGGTTGTATATTATGTGTTAGATGAGGGTATAGGATGTGTATATATGTGTATAGGCTGTGTATATGAGGTGTATATTTGTGTATATGAGGTGTGATTTTTGTGTATATGAGGTGTATATTTATGTGAATAGCTGTGTATATGTATTATATGTGAGGTGTGTATGATGTATCTGTATTGACATGGCTGTGTATATGAGGGTGTTATATTTAAGTGTGTATATGAGGTCGTTTAATAGGTATGATTGTTTTGTGTACATGCTGTGTATATGAGGTTGTATATTATGTTTATATGAGGGTGTGTATAGTATGTGTATATGCGTGTATATGAGGTGTATAATATGTGTACATGCTGTGTATATGAGGTGTATATTATGTTTATATGAGGTGTATATATATATAGTTTATATAGTGATTTGGTTTGATGTATATATGTGTATATGCGTGTATATGAGGTGTATATTCTGTGTATATGCTTGTGTATATGGTGATTATTGTAGGTGTAGGAGGTTTATTATGTGTACATGCTGTGTATATGAGTGGAGCCTTATGTTTATATGAGGTTGTATAGTGTGGTAATTGCTTGTGATATATGAGGTGTATAATATGTGTACATGCTGTGTATATGAGGTGTATATTATGTTTATATGAGGTGTATATATGTGTCTATGAGGTGTTGATATTATGTGTATATGCTGTTATTATTATGTGTATATGAGGTGTATAATAGTGTACAGAGTGGTTGTATATGAGGTGTATATTATGTTTATATGCGGTGATTTAGGTATTGGATGTGTTATATGGTATACTGTAAGAGGTGTATATTATGTGGTATCTGCTGTGTATATGATGGTGTATATTACATGTGCGTGGGTAGATAGGCTGATTGATGTGTATATGAGGTGTGATAAGGTTTGTTTGTACATGCTGTGTATATGAGGTGTATAGTTCGTTATATGCAGGTGTTATTGGGTGTATATGAGTGTATAATATGTGACATCCGCTGTGTATATGAGGTTGTATATTATGTTTATGAGGTGTATATTGTATGTGAGTGTATAATATGAGGTGTACATGCTTGTATGATGAGGGGTATATTATGTTTCATATGGGTGTATATGATGTGTATATTGAGGTGTATATTATTGTGTATATGAGGTTGAATTATGTGTATATGTGCGGCTGTGTATAGAGGTGTATGTTGTGACAGTGCTGGTATATGGTGTAATTATGTCTATATGAGGTGTATATTATGTTTATATGAGGTGTATATTATGTGTATATGCTGTGTATATGAGGTGTATAATATGTGTACTAGCGTGTGTATATGAGGTGATATAGGTGTTATATGAAGTGGATATATATGTGTATATGAGGGTATATGAGGGTGTATATATGTGTATATGAGGTATATTATTGATATTGCTGTGTATATGAGTGTATATTATGTGTATATGAGGTGTATATGAGGTGTATATTATGTTTATATGAGGTGTATATTATGTGTATTATGTTGTGTTATGAGGTTGTATATATGTGTACATGCTATTATGTGATTCTATTGAGAGGTGTATATTATGTGTATATGAGGTGATATTATGTGTAATGCGGGTGTATATAGTGTTATATGACTGCGGTATAGTTGTATAGAGTTATAGTTGGTACAGCTGTGTATATGAGGTGTATATTATGTTTATATGAGGTGTATATTATGTGTATATGAGGTGTATTTATGTGTATGAGGTTGTTATATTATGTGTACATGCTGTGTATATGAGGTGTATATTATGTGTAATGCTGTGTTATGAGGTGTATAATATGTGTAACATGCTGTGTATTATGAGGTGTAGTATATGTATGTATATGAGGTGTATATTAGTGTGTATATGAGGTTTGTTATAATCATGTGTACATAGCTGTGATATGAGGTGGTAATTAGTTATCATGAGGTTGTATATTGTTGTATATGAGTGTTAATATTGTGTACGCTTGTGTAGATGAGGTTGTTAAATATGTTTATATTTTAGGTGTATATTATTGTATAGAGTGTATATTAGTGAATGAGGTATAGAATGTGGTCATGAGGTTGATGTGTTATCTATGTGTACATGCTGGTATATGCCAGGTGTATATTGATGTGTTATATGAGGTGTATATTATGTTTATATGAGTGTATTATGTGTATATGCTGTGTATATGAGGTGTATAATATGTGTACATGCTGTGATATGAGGGGATATTATGTTTTATATGAGGTGTATATTATGTGGATATTGAGGTGTATATGAGGTGTATATTATGTGTATTGAGGTGTATATTATGTGTATATGCTGTGTATATGAGGTGTATATTATGTGTACATGCTGTGTATATGAGGTGTATATATTGTATAGCTGTGTATATGAGGTGTATTTATGTGTAATATGCTTGTATGAGGTGTATATTATTTTGTATATGCTGTGTATATGAGGTGTATATTATTTGTATATTGCCTGTGTATATGAGGTGTATATTATCTGTATATGCTGTGTATATGAGGTGTATATTATGTGTATATGCTGTGATATGAGGTGTATATTATTGTATATGCTGTGTTATGAGGTGGATATTATGTTGATAGTGAGGTGTAATTATTCTGTATAGGAGGTGTATAGGGAGAATGCTTGGGACTGTGTGTATCTGGTCTTTGGATCTACAAGATCTGTCATTTTCCCAACTTTCCTGTGGTACCCAGCTTTACCGCACAAACACTCATACACTTACACACACCTTCTACTTTTGTCATGTTAATCAGTTAAAACCAACCCTTGGGACATTAAAAGCACTGAATGCACAAATTCACTACAGGGAATGTGAAATCCAAACAAAGGCCTGTGTGAGACCTAACCCGATACCCCTGTCCCCCACACAGTGCAACAAATATCACACACACCCATTGAAACCTGGGATCTGCACAAATTTACCCCCCCCCAAACACCCACAAATGGCCTCAGATCTAATCCATTGTTTATTAATGATATGTGGTTTTATTTAATTAAAGGGACATTTTCAAGCAATATTTAAGGGTCACTATACTCACTTTAACAACTTTACAATATCTGAAACTACAATTTGAGAGAAGTAAAATGGTTGTACCCACATATTTATCTGTGTTTGCTTTGTCAATAAATGTTAGGGAGTGCTCCAATGGCCCCACCCTCCTTACTCACTGCCTCCTGTAGTGATTTTGCGACATTTATAAGTTCTGCACAGCCTCACCATGGACACTGCTCTGCTTACATCTCCCCCTCCCTTCCCCTTGCGTTTCTTTCTCTGCTGATTCTCTTCAATGTTGCAGAAAAGGTGCTGGCAGGCAGCCAAAGATTCCAGTAATGAGGTAGGGGTGGGTCGCATATTTATAATTTTTGCTCCTGGAGTGACAGGTGTTCCCTGTAAATGATGTGGATTCAAATGATGATTCTCAGGATCTACAGCTCAGATTAAATTCCAAAAAAAAGAAAAAAAGTTTTGGGGAGTGGGACGGGCCTGGATTAATTGCCAGACACCTAAGGCAAGTTCTGGGGCCCGATGCCAGGGACCCTTCAGATGCTGTCCAGGGCCCCTGTTTGGCTGTATCCAGTGGTGAATTATAGAGTAATTCCCCGGTTCATGACTTTTATTTAGCTGTTGGCACTGTCACTGTTAGTGGTTAGTACCTGCCCACCCTGCTGGTTCTCTTTCTGTGTGTTAATAGTCCATGTGTGTGGTAATGTGGGGGTTAATAGTCCATGTGTGTGGTAATGTGGGGGTTAATAGTCCATGTGTGTGGTAATGTGGGGGTTAATAGTCCATGTGTGTGGTAATGTGGGGGTAATGTCCATGTTGTGTGGTTAATGTTGGGGTTATTGTCACTGTGTGCAGGATAATGTTCCTGTGTGGTAGTGGGTGGTTATAGTCCATGGTGTGTAAATGTGGGGGTTAATAGTCCATGTGTGGTAATGTGGGGGTTAATAGTCCATGTGTGTGGTAATGTGGGGGTTAATAGTCCATGTGTGTGGTAATGTGGGGGTTAATAGTCCATGTGTGTGGTAATGTAGGGGTTAATTGTCCATGTGTGTGGTAATGTTAGGGTTAATTGTCACTGTGTGCAGGATATCAGTCTCCTGTGTGGTAATGTGGGGGGTTAATAGGCATGTTGTATGTGGGGGTTTAATAGTCATGTGTGGTGGAATGTGGGGGTTAATGTCCATGTGTGTGGATGTGGGGGTTAATAGTCCATGTGTGTGGTAATGTGGGGGTTAATAGTCCATGTGTGTGGTAATGTGGGGGTTAATAGTCCATGTGTGTGGTAATGTTGGGGTTAATTGTCACTGTGTGCAGGATATCAGTCTCCTGTGTGGTAATGTGGGGGTTAATAGTCCATGTGTGGTAATGTTGGTTTGTTTTTTTGGGGTGGGGGTTATAGTCCTGTGTGGTAATGTGGGGGTTAATAGTCCATGTGTGGTAATGTGGGGGTTAATAGTCCATGTGTGGTAATGTGGGGGTTAATAGTCCATGTGTGTGGTAATGGGGGGTAATAGTCCAGTGTGTGTGGTAATGTGGGGGTAATAGTCCATGTGTGTGGTAATGTGGGGGTTAATTGTCCATGTGTGTGGTAATGTTGGGGGTAATGTCACTTGTGTGCAGGATATCAGTCTCCGCTGTGGTAATGTGGGGGTTAATAGTCCATGTGTGGTAATAGAGGGTTAATAGTCCACCGGGGAGATCCAATAAAAGTTCTTAAGGTTAAAAATGTGCTAATTTTGCCCCAACCAATCAGATCTTATTAACATTTGAAAGCTAACATCTGATTGTTTGGGCAAAATTAGCACCATTTTAACCTAAGAACTTTTATAGAATCTCCCTGCATGTGTGGAAAGGAGGGGGTTAATGGTCAATGTGTGGTGGGAATGAGGGGGTAATGGTCAAGTGTGGTAATGAGGGGTTAATTGTCAAGTGTGGTAATGAGTGGGGGGGTTAATGGTCAAGTTGGTAATGAGGGGTTAATGGTCAGAGTGGTCATGAGGGGGTTAATAGTCACTGTCGGATCACAAACTTCTCGAAATCTATATATCAATCTGTGTCTTTATCTACCTTCTTTATCAATCTTTCTATCTTTGTCTCAAACTTTATTATCTCTATATGTCTAAAATAGACCAATTGTGTGCCCACTACCTTCAATGGGCGTGATTAAATACAATAGACCAATTGTGTGCCACACCTTCAATGGCGTGACTAAATACAAAGACATTGTGTGACACTACCTTCAATGGGCGTGGACTTAAATACTATAGACATTGTGCGCACACTACCTTCAATGGGCGTGACTTCAAGTTGTACACACTTGCGATCGCGGGTCCGACCCACGATGTGAACAAACGTTTCGGCACTTAATCATTCATTCGGGAACCACCAGGTTGGTCGGTCAACGATCCCCAACGAACGTTCATTTTGCCTGATAAACTCATACAGGGTCGATTATAGCCACAAACAATTGTCTGTACACGTGTGTCGCAAGTTGGGACACGCATCGCACACGGTGTTCGAACTTTAGAGTAAGTGGGGAAAGGGTATGGCCTTTAATTTTCACACTGCGCCATGTGTAAATGTGTTGTACTACAGCTGGGGGACCCAAACTGGGCTTATCCACCACTGTCTGCCTTTAAACATTTCTCTTAATCTGACCTATAAATCATGCGTGTGGGCTCCAGCAGGGCGACGCCGGCTTCCAATCTGCTCAGGAACAGACACAGACATCCGTCTCTCTCTATAGCCCGCCGAATGGAGGCGGGCTATATGCACCAAAAATGTTTGTAAGGGGCAAGAGTTTTTTGTGTGTTGGTAGGGGGGATCATGTGCTGGTGGTACAAGGGGATGTGCCCCAAAGCTCTGATTGTGCTTGGGCCCCATTTGGTCTTAATCCGGCTCTGGACTGGGATCTCGCGTATCTATACATTGGTAATCTACAATATAGTTGTCTAGTGACAAGGCTGGTAGATGTGATGTCTGTTACATAATAAACTTTGAATGTTGATCCAGTCTTTATCCTTCTCATATAAGGAATTAGACCTCACTGAGACTACTGTGTCCTTGTGTTTATAAGGTCCTGAACTTGAGGGATTCTAATATCCCAGACAGTTACAGCAGGAGGTACATATTATTATAATCTCCTTCTAGGCGCATTAGTGCTGTACAAAGGACCATCCTGCAACTCACCACCAGGCTCTGGAATATTCCTGGAGCTCCCCTTTCCTGTTTTTTTACATACATTTGCTGCACCCTACCTATCTGTCCCCCTTAGAAGCTTCAGCAGCAGCCAAACCCCTAGTGCATTGTAACCTTCCCCCTGGATCTTAGGATGTTCATACAAGTGGACGGTCAATGCGCTAAGCAGCTTCCCCATTTAAGAATACTACTGGCGAGCCGGCCAGGCCATAAAATGGTTGTTATAATCATCTGGCTAATACATAGTACTGTGCCTGTTATAACAATATTATCTTACAGTTGGTTCCCATAGTGGTCATTGTGGGGGGGATTATAATAACTATCTCCATAAATATATCCATATAACATGCACTGAAATCTATCCCAAGTCTAGATCCATCAGTTTCTATGTATGTATAATTTCATTTATAAAGCGCTGAACGTTATATACAAACAAGGGGAGAAGTACAGCAATTGTAATACAAGTTTCTACATAGGTTAAGAATACATATTTTAATTATAAATAAATTGATATAAGTTTGGTGAGTGCCTTGACACATTAGGAATGAAATCACTGCCTAAAGAGCTTACAATCTAAGTGTGTGGGGGGATGGGTACAAAGTGCTTGAGGTGGCAACAATCATTTGTTGTGTGGTGCTCAGAAAGGTAGGATAACAGTCAGATTTGAAAGTATTAATGGATGAGAGAGGGAGATCGTCCCAAAGGGGAGCAGCTAGAGAGAATGGGAGGCAGTGCTTGTTGGGGGAGAAGATTCCTTGCGAGGACAGAGGTTCCCGGACAGGACATATGGGGCCAAGAGAGAAGATAAGGAGGTGCAGCAGATTGTAGGGATTTAAAGGGGAAAGTAGGGTTTTGAATATGTTCTTTGCTTGATGGGAAGCCAGACGCTATATCTTGAGGACCCCCTAGCAACGCTCAGGGGTCTCTGGTTGAGAAACACTACTGTAGAGTGTGCATAGACCAAGGAAAGGAGGGCCCCAAATGCCATCATTAGGGCCCCATTTAGTCTTCCCGTAATTTAGTATTTTTACACATCCGGGTCTATTGGCTTTGACAATCGCACAAGAGAGTTTGGTTCTCTCTTGTTTTGCTCCAGTAACAAACTCACCAGCACACATAACAATTCCTTTATTCTCCTGCACACAGTCCCTGCTCCGCTGATATGTAAATAAACCACCAGGCCAGATTGGGAAGCGTCCACTGGGTGCGTTTTAAAGATTGCAAGAGCATCCATCACGCGTTCAGTGGCTGCGATTCAGGAACCAGCTGGGCGTTTGGCAATCCAGCCTCGCTCAGCTCATTGAGAACAGCGGTGCGCTGTCACCGCCTCCTATTTCTGCATGAAATATTTCCATGGCTGGAAGTGCCGGGGAGAGGATCTGGTTGTGTACAGTAAAGGCTGCGCAGATCCAGAAACAACTTGCACATTGGGGGTTTAGATTGCTAAACTACGTATTGTGCAAGGTAAGCAAACGCACTCGGAAAGCCAGGATCCTGTCTAATCAGGGATTCTTCTTATGCTTCAGACTAATTAGCCATTATCGCATGGTAAAAGCTGAACCCTCCCGTATTAATATTCCGGTACGATTAGAATACCATCATCCCTTATACGGTTGCGATATCTTTATATGTAAACAGCGTGTTATACCGGAGCAAATGGTCACACCAAAATATCCGCAGGGCACGCATGGCGTAACTAGGAATCACTGGGTCCCCCAGCAAAACGTGATGGGAGGCCCCTATCCCTGCTTCATTCACAGTAGTTTTCTAGGAGGAGGCTATAAAAAATAAGACGATGGGGCCCTCTTGGCTCCTGGCCCCCTGTGGGTGCTCCCTGTAGTTACACCGCTTCTTTAATTCCTGACTGACACACCAGCAATTGGTAAATCTATCGAGGAAACACGGGGAAGACATGTCACAATTGTATGTAATAGTTTATAAAGATTCCATCAGGACAACCAAACTAGTTATTTACACGGTTAGAAAAGAAGTGGCTACTTTCACCGTCTAGTTGAACGGGCTAGAATTTACCTAGCCTAAGACCACGTCTAGGCTAGGTAAACATGTGTAGAGGTATCTGTGACACACGTATGATTTCTGTCAGCCAACGCTGCCAAACATTTAATGTCCGATACGGCTGGTAATCGTATGCGTGTGGGGCTTACATTGAATATTAATCCAGCAGGATGGATCCAGGGATTGATTTATACTTTTTTCTCCCCTAGGTCAGCAAACTGTACTTCCTGTTACCCCTCCCCCCCCCCATACGTGGTAATTCAGGCTGAAGCGGAGCTTTGTGAGTGGGAGAGGGACCTGCTGCCCATAGCAAATCGCAATCGCTGCACATTTAACAGAGACCGGTAAGGCTCTGTTGTGTGTGCAAATATGTGGCGTTGTGTAAATTTAATATGGGGATGCAATACGGCTTAACTTGAAAATATGTTTTTGTTTTATTTTGCCGCCCCAGGCCGCGGCCTAGGTGGCCTAGTGGGAAATCCAGCCCTGGATGGATCACAAAGGATACTGACACCAGTACAATTGACAGTCATATTTATTAGCCTTCGATCAGTCATTGTCATTTGACATAAAATCCACAAAATTAATAATAGGTCCGAATTTGCCAAATCTATTATTTGGCCTTGAAATCTCCATCGAAAAGGACACTGCAGAATTGTGGCAACATTTGGTCAGTTTTGCAGTATTCATGGTGATGTGTTGTTCTAGAGTTGAAAGGTAAATTCGTTGTTTCGCTTGTAATTCAATTGGTTTCTAGAGAGAAGGATTTTCCTTATTTTTATCATTTTGGTTTTTGATTAGGGTATCTAATGTGTTGGATATTAGTGGTAAGGGGGGTATTTGCTTAAAGTAAGTATCACCATCTGGGAAGAGGAGACGTGTGTGATCTAATGGTGGTGTGTTGGGCGCATTCCCGTTAGATGGAGGATTATGGTAATGTAATAACTGCTGGTTACAGGAAGATTTCCCTGTGGCCCTCCTGGATCTGTGCCACAGTCGCCTGCTTACCTATTTTACCAATTACCTCACTTTCCAGTCCTTACATACAATCCGACATAATACAATAAATATCCAGTGTTTCATTACAGTGGGAATCCTTCATCCCTTATCACGGATATAAATCTATTCTGGAGGTGGCAACGTAAAAGCTATGTTATGTATAGAATTCGCGTCCACCAGCATTCCAAGGGTGAATATGTGGTTGGAGTCTACTTATGTGAGTGGTATAACTTTCTACACCATCACATCAATGGGGTGTAACCCACAGAGGCTTTCATGCAAATAGTAAATACATACAAGTATTTCTAATTATGTCTAACTAATACAGTTACTGAGCCACATTTCCTGTAGTTTATCTTTCTTTCCAGTAGCAGGCAGTATAGAGCTCCTGGTGGTCAGCCCTGCCCCTAATTCATGAGCCAGACATGCTCCGTGTATGTCACCCAGAGAGAGAGAGAGATTTTCGTGAGGAAGTGACGGACTGTTTACTGTAAGTCTCTCATTGTAAAGCTCATTTAACTGACCTCCTACACCCCAGCAGGAAATCTGGGAGCAATAGTACCATAATAGTACCTGTCCTGGAACTGCATACATTTGTGACCCGCAATGACAGGCCAATTCTAATATAAATTGCCACTATGTGCGCCGTTAGGCAGACATTCTTTCCAACGTATGAGATCCGGTGCGGTCATACGGGTAATAATGGAAATGGGGAAAGTTAAAGGCACTGAGAAAATGCAAACAATCCTTTCAGGAGAATCTGTTTCCTACAGATACATTTATTCAGTTGTCCTGTAAATCTTCCTCCTGTATTAACTATTAATTCAGAAAACTTAAGCGTTAACCAGTTTCCTTTTAAAACCTTTTTTTTTTTTACTCATAGCCCTTGCACCCACCTGTCTGTTACTGCCAGGCCACTCTTTGATTGATGCCTATTGCACCCTTCCTTGTGTTAGTAGGAAGCCTTTCTCTCTTCTCTCTCTCTCTCTCTCTCTCTCTCTCTCTCTCTCTCTCTCTTTGGCTTTTACGCAACCTGCAAATGAATTAATATTCCCCTCTATCCTGAATCGGTAGCAATGAAACTAGGTTTGCAGACGGATGAAGCGTGAACCATTTGTGGCATGTATTTAATCTCGGACAATAGATAGAGATGTTAGTGTACGGTACACTAACTTCTATTTACGCTGCCTATTAAAGGCAGCCAGTATGATGTCTGAGGGGAGGTGTTAGGAGGACCTATAGCGAAACACGAGCTGAAGCAGAACATTAACAACTGCAAATGAATGGGTGGGGGGCGCGCAGGCAGCAAATGACGGATATTGAACATGAATACTCAATGCCCAAATCTAATTCTAGTAATGGACTCCAATTTGTAGTTCATTCTCCTGCCTCCTGTATGAATAAAGGCAAAGTGGGTTTTATCTGCAAATTGACCATTTATTCTGGGACGTTTATTTGGATATGTCGTGTTGGATCGCAAAACGCACGGGTTTTGGACCAAGGACTTGTTTGGTGTGTGGCTTCCTAGGCGGAACTACCAGGGGAACAGCCCCTGACCCAAAACTGCTAAGGCTGTGTACAAATAGCTCCGACATTGGGCCAATCGATCTGTCTCATGGGGAATAAGCCCCAAATACCACGCGTCCATATTTGATCGAATTGACTGCAATATCAATGACCGTTTACAGGGAGGAGCTGGGAATTTGCAACCATATTTTCCAATCGCTAGAGTAGTAAAATCAACCGCGCGGCTTATTGAAGTCTTGATTGTAGTCTTGTTATGACCCTGAATTAGGTGTTGGCGCCAGAAACTCCGTGTGGTGAATTTAATGCTCACAGGGGATGCTGGGAAATCAGGGTTAAAGAGAACCTACATTTAATACTGTTATAGTGTAATAATATGCCTTTTATAGGGAAATATTACATTATTTTAGTTGATTTCCTCTAGTCATGTGACTACTTACTGATGATTAATATCCCCCTTTAACACCACTCTAAAGGCGCCCATACGCTAGCCCTTACCTCTCGGTGTTCCCGGGACATTCCAGACAATCTCCGGCACGATAACTTGTTTAGGCTGGGTACACACAGGCAGATTTTTCGTCCCGATCGACGGATGGTAAATCACAGCCGATCGTGCGGTCCCATAGGGAACCGGTTACCTGAGCTGTCTGCCGCGGCCACTAATGCCCGGCCCGAGATCGCTCGTAGCGAACACTCAGTCAGGACAAAATATCCCTAGTCTGACCCAGCCTAACGTTATTGTTTGTAATTTGTAATGTTGATAAAGGGCTTTCCGGACAGGTGAGAACATTGGCTGTTTTTGAATATTGAATTGATGAGACAGTTGTACAGGTAGATTAAGGCTGTATACACACTGTCCGATTTTCCCATTAGGCTACCGATCGGTAAACCTGCTCTGTATCCTGCCTCGTTGGAATGAAACTGGCTGATCTCACTGTCCCATTCTAACCCTAGCATGAAGCAAACTGAAACATTTGCTCAGGACGACCACAGCGGAACACTTAAAAGGCGGCATTTAAAAAAAAAACTCCTTCCTGCAATACCACATTTTAGCACCAGTCCACCAATCAGTGTTAAGTCAGCCCTCCAGTACACCAGTCAGTAGTAGTCAGCCCATATACCCACCTGCACTATCCATGCCTATGTTCCTGATGAAGCCACACTCACTTCACGTGTCACCCCATGTCTGATCGGCAGCATTTAAAAGTTGTTTCAGGTGTCAAAAAATTCTAGGGACACCCCTGTTTCTAACATGCCATCAGTCAAAATTTTCCACCATTTCTTCTGATTTGTTAAAAAAAAATACAAAAAGTGGCACAAAATATCGTGTTTACAAAGCTTCTTCAAGGAACTACTCTGTTTAATAATTTAATGGTTAGGACTGCTAAACGCAGCACACTTTCCCCTCTGGGTGTAATTGTGATAAGTCCTATTATTTCTTTAATACAGGACACGATCACTTTAATTTCTACACTGGGAATAAAACCCCATGATGCCAGATAATCAGGTAGATTTGCTTGGGAAGTTCTGCCTGATCTGCTCCACCGAGTCCTCTAGTCACTTTCATCCGCAGCCTCCGCAAGATGTATATACAAGTTCAACGTTCCAGCTCCTGCTGGCTGATACCCATATACCCTTTGCTCTGTGAGGTTCTTTAACTTGTATAAACGAGTACACTGTCACAGCAAGCTCCCTTACTTAATAAATCCATCATCTCGCTGACATGCGTTTAGACAGTGTCTCTTGTGCAGGCTGGGGACATCACTTGATGATAACATGTTGTGCTGTCTAATGACACCAAGTTGTAACCACGTGTACGTCTCTCGGTGCTGGATAGTGTATGATTTGGTATGAACACATTTCTCAGGATTCAACAACTGATTAAGTGTCGTGTTAAAGTGACATCTATGGGGATGTAGACAGAGGACCTGGAGACCTTTTAAAACATTGTTTTATCTTGCTCCAAATCACATAAGAAGCTGGCAACATTTGACAATTATATTTAAAAGAGACACTATTCCTACATTAACAGAATGTTGTCTAGCTCCTCCCCCAGACAGAGTCAATGACTCTCTCCTCCCTTTCTCTGAAGGGAGGGCCGATTTGGGGAGGAGACAGAGATTCGTCAGTTACTGTGATGAATATTGTGTCTCTTTAATTTTGGATGAAACAATAATGTTTTTTCCTTTATTCTTTCTTTATTCTTTATAGTAGTGACAAGTGGCCATACACATAATACACTGTATAATAGGGTGTTGCAAATGTTTCAACCTTTCCTTAGGCCTTTTTATGATGGTGTGGATCAAAGCTTGAGGAACTGTAGTTTAAAGAGATATTAGTGCCCTGAATTACATTGACATTCTGTGAAATATAAAGGTTTCTAGAGGAATAACTATACACACTGATAATTAACATGATGGTTTCATTAAAAGGCCAGTCAACCTTAAACCTTAAATTAAAAACTGCAATTGTTAGAAAGCTGTGAGATGAAGTCTATCCTGAAATGCAACCCAATGTTCTGATACTGCTCTTTCTATTACTGGTTCTTCCATTTAGCAGCTGTCGGTCCTGCATCTGACAGAGCTAATGACTGAATGCTATTCCCCAGATGCCTCCTCTGAGCACGTGCGAGCTTGTAAAAGTGCTGTAAGGGAAAAACTTTTGAGGGGCAGAGGGAATGGAGAGAACCTTTCACTGCATAACAGGTTAGTCCTACACCTTTCAGATTTCTAACTGTAGTGGTTTTGGGTTGGGGTGGTTTACCAATATATAATTTTTTATTAAAGGGGAGAATGTGCACTTTAATAATAAATCACATTGAGTATCTACGTCCACTGATAGGGAAGTTGAGATACTTCTGATTGGGTAAGAAGGTTTGTGTGCGGATTAGAACCAACCTTGGTTTGTAAGTTAGCGGTTTGTGATGGAAACCAAAGGACAGAGTCCTACAAACATCATTGATACAGATGCATTAGGTCTGTTTGACCATAGTGAGATCATAGTGACATGATAAAATACACTGGTTAGGGAGGAAGTTGCTTTGGTTATTGAACTCGCTGTTTGGACTCTGAGCTGGTTCTGCAAATTTATCCAGGGACGAGGGTTCCAACTACAACAAAATAGAAGAGAGTCATTAGTCAAGATAGAATTACAAGGGGGGGTGGATAGATCAGGTTCAGAGAGCCTTGAGCTAAATTAACAAAGTGGCTGTAATTGTGGGTGATTGTTTATGCCCACTGGGGGAGGCGACATTAAAATGTGGCAACCTGGAGAAGTGATACTAACATGGCACTGAAACACCCAGATGAGTAATCATCAGTAGGTTTCATATTGTAAGATAGTGTCCCTGAATGAGGTAGATAATCTGTGTATGATAGATTCTGTATAGTTAAATACCACAGTACCTGCATGGTGACAGAACCTACGCCACCACTACCAGGGGGGTATTGCTATGGTAGGGTATGTATTAGGTGACTAGTTAGGAATGGGAGGGGTCAAAGATTAAGAACAAGCAGTATCTACTGTATGCATGTGCTATTAGGCTTTGGGGCAAGGAGTTACTATTGAGAACTGAACAATGTCAGATCACAGAAGAAGGGACATATGAGATGGATAAATGTGGAAAAGAAAGATGAGGGTCATTAGATGAGGGTGTGTTGCTGCATGCCTTCAATCCAGTTCTTGTTTCGTTCAGGGGTAGGATCCCCTCCTATTCTTAACAGACTTCTTTCCAGCTGACAAGACTTTCCGTGAAGTCAAGCCATGCTCAGTAATCACTATGAGCCAGCACGGGAGTGGGAGTTTCCCACCATGCATTCACACATACCATCTGTCACATTCCAGTTACTGCAGAAGAGTTATGTAATAAGGCTGAAATGCAAGATGGTACAGGGATAGTTGGCAAGAATCTTTTCCAGTAATTGACAATTAAAAAAAAAAGGCAGATAGGTGCCCTTTAAGGCCCAAGAGATGGCAGATAGAAAATGGGTAGGTTCTATATCGCCAACCGCAGAGATGATCATATTCCAGTATCGAACAGCAGTAGTACGGTCAATGTACAGTGAAACGGGAACCTGTAGGTCAGAACAAAGGAAAGTAATTAAACATAAAGGAGAAATAAAGCAACATCTTAAATGGAATGATCTTCCACATGGAATGCCAACCTAAATATTAATTCTATCCCTGCTGCCTGGGGTTCCTATCCATCCCGCTGCAGTTAATGTCAAATGAGTTTATACTTTATTTCTTTCATTAGAAAATTCCCCCAATGCTTAAATGCACCAGACCAAGTGGTTTGGCCCAAAAAACCAACCAATCAGATGATAGCAGTACGAGTCCACCTTATCATCTCATTTATCTAATGCTTCAATAAGGATCCCAATCTTGCAGATGGGCTAATGCAGCCATTCACAACTAATCAATTCATCTCTCTATGTAATTTCATTTTTATGGTTTGGCCAATAAACAATACAAAGAATGAAGAATCAACGTGCACAAACGTTTAGCCAAACTGTATCTCAAACACTTAAATAATGAACACGCTGCATTGCAGAATGAACAATCTATATCTGTATATACAGCTCTATTCCATAACATGCGTAATGATCTGAAAAGTTACATTGACAGATTATGAACGGATAGAGATAGAGAATGCAGCAGTTTGTATCGATCATGCTCTGGTGATGGATCCCAAGTTTCTCCATCATAATAATTTTCATGAGGTTCCATAAAAGTTCTGATCTTTAAAAATGGTGGTAATTTTGCCCAACCAATCAGATGTTATTTACCATTAGAAAGCTAACATCTGATTGGTTGGGGCAAAATTAGCACCATTTTCAGCGATAAGAACTTTTATTGAATCTCCCTGATTTTCTAAACCTTCTGGACTCCCAACATTCTATTCAGTAAAGGCAACCAAATCACACCCAAACATTTGTCAGCACTGGAAAAAGTAGTTTCAAGGCCACACAAATTAGCGAAAAAGGACCAGTGCACACACAATCAATAAAGGGCCAATCTCGTTGTACCAACGACACTACCTTTATCGTTAATAGTGGTACCCAGCTTAACATTTCATTTTAGTGCTTGTGAAGGTTCTCATTCATCAGGTCATGGTATATCTGTTGTATTCAATTAGATCAACTGGACTTGAAGTTTAGTTCTTGAAGACGTTTCGCTAGTCATCCGACTGGATCTCTCAATTCAGAATGACTTTTACAAGAATCTGTGGCTATTATATACCCTGGAAAATCCCAATTAGCATATCGCAGCCCGGTGTTAAGGGTGTGATTGGATAGTGGCTAAGAGGTGTTATAGGAACGCCCAGAGTAAGGTGTCAAAACAGCATTGTACATGGCAGACAGTTGGTGTCGAACCCCCCCACTCTATTAGGCTTGGTTTCTTATTTTCACATAAAGGCCTCCTTAACACCTCTCTTGAACCAGTACATTCCTTTGCCAATATGTTAACATTACAATCTTCAAGGGTATGTCCTTTATCCTTAAGATGCAGATACAACGGCTGAGTCCTGACCGAGGGATTGGCTCTTCTGTGCTGGGCCCTACGTTGATGCAGTTGCTGTTGGGGGGGGGGGGGGTGTTTCGACACCAACTGTCTGCCATGTACAATGTCTGTTTTGACACCTTACTCTGGGCGATCCTATAACACCTCTTAGCCACTATCCAATCACACCCTTAACACTTGGCTGTGATATGCTAATTGGGATTTCCAGGGTATATAATAGCCACAGATTCTTGTAAAAGTCATTCTGAATTGAGAGATCCCGTCGGATGACTAGCGAAACGTCTTCAAGAACTAAACTTCAAGCTCAGTTGATCTAACTGAATACAACAGATATTACATTTAGTGCACAACTCTGAACCATTATTCCCAAAATCTCAGTAGGGGTGTAAAGTAAGCTGGCCATAATAGAGCATAAAACAGAAGCTTTTGCCAGAATTTTTTAGTAATCTGCCACAATATGGCTGACCATTCCATGCTGGCACCCTGGGATTTGTCATTCTATACCCTTTCATTTCTGGAATTGGTAATGACCTCAATTCACATTGTAGCAGGGATGGATCACAATTTGTGGGAAATTTCAATTCAGTTTAAACCTATGTGGGTTCCCCACAACTTGTTACTTCTCAGAAAATGCTTGCCCTTCAATGTTCTGATGCAAATTTTCAGAAACATTTTGACTAATTTAAAATTTTTCATCCGTATTAAAGAACAACTATACTATAAAAATGCCTCATCTTATTCTATAAATACATAGTTAGTTTCCATTACTCTGAGGTTTGAGTGGTGTTGCTGCATACCTTCGATCCAGTACTTGTTTGGCTCAGTCTAAGTATTCCCGTACCGTACATTAGGGGCCCATACACTAACAAATCAATATAAAATTTGTACAACAATTGTATTATTACCCATACACATACCCCGATCGTAATGGCCAATCGTATGACCCGGATTTGTTAGTGTATGGGCTACATTAACGACTCTTCCTTCAATCTGATACGACTTTCTGAGAAGTTAAGCATTGCTTAGTAATTACTATGAATCAGCACTGGAAAGTGGGAATTTCCCACCATGCAATTCAAATTCCATCCTTCACTATTTCAGTTACAGCAAAAAAGTTTATGTATTAATAAGGCACTTGATTGACAGCTGAAATGTATGATGTTTACAAAGAAATAGAGGACAAATCTACAAAAAAAACCCCCCAGTACAGTGACAGTTTGGAAGAATTGTAGTTTTTGTCCAGTATAGATTCCCTTTAAGATAAATAAAAATCTAGTATTGGTTTCCAATCTACGTATTTTAGGCCCATGCTTGGAAATCTACCCAGGTACCATATTGCAGATCTAGCTGGCAAGTAATACTACGCCCCTCCTCCCTTCCCCAAACGGTTCTGTCTATCCTGACAAACCCATTTATCTTACAGCAGTGCTGGACCAATTCCCTCTCCCCTTACACTGCTCCTTCATAAATTCCTGGTGCACTTATTAATTTCATTTCGGCTCCGGTTCCATAAACACCGACCTGCTCAAGCAAACACAAAATGATTTTATCTATTTATGGTCACCAGAACACAAATATCCGTCCCTCGTTATAATTTTAGCATCTAACACAACACCTGAGCGTGCACTATCTAGGCCACAATGTTAGACTCAGGTGTAGCGAACTACAACTCCCAACAGCCCCTAAAGCCTCAAAGGAAGAAGTTTTTTACAATACTTCTTACTTCCCAACGCTGTTTGTATGTGCTGGACATGAAATGGCACCTAAAATGTAAAGCATGTCATGTCCTCTGTAATACATACTGCGCTATTGCAAACAGGGTCCACTGAGTAGGAATGTAGGATAGCATGGGTTTGGCACGTTGAGTACATGTGTTTTGGCGTACCGGGTAGCGTAGGTTTGATACATTGGGTAACGTGTTTGGTATGTTGGGTAGTGTAGGATTGGTATGTGGGTAGCATGGTTTGATATGTTGGGTAGCAGTGTTGATATGTTGGGTAGCATTTGTTTGGGATGCGGGTATAGCATGGTTTGAACGTTGGGTAACGTGTTTGTATGTTGGGTAACGTGGTTTGATACGTTGGGTAGAATTGTATTGGTTGACCAGGTACCTTGGTTGGTATGTCAGGTAGCATGTGTTTGGTATGTCGGGTAGCATGTTTTTTTGATACATTGGGTAAGGGTTTGGGACATTTGGTAACATGGGTATGGACGTTGGGTAGAATGGCATTGGTGTACCGGTAGCCCTGGTTGGTATGTCAGGGAGCATGTGTTTGATACATTGTGTAATGTGTTTGGTATGTGGGTAATATGTTTCATATATGTTGGGTAACATGGTTTGGGACATTGGGTAAGTGTTTTGTATGTCGGGAACACGGGTTTGGGACATTGGTGGTAACATTGTTGGTATTGGGTTAAGGGAGTTAGTTTGGGATAAGGTGGTTAGGGTTAGGTAGTATGTTTGTAGTTGGGTAGCGTTTTTTTATATGGGATTTAGTGTTAGGTTAGCGGTGAGCTTTAGGCTTTAGTTAGTAGGATGGTAGTTAGGAAGTATTTGTGGAAATTATGTAAGTAGTGGTCGTAAGTAGGGTGGGATTTAGTAGATTATGTGATGTGTAGGGTTGGGGATATAGTTTGGTTTAGGTATAAGTTTAGTTAGATTGTTGGTAGTAGGAAGATAGGTAGGTTTAGGTTGGTTTGTGTGGGAAGCGGATTTGATTTAAAAGATTGAAGGTAGAAGTTGATCATTTACCAGGTATCCCATTGGTAGGTGGGGTCGTATGTGTTTTGATACATTGGGTAACGTGTTGTGTGTGATGGCTTTGGTATTTGGATAGCGGGGGGTGAACACTTTAATGGGCAGTTGTGCCCTATGTGATCGCCCTGAAAATCTCCATGTAAAGTATGTTGTGCTGCTGGGAATTCTAGTACAGAGCTAGTGCGTCCCAGGATTTCGTCCCCGAGAGGTTAATTTATACTAAAATGACCTCTGATAGTGCGTGTGACCCAAAGGGGGCAACTAATCTCTATTTCCTGTACCAGGGGCAGAGCTATCAGTGGTTAAAGGTTAAGAGGCATGCCTGTTCCTTGGGTGGGCACATTGCTGGAGGCTTGAGCCATGACCTTGTGGTTTCTGCTTCTGTCCCATCTGACGTGATTGCTGGATGTTGTGGGAAGAAATAAACAGCTGAATGACAGATGAATATCAGGCTGGCACTGTTAATAGCCACCTACATACCAGCCCATCTCTCACAGCTGTCGCGAGCTCCCATGGACTCTTCCCTCATACACATTTCTGTCTTTCTAAATATAACCCGGCCGTTTCTCATACTCACTGACAACTATGTTAACGGCTACTCCATCACTGGGAACTAAGGTTCTCCCAAAACAAGGAATGGAGAGGAACGCCGGGAATGCTTCCACTAATAGACTGGATTCTAGCTGTGCGTGCATGGAGGCCAGTGCTTCTCTATAGCAGGACTCTGGGAATAAGCTCAGAGGGCCCCATACACAGAGCCCAATGTGGGGGTCAGTACTTCTCTATAGCAGGACTCGCACTCTGGAATGAGCTCAGAGAGGCCCCATACACAAAGCCCAATGTGGGGTCAGTACGTACAGACAATGTGGAAAGGTCGCCATATAAACCTGCTTATAACTAGAGATGGACACAAAACCGAACTTAACGAACTTATTAGTTTGGATGAACTCAATCTATTAAACTAGTTAATTTATCCGGACTTCACGGAGGAATTTCGGGTTTCGCTGAAGTATCATTCGCTAACCCTCGAAAATATTGTTCATTTTCGCTTAACCCTCAAATGTACAGATCATTTTCACTAACCCTAGAAAGTATTGTCATTTTCACAACCCTAGAAAGTATTGTTCTTCACTAACCCTAGGAAGTATTGTTCATTTCACTAACCCTAGAAAGTATTGTTCATTTTCACTAACCCTAGAAAGTATTGTTCATTTTCACTAACCCTAGGAAGTATTGTTCATTTTCACTAACCCTAGAAAGTATTGTTCATTTTCACTAACCCTAGGAAGTATTGTTCATTTTCACTAACCCTAGAAAGTATCGTTCATTTCATAACCCAGAAAGTATCGTTCATTTTCACTAACCCTAGAAAGTATTGTTCATTTTCACTAACCCTAGAAAGTATTGTTCATTTTCACTAACCCTAGAAAGTATTGTTCATTTCACTAACCCTAGAAAGTATCGTTCATTTTCATAACCCTAGAAAGTATCGTTCATTTTCACTAACCTAGAAAGTATCGTTCATTTTCACTAACCCTAGAAAGTATCGTTCATTTTCACTAACCCTAGAAAGTATCGTTCATTTTCACTAACCCTAGAAAGTATTGTTCATTTTCACTAACCCTAGAAAGTATTGTTCATTTCACTAACCCTAGAAAGTATCGTTCATTTTCACTAACCCTAGAAGTATCGTTCATTTTCAGTAACCCTAGAAAGTATCGTTCATTTTACTAACCTAGAAAGTATCGTTCATTTCACTAACCCTAGAAAGTATCTTTCATTTTCACTAACCCTAGAAAGTATATTATTTCACTAACCCTAGAAAGTATCATTCATTTTCACTACCCTAGAAATCTATTCATTTTCACTAACCCTAGAAAGTATCATTCATTTTCACTAACCCTAGAAAGTATCTTCATTCTTCACTAAACCTAGAAAGTATCTGTTCATTTTCACTAACCCTAGAAAGTATCTTTCATTTACACTAACCCTAGAAAGTATCTTCATTTACACTAACCCTAGAAGTATCTTTCCATTTCACTAACCCTAGAAAGTATCGTTTTCATTTTCACTAACCCTAGAAAGGATTTCATTTTCACTGTGATGCATCTATAGGGTAGGGAGGGTTAATACATATATGTGTTAGGGTTGATGCATCTATAGGGTAGGGAGGGTTAATACATATATGTGTTAGGGATGATACATCTATAGGGTAGGGAGGGTTAATACATCTGAGTTGGGGGTTAATACATCTTTGGGTAGGAAGGCTTAACAAATCTATGAATTAGGGGTTAATACGTCTGGTGTAGGGAGGGTTAATAGATGTTTGGGTTGGGGTAATAGATCTATGAATAGGGGTTAATACATCTGGTGTAGGGAGGGTTAATAGATGTTTGGGTGGGGGAAATAGATCTATGAATAGGGGTTAATACATCTGGTGTAGGGAGGGTTAATAGATGTTTGGGTGGGGGGGTAATAGATCTATGAATAGGGGTTAATACATCTGGTGTAGGGAGGGTTAATAGATGTTTGGGTGGGGGGTAATAGATCTATGAATAGGGGTTAATACGTCTGGTGTAGGGAGGGTTAATAGATGTTTGGGTGGGGGGTAATAGATCTATGAATAGGGGTTAATAGATCTATGAATTATGGGGGTCGATATATATTTTGGGTAGGTAGAATTAATAGATGTGTAGGATAGGTAGGTTAAATACATCTATGAGTTTGGCGCTAATCCATTTTTGGGTTGGGAGGGTTAATAGATATATGGTTTATGGGGTTAATAAATCTTTGGTGTAGGAAGGATAACTAGATGTTTGGGATAGGTAGGGTTAATACATTTGCGGGCTCGTTCACATTACATCAGTTTGTATCTGTTTTTCAAACGCAGGTGCGTTTCAAAAAACGGAGAGACCGTAAGGGCACGGCCACACTGCTGCGTTTTTCTTTGTGTGTTTGCGCTTGAGTTTGCACATGAAATCGCATGCAATTTGTTTGTGTTGAGTGTGGCAGTGCCCTAAAACCCCAAAGAATTTCACAATATCGTTCACACTTTCTGTACAAAATGCACTGCTGCATTGGTTTCTGTCCATTTAAAATGCATAAACGCGGTACCACAGAGAATGGATAACTTGCGCGTTTGCAAAGGGATGCCTCGGAGTTCCTGTGATGTCATTTCCGGTCCGCGGGCTATAGGAAACATAACACTATCTGCTACCTCTCTCTCCAAAAACTTTCTGAATCTCCCACACTCCCAGGAAGTGACAAGTGTTCTTTGGTCCTGTCCCATAAATTTGAAAAATGCGATCAGAAACGCAACGGACACAAGCAGATAACGCACACGCAAACGGTTAGCAACGGATACAAAAACGGGTTAAAATGCCCCTAAACACACTGAGTTGTGTTTTTGTTTGTTCCTAGTGTGAACGAGCCCCAAGAGTTGGAGGTTAATGCATATTTTGGGGGTAAAGATGGTTAATGGATATTTGGGGGGGTTAATAGATCTATTAGGTATGGGAGTTAATATATCTTGACAGGTATGTTTTGCTGGGGGTCAATAAATCAATGAGTTTGAGGTTTATAAATCTCTGGTGTAGGGAGGGTTAAAAAATGTTTTAAAGATCTATAATTGTATAATTTATGGGGGCTAGGGGGGGGTGTAATATAATTAACTCATTTGGATCCAGATCTAGAGAAAGTTCAATTGCCTTGTAGTGTCCCAACCATTAATAATAACAGTAATATTAAGAAAAGAAATAATGATAATAACAATAATAATAATTTAATCACTATAGTGTGGGAGTCATCACTAATTCTATTCAATTTCCCATCACCCCCTACATCCATCCTATAGCATTCTATTCAATTTCCCATCACCCCCTACATCCATCCTATAGCATTCTACTCAATTTCCCATCACCCCCTACATCCCTCCTATAGCGTTCTATTCAATTTCCCATCACCCCCTACACACGTGAGGACTGGAAGAAGACCCAAGGAAGAAAACACTGTTAGCAGGACAAAGTTATGGGAGAGCGATTGTACCTGTTTGTATCTATTTCCACCATTGGATACATTTTCCCTTATACGGTTGATATTTTAGGGCGGAAATAATCGCTACCTCTGGATTTGCACTTTTCATTTAAAGTGCCCATTAATGTAAAGAGTTTTTCATGCCCATTGAGTTTCGTGCATTGCCTTCCCCTTCCAGAGAATCCTACACAAACCTTCAGATAATAACCATGTAAAGCTGGAAAGTGAAATGTTCATTCATTTAGAGATTACCATTGGAGTGGGCGTTTCTCTGCGCTCAGACACCTCATTACCACCTCATTACCACGCTTGTTCTATGGCGTGTGTTGATGGATCTCCTGTACGTTCAGGTTTGGTCACATGCCAATGTACATTTTTTAACGTCTGCTATCCACACAAGAGCTATTCTCTGGGAACGTTGGTTCTATAACATACATGAACAGATTATCGCACACGCAAGATTTCCCTACACGCAACTCTCGCCTTTAGTCGACTATCAATCGCTGTTAGAGCCGAGTGGAAGTGCTTGGGATTGATAATGTGGTTTAAGGCTGGAAGGTGAAAGGATGTTGTTAGGAAACAAAATAAGTTTCCTTGGCCCACGGCCGGTGTGGGCTCCACTGGGCAAAAAATGATGTTGAAGACCCTCCAAGACCCTTAACTATTCAAAGCCCCCTTATGATTACGGCCCTGTTTGCCAATATGGTAAAATCATAAGTCTGTGACTTGCACCAATCATTTTCCTTGGGAATGAAGTTGCAAATTTGTTTCCCTGGACAGACGGAGGATTCCCTGGTGTCAAAGTTAATAACCTAATGTGGAACCTTGTTGTCCTGGGAGAGACAACATGGAGGTAGCATAGGACAGATCTTCACACTGATTGGCTCAGCTGGGATTTCCTACTCTATTTGTAAATGATTTGTCCATTGCTGCTCATAATAAAAGAAGAAAACTTTATTAATAATGAGCAATTCTCCAATAATGAGCACTTCTTTCGGTCAGGACTGAGAGATCTCAAGGTGGCTGTTTATTGGCCGCAGTATTAGACATACGAAAAGTCGGATCCCGTTGTGTTTACATACATATGCAATCAAGGGAAAATAAATTATTTCTCATTGATCTGCCCATCCAGCGTTTTCTCTGTACATAAATAAATGCTTCTCCTCCAAACATCCCATTGGCAGCCTGAGCAGCTAACGTTGCTTCCCCTAGTCTCCCGTACACCCCATTACCTTTCAGTTTTTTCTGAATGGTCTAGGGATACAATCTCCGTCTTCCTTCCAGGTGTAAATCTTAAATGTAATTAGTGGGAAAAAAATGTCTCCACCTCCCTTAGAGATTTGCGTGCTGGTGAGTTTTTAAATAATCGCTGATAGCACCAAAAATGATAAAGTGCGAATATAGTTCCACCAGGAATAGCGCAAAAATGTATTAACTATTTCCTGGGGTGGGGTGAGGTTATTCACAGCATTGCATAGGATGAGATGTCAGAACTGCAATCCCCCCAATATAGCAATTTATTTTGACATTTGTTAAATGTAATATAATAATTTTCAAATATTGTACCATTTATTTAATGCATGAAGTCTGTTGGAACTAAACCTTTAATTAACACAATGGATCAGACATTCTTTAAGATGATTGGTTGTGTCAGACACAAACATGACAAGTTTATTCTGTGTTACATTAAATGTTGTAAGTGCCAGGAACATATTAAAGTAAAGGCCAAACATTATAGCCCTTGATAGGGTCTATTTTGTTCTGATTTCTAACATTCATTGAACATCATCGAGGGTTACCTGGATTCGTACAATTATCGAGGGTTACCGAAATTGATCCCCACTTACGATACATTTTGTTTACACTTCGATTTCGATAATCATCTACTTTCGATTTTGATAATTATCGAATTTACGATAAAAATCGAAAACTCGGAAAATTCGAGTTTCGAAAAATCCGGGAGTTCCTAAAGTTTCGTCGGGACTTCGAAACCGCCGGATTCGAATCGAAACTGGGTTCTATTAGAACCCAAAGTACTCCACTGCACATCCCTTAACCCAATACTTGGCTGAAGCACCTTTTCTTGGTAAGTCTATCTGTTTGGCTCATCTGGAATTGCCAATTTTTGAACATCCATGGACACCTTCTGTGCAAAGCTATTTAGGTCACCCCACAGTAATTGTAATAAGGTCTGGGCCCTGGGGTGGGGCATTACAGAACATTGATTATCCTTTGAAACCCACTGCTTGGTTGATTTGTATGGATAGTTTGGGTAAATAGACTAATACTTAGAGCTATTCATGAGTCCATCCACCTTGACTAAAGCACCAGTTCTAGCTGAAGAAAGTAGACCCAAACATCCCTTTTAGAATGATGTCCAAATAGTCCAGCCTAATCATAATACATTCTATCACATGTTTGTGGGAGAATGGATTAACTTTTTATAAGCCAGGCTTGGGTTTTCTCTTTTTATTGTTAAGGCTTTTGTCTTGCTACCCTACCCCAGAATATATGATGAATATGACAGATATTCACATGTAGGGGACAATCGGTACTTGCTAAGAAATCCTACAGCTCCTTTAATGTTGCTGGTGGCCTCCCCAACTACTTTTATTTCTTGTCTTCCCATCAGTCTTGGAGGAATGTCCGTACCATGGTACCATCATCTCTGTATGTCTCTATGGATAGGGCAATGTGGCATTTTTATAATTATGGGTGAATCACACCTCCTACCCTTTTATTTGGTAATACTATGGCTAGGTACGTACAATATTTTGGCCATACCACCTGGTGCAATGTTTTGCCCAATATGACGTTTTACTTTTTCAGCAAAATCAGTAGAAAAATAGATCATGCATGGTGGTAAATATCGGCCAAATGCTTGGTCTTCCATGGGCTGCCTTTAATCGGTCGTATGTAAATAGGATTTGGATTCAATAATTGCTATACTAATAAGTAATGATCTTTTCTTTAATAAGCTACTGAGTGACCTGCTCCAGTATGCAGTACTAGGGACACCTCCCCGGGCCTGTAACTTACAGTCACAATTACCATTGGGTGCATTTGGAATCATACCATATTTCCTACAGTCTCATTGGCTAAAAATGTAGGCAAACCACCTATAAATATTTGATTTTCCAATCAAAAGGGACTATAATTTATGGAGATATATTTATTTATTGATATTCCATATGCCGCCATCATGTGCAAGCTTAAAGCTTTTGTGGGGAGAAACCTACAGCACTGGTTTATTTGATGTAGAAGGGAAAAGGGTTAAGAGAACTTTAAACTTCTTCTTAACAGTAAAGTAATTAAATGTCTCATGCAGTAGGATCAGTGTGATTTGGAGATAAGGCTGTGTGGGCTGCTACTTCTGTTGCAGAGGTGACTGGTGTCACAGACCTATCTGTGTTTGTTCTCTACTTAAACTGATAATTGATAGTAAAAATGAGACATGGACCAGAAACCAAACTTTGTACTGTGCCTTTATTTGTTGTTTACAGCCCAAAGCAAATCAATGGCATTAGGAACATGGTGTTAACTGATACTCAGATTACATTTCATAGTGCAATATCTGTTTTGCTTCTGCTTCTTGCCCATACACTAGGGGTGCCCAACCTTAATCAGGCTGGGCCCTGGCGAGACTGGACGCACTAGTGGCACTCCAGCCAGTAACTGGGTCGCCCCATTCCCCACCACCCAGTGGTACTGCAGGCCGCGTTTTGGGGCCACAAGTTGGGCACCTACTGGTTTTTAGGATGTCGGCATAACTTTGGAAGGTAAAGTTATAGTTTATTTAGGTTTTTAAACTCCCTGCAGTTACATTAGTATAGTAAATATTGGGGACATAAAGATCATTGATATTACATTTAATAGGACATTAATCTCTAGGGCAAACCTCCAGCTGCCATTGGATATATGGCACAATGGGAGGTAATTTAGTGTGTGTGTGTGTGTGTGTGTGTGAGAGAGAAATGGTTGAACTTACTGAAGTTTGGTTAGTTTCCGAACTTCTATAAAAGTTCGGAAACAAATTCATTGAAGTCAATAGGGAGATAATAGTTTGAAAAGTTTTGTATAAATTAAAAAAAAGTCAATGGTAATTCACTGTAAATGGCTGTGGGACCTGGGAAATGGTCTGGGGAACACGGACATATCACCAAAACTTGTTTAAACACTAACTATCCCCACGATCGGGCAGTTGTCAGGCTTCTGCATGCTATATTCGAGAGTTACCGAAAACCGAACTATATATTCGAGGGTTACCAGAAAATCGAACGCTACGTTTGAGGGTTACCGAATTCGAAGTCTACTTTCCATGGTTAACAAACAATAATTTCGAGGGTTCCGGAAAATCTAACATTACATTTGAGGGCTTCTGAAAACGACCGCTATATATGAGGGTTATCGAACAATACATTCGAGGGTTACCAAAACCCAACGTTATATTCGAAGGTTACCGAAAACGATAAACTATGAACGATACATCTGAGGGTTAGCGAATGGCCCGTAAATTCGAAAATTATCAAAAATACATCCGTGAGTTTGGAAAACTGAACTAGTTCGGATAGTTTGAGTTTGTCCGAATGAATAAAGTTCGGCCCAAACTCTGGCTCGAGTCCATCACTATACACATGCGGTGGTAACTGCATGCACCAGCAGATCATCTCTGCTCCCTCTACTATAGTACACTGGTTTATACAGTTTCTATATTTTCTTGCAATGTGGGGCACTTAAGATCTAAATGGAACTTTGCTCCCCCTTGTGATGTCACCTCCCATCATTCGGAACCCTCTGCACTAGATAGATCCATATATCCAGAGTGCTGCGTGGAGAATTATTCCGTCTTAAGTTGACCATACACTAAAATAGGTCATTACGATCAGAATTGCCATCGTAAACCGACCAATCCTTTTGCTAGACAGATGTACAATATTAATTGTACATAGATGTACCATACATATTGTTTAACATTTAATTAGTTTCATGATTAATGTTGAATGTCGTCTATTGTGAGGTTACATTACATTTTATAGGAACTTCAGAAAACAATACAATAATTTTACCAATCGACTTTCATAATTAGATCGATATTACGATCTAATGTCGGGGAAATGTTTTCGTCCAATCAACTGAAATGTGGGATTGCACATAAAATCAGCCTAAGGTATGTGCCCCTTTACTCTGAATGGAAGCTGGAAGATCACACAGACATTACGGTAAACTGTATTTATTTCCTGTAACTGCTGTAGGACGCGTGAAGATACTTGACTTTAACTTCAAAGACATGAAATGTAAATGGCCCTTTTCGACGAGCTCTATGTTTGTATATATAATCTACATTTATAAGGCTATGTCTACATTCATAACAAGATTGGGTTCCCAGGCTAAATTCGTCTTCCTTCCTATTATGCAATCATTACTCAGAAAAACGCTTTCATGTAAATCCGGACCTCATCAAGGATTCTGTTTTATTGCTATGAAAAATGGAAGATATCCCGGGAAGAGAATATCGGGGGAACGCCGGGATCTTACTGCACTTAGAGTTACTTCTAAGGAAAATCAGAGGGTACATTCTGACATACTTGTTTTAAAGCTTTTGACCGTGTTAAGACTATGGTGCAATTTTGCAAAATGGATTTTTATTTGTAGAGGCTGGTTTCCCTACTGTGCTCCAGCTTCTCTGGCCTTGTCCTCCAATCACAGACTGCCGCTGTTTCTTGTGGTTTACCCCCTGTCTTCGCATGAGTATATCCAGGCTCTGTGCACATGTTCACCTTGGAAGACCGTTCAGGTCGGGACGAGCGTGGACATTTGACAATTAAATTCAAAGCAAGGGATGAAGAAAGAAAGAAAAGAGTATCGTCTCCGACCTTCCTTATAATTAACAAATCAAAGGCCAATGAAAACACATTTTCAAAAATTGCAACTCTAGTGGTCCTTTAAGTAATATTTTTTTAGGATTAAAGTATTATAAGTATTTAGGACATAAAAACTGCAATAGTTAGAATGGTTGACAGATGTAGGACTAACCCGTTATGCAGTAAAACATTCTCCCTCCACCTAATTTTTTCCTAGTTTTTCACCTAATCTCCAAGCTCTCTGAGCTTGTTACGAGCTTGCACATGTTTAAAGGAGGCAGTTAGCAACTGTCAGTCATGGAGATGTTATTCCCTAAGTGTAAGAACCAGGAAACAGAAATAGAACATTGTGCAGCATTCCAGGTTCGTCCTAAATCTCTCAGCTAAGTTTTTCAAGTTTGGCGTGAATTACCTATATGCATTTTTTTTATTTAAAGAGTGGACTTTCCCTTTAAACAAGAAAAAATGTATCTGTAAAAACATTAAGCATCTAAAATAATAATAGAGGTTAGTTCCAAGCATTTTATTGGCAGACATTTATTGAGTTTAGGAATACAGAAGCAGACTGGTTAATTGGATGCGGGGTACCAGATTACCTGGAATTTATCCTTGCACTGATAACAATTGCAACAATGTATTATTTGTCTTTTTTGGACATTCCTAATCAAAGATACACACACAAATCTTTAAGCACAGAAATCACTGCAGTTACTGCTCCCTCTTAGCTCACTGAGCTCAAACATGCTCGGTGTGATTTGTTCACCCTTTGATATAAAATATCAACTGCTAATTGGCCTTAGTTTACTCTAACATATGTAGTAATCGTATCTGCTTTCAAGCACAAGTTTTCCATGGAAAAATAGCCCAACCTTTATAATTTATATTTTAATTATAATCATCATAACACAATTCATTTGTTCCTCTTGAGGTTAGTTGCCCATCTCTGTACCCTTTCCATTTCTTAAAGAACTTCCCTTTTAACATTAAAACAAAAACTCCCATTCTGGAGTTTTTATTTTGTAAAATGTTTTGTTGGTTATATACAGCACTGAAATTTGATTAATCGGCAGTTTCCGCACTGTGAGCCATGCATTAGGAGAACAGATATTACTCCCAGGTATAAATTGTGTTACATGGGCAATGTGTCCATTGAAAACCATTTGTTTCTCACTGATACTTTTCTTTTAAGAAGTAGACCAGTGCCTGTAGTTTATGGATCTCTGCTTTGTGTCAGGCGCATTTCAAATAAAATGAAACTAAGCAGTTGTATGAGATATAACCCAGCTGTGAAGGTTGAACAGTGCTTGGCGAGTAGCAATATAGTAAATATTTCTGATCCTTGACCCTGTTAGGCTTAGGGGTACTATGGACAGGGGAAAAATATGTTGCGTATTGAACCTGCTGTAAATTTGTTCCTGGGAAACAGTTTCAAGTCTGGGCTGTGATTTCCTTAAAACCGCAGACTCCTGCCAATTGCCTTTTCTTGATTAAGCGACACTAGAGGATTCTGGGTATCAATATACTAATTGGAAATTTGGTTTCATTATCTGCTTCCGAGCAGTTTGTAGCCAATTTTACATTAGTCTGGGGATCACTGAGGGTTTTGTAGATCCATTCAAACACACACTGGCGTTATTCATTATACAGGATTGTAATGCTGGATTCAGGATGCTTCTTATGTTACATGTTTATTAAGGCCGGGGACCCACTAGCAGCGTGCGGAAGTCGGTAATATAACACTATCAGAGCGCATGCAATACGCAAAAATGTGGATCGCAAAGTACATGGAAGCGCAATGTAGCTCCGATAGGCTACCCCAGGCATACACTCCCACTAGCGCAGTTGGACTGCAAAACGCAATATATAAATATTAGAGGGACACTATACTCTTCAGTGGTGTAACTACCGCGGGGGGGGGGGGACGAGTAGAGGGCCAGCCACAAGCTGCTGTCTTTAAACAGCTGATTGCCCATATGAAGAAAACATTTGTGTGATCACCTGTTTAAAGCCCGGTTCAGTTCCGGTCCTTTAAACAGCTGATCGTGAGTATGTTTTCTTCATTTAAAAACAGGAGATTGGAGACCTGTGGAGAGGGGTGGGTCAGGGGCCCTGTCCTCCTATGTCTTGGAGGGGCGGGCCCCTGATACTCTTTCAATCGTGCCGCCCGATCGCCTGTGATTTTCCAACATTACCCGATTGTATGATCCGGACAAACAGGTGACCGGCAATATCGACCGGCTGGAAAATATTGTATGGTGTGTACCCAGCCTAAAATTACTGTATTACATGTAATATACTGTCCAGATATAATTATATAAAGACCATTATGTAACAATTCAGGCTTTGACAATTCAGGCGCTTGTAGGGCTATGGCACACTGGCGCGCTTCTCACGCACTTTGCGCTGTTAAGCGTGTGAGAATCTCATGCCAGTGCATTGTAGTGTGGGAGGCCACATTGTAAGCTTTGTAATTTGCAAGCGATCATTTTTTGTGTAGATCAGAATGCACGGTAATGCACATACATCGCTATTGTGCTTTTTACGTGCCTTACCGTCCGTTGTAGTGTGAGCCGATCCAATGTTGGAGAACAGGGCCCAGGTCCATAAACTATCTAATTCCATAAAAGTGAAATGAATTATGTACTAGAAGCAGAAGGGGGAATTTCGAAAGTCAAAAAAACTGGAACGGCCTCGACACGCAAGAGAGAACTGAACTAATATTCAAACTGGCCACGAGCACAGACCTTTTATATTGGTATTCACCCAACCATTTTAACAGCTGCTGTGTATCTTTTCATGCAATATGCATTGAAGGCTGGCGTGCACTGATCTGATTGGTCAGTCAGATTGTTTGGTGACTGGGATTGGGCGTTAGGCAGTGCGGCTTTATTTTCTACTGACATGTACCGAGCGACATACTGCTTGGTAGACCTGTCGGTGTTAAAAAATAGAAGTAAAGCTGCGATACCTTTTATTGGCTAACTAGATAAAAGAAATGAATCCATCTTTCTGGAGTCCTAAGCCCCCTTCATCAGGTTGGATGTTACAAAAGAAACTGAGAAATCACAAACTTATATACACATTGGGACAGTAAACATCAAACAAATTGTTCATCTGTTCACTTTGTTTGATGTTCACTGTCCCAATGTGTATATAAGTTTGTGATTTCTCAGTTTCTTTTATAACATCCAACCTGATGAAGGGGGCTTAGGACTCCAGAAAGATGGCTTCATTTCTTTTATCTAGTTAGCCAATAAAAGGTATCGCAGCTCTACTTCTCTTCTCTTACTTATGGCTAACACGGTACAAACCTCAACTGGGGTTTAAAAATTACAAATTGCCATTGTTGACCCTGTGTACCCAGCCTCATGTAATAGGAACTATCCAGCCTGGCAGTACAGGCGCAGTTCACAGTAACCCCGTTCCTAGAAATACAGGTTACGGTGGGAGGGAGCCAAGCTGGATGTAAATCTGCTGGACAGGGCGAGCGAACGGTCTAGATAAACAGAACTAACACATTGTCCTTGGAAACAGATCACAAATGTTTATTTTTATTCCTTATTTTCACTGTACAAATGTCATGTGGAGCAGGGTTGGGAATGAGCAGTAGAATGACTGTCCGAAGTTATTACCAAGACCATAATCCCTATAGGACAATGCGGTGTCAGAATTCCTTCATTTGGGGGTACAAGGTACAGAGAGCGGGTGACACCCACTGTTAATGAAATCCTTTTCTATTATAATTTACAATGAATTTGACATTAGATGTGCACGGGGATTTATCCCATGGGAATGATACTGGAATGCAGGAAATTCAATTAACATGATTGGCTAACAAATGACTGTCGGTTGCTGCAAAAGTTCCCGCGTCCGATTATGTGGTTCCATAAGGGAACTACGGACCTGTTTAAAATAGGTGTATGCAATGAATTCCGTTGATGTGGGATCTGGGCCGGCCTTAGGATAAATGGAACCCAGTTCGAGATTTGTTCCTGGTTCCCCATTCCCCAATAATCAATTTAATAACCAATTACCAATATTCACCAACAGCCGATTCACTGTAACCTCTAGGTTGTGGCGGCTGCATGAGTATAATCTGTGCAATTATTTTATGCCAGTGGAAATCACCCAAAGCGGTACAGCCTCAGGTGAATCTCCCCAAATGTTTCATGTATTCATAATCTGGTATGGGGCTGAATTGGTCACGGGAAAGCTGTGACAATTTGACAGCTGGCAAGTAAGAAAAGTAGACATGGCACCTCTTGAAGATGGGTTCCAGTGCGGCCACCTTGAAGGTCATCATACACCCTCCGACATCACATATTTAATAGTTAGACTTCTAAAACCACATGGAGAGCTGCAGGGGGAGGATAATGAAGTGATCTCATCTAAGCACAGCTCTGTGTAATGTATTTATCAATAGTGTACCTATTTAAAGGGGAATGTTGGAGGGTAGGAAGTGGAGGATAATGAAGTGAACCTGATCTTAGCACAGCTCTGTGTAATGTATTTCTCAATAGTGTACCTATTAAAAGGGGAATGTTGGAGGGTAGGAAGTGGAGGATAATGAAGTGAACCTGATCTTAGCACAGCTGTGTGTAATGTATTTCTCAATAGTGTACCTATTTAAATGGGAATGTTGGAGGGTATGAAGTGGAGGATAATGAAGTGAACCTGATCTTACCACAGCTCTGTGTAATGTATTTCTCAATAGTGTACCTATTTAAAGTGGAATGTTGGAGGGTAGGAAGTGGAGAATAATGAAGTGACCCTGATCTTAGCACAGCTCCGTGTAATGTATTTCCCAATAGTGTACCTATTTAAAGGGGAATGTTGGAGGGTAGGAAGTGGAGGATAATGAAGTGAACCTGATCTTAGTACAGCTCTGTGTAATGTATTTATCAATAGTGTACCTATTTAAAAGGGAATGTTGGAGGGTAGGAAGTGGAGGATAATGAAGTGAACCTGATCTTAGCACAGCTCTGTGTAATGTATTTCTCAATAGTGTACCTATTTAAAGGGGAATGTTGGAGGGTAGGAAGTGGAGGATAATGAAGTGAATCTGATCTTAGCACAGCTCTGTGTAATGTATTTCTCAATAGTGTACCTATTTATAGGGGAATGTTGGAGGGTAGGAAGTGGAGGACAGACCGCTCCAAATTTCCGCGACCACACTTATCTACTTTCTCCGCCCCTTTTTGTCCGGAATTCCTCTGCCACGCCCCAGAACTCCTCCGTCACACCCTGGCACCCCCCCCCCCCGCACCTAAACCATCATTTTCCACATCATATACAAGTCCTGCCCCCACCCTGCCCAGGTGGGATGTCTCCACTCCAAAGGTGGGATTGTCTTTACTGGACAAATCAAACTCCTTTTGTTCTTACACCCATATTCAAGCGCAGCTGGGAATGCTGGGAGTTTTAGTTTTCAAACCATCTGGAAGGTTGGATATTTTTAAAGGCAATCCAGGGACACATTAACGTAAAAACAATAAAGAAGTTTGTGCGCCCCCTGTCTAGCTCTCCGGGGAACTACAGGCCTCTCCGTACAGCAGTAAAGTTCTGTCTCTCTCTGCTCAATAATTAATGAAAACTTAGGATCACTGCTAAACAAACACACGCTAAAGCTAACACAGTGTTGTCTTTGGCACAGCTACAGAAAACAGTTGCAGTCAGTCAATGAATCATCCACGTTAGAGCTGTGCATCCTGCTATCCGGCCATTACAGTCAGAGAAAGACTAAACTGCTCTTTTAATAGGATGAAATAAAGCATTTTCTCGTTTATAGACTTGTACATGTATGAAATATAGAACATGTATGAAATATAGTCCCCCCGTCTGGACACAGTTGCTTCTCTCCACTCCCAGATCAGCGGAGGACAAGGTTTGAAGTTGAGAAGCCTCCTCTGTACACATCTCCCTTTCCCGGTCCCAACATTACTGGGCTGTTTATCATCAGCTTGTGGTTAATGCTGGAAATGAGAACCTTCTCCCCAGACATTAATCCTCCATATTTATTCTTTTAATGATAGACACCGAAATCTTCTGCCCGAGCAACGTGAAATTACAGCGGTTACAGGACATTACTTTCCTCTGCCAAAAATGTTTTACAGTCGAGATGCAGATTCCTAGAAGGGCGGCGGATTTGGCAGGGGTGCTTGGATTTGGCTTTACTCTGTTGGACAGTTTTATTTTCCGTTGTGCTAATTAGGAGGGTTAACGTGGCAGCTGGTGTCAAAGTGCATTTCACATAATGATAACAAGCTGGGTTGATGGGAGTTGTAGTTCTATACGTAGGAAGGCAACAGATCAGACTTTACTTATTCTGGTTTCCCACAAGTAAAAAAAAATGATTAAAAAGGATTATTCTGCTATACCAGAAGCAGCTATTTTATTTCAATTTAACGGGATATTTTACTACCTGTGATCACTTTTAACCCCTCCTATTCTTACCACAGAGAGAAGTAATTGGAGAGATTCTAAGTCCAGTCCCGGTGGGTAAGACATGCTCAGTGCACTATGGTTAGGGATTGCCTAGAAAGACAAGCTATACATCTTTTTAATTAGTCATTTCTGTGCTATAAGGCAGATAAAAGTTAGATGTAAGAAAGTAAATGAGCTAATATCCAGTACAAATCTGCACATGCTCAGTTTATTAGTCTACCTTTTCCTTCCTCCCCTTCTGCTGTTAGTCATTACTGGTTGGCCACGTTCTAAACCTGCCTGAGCAGTGATAAAACTTATTATAAAATATCAGGCAGTTGGAGGCTACAGATCAGCCTTTGTTTGTAAGTTGAAGTTAACATAATCTAATGATTTTGTTCCTGGCTTCTGTTGTTGTTTAAAAGAACAAATATTTATTATTGTTAAAGGGCCACAACACCAACCCCCTCCCCTCTATCCCAGAGTGGTAATGCATACAGTACATGCTTAATGTTATAGATAGGCATATCTCCCAACACCAGGCTGTTTTTGTCCAGCTCCACCCAGGACCACCCAGTCATGCCCCTGGAATGTCCAAGGCCCCTCTTAGAAATTCCCAGGGATTGTTGGGGGGCATGGTTGTCTTGCAGGAGATTCACTTTAAACTGAGCAATGGAATTGTCACTTAGGTTTAGTGATGACCCAGAACCCAAACCCGGATCCGCGGCGGATTTACCTCGTTCGCAAACAGCGGATATCGCGGATTTTCCGTTTTTTCCTCCTTCCGAACCGCGTTTTTGAAATTTTTTTAAATTACGAGTATTTTCGAAAATTCGGGAAAATACGAGAAATCTCAGATTTCGTATTTTCGCAGAATCCTCATATTTTCGAAGAATCCGCGTATTTTCGAATTTTAAAAGGTTTTAATGGGTCCGCTCGCGGATTTTAGAATTTTCAAATTTTTCCGAAAATTTGCGGATCCTCAAGTGGACCGGATTTTGTGGAGTTCGGACATCTCTACTTAGGTTTTTAATAAATGTTATATTTCTCCATTTTGTGTGAGGGTAAACCTGTATCTATGTTCTGGAGTGTGCCAATCTGTGTCGAACAGGTATATAGTGTATATAAAACTTTGTTCACGTGCTTTACCAAGCACTGTCTGTCCTGTTAAAGGAAAGTTCGCCCATATCCCCTAGGCAGGACCTCCTTGTGCCACCGCAGGTAATTACCTGTCACTTGTCTGATTCCTCAATATATTGCAGGTGTTCCAGGCGGCCCAGCTGAAAGCTATACTGACAGCGATAATTGATGGGAGAATACATCTTTTATTATTATTGTTGTGATAATTGCCTGAAGGAGTTTTCTCCGTGTTTCTTTCTTTTTAAGAAAGTTCAAAGTTATCACACGTCTGTTAACTATTTCCATTCTGTATTCAGAGACTATGGGGCTTATGTAATACGAGGGGCGCAATGATAAAGTAGATAGGTGGCTTCAGTTCTCCAGTTCAGGAGATTTGGGTAAGTCGTGTTCAAACAAACCTGTTTGCGATTCAAAGATCCTACAGATTTTCCAAATCTCCAAAACTCGGAACTTTTCATTGGAAAATCGAAAAACTTTTACGCGAAAATAAACTCGTACATTTGGTAACTCTGAAATGCGGTCCAACGTCCCGAAATCCTAACAGTCCGCCCAGTTGTGGAAGGAACGTTCGGATTTTGGAACCGAGGGCTTCCGTGTCGGATCAGGGTCTGGCCCAGATCCCATCTCTACCTATGTCCACCACAGGCAGATACAAATATTTAAAGTAGAATTGATTGGATAATTCTGGCCATATGCATTATTTTAGTGAACAGGAAGTAAATTTAGTTCCATGGGCAGACTTTGCATTTTTACGTATTCCCAGAAACGTCCGCCTGCACTCTACATTAATACACTGATAAATGTACTCGTATAATTACTGGCGTACACTCATTAATACAATGTACATCATTTTCTTTTAGCCTCTTATTATTTGCTTTATTCCTAATTTTTTTATCTAGTCTAATATGTTTTTTTTAATACGACGCCAGATTTGTCCCCTAAACGTTAATATTTTAACGCTACGAGCAGTAGATTTGAATTCGCTGCCACATTTATTATTCAGAGGCTGACAAATTACTACAAACTACTCTGTTGCTCTGTTTGTTTTGAAATAAAGAAATCAAGCTCCCTCCCTCCCGTACAGTCTCCGGATTGGGTAGAGACGACTGGATGAGTTTTCCTTTGAAATTCAAAATGGTTCCTACGCAGTTTTGGTCTTTAATTAATTGTCTGGAGATATGTCATGAATTTTTACATCTATTCACTTTATCGGAAGCTACCATCTCCTCTGAGGGTCCGTTCCCGTCACTTACTAACGTTCTGGACAGGGGCAGTTTTTTGCGTTTGATCAAAAAGGCCATGTGACCACGTCAATAAAATGGATTCCCCCTTTTTTTTCCATTGATGGGACCGTAAATTGGTCAGATCAGAAAATCTTAAAACGGTCTTCTGAGACCTCCTGATTGATTCATGTTTGTAATCACTAGATTGTAAGCTCTATGGGGCAGGGACCTCCTTACCTCTTGTGGTAAAGCTCTAGCTCTTCTATTTATATCATTTCTATAGTTATGTACTGAAGTATCTGTGTATTTATCCCCCTTGTATGACTTTATTGTATGACGCGCTGCGGCCCCAAGTGACGCTTTATAAATAAACTATATATACATAACGACTATTGGTAGATAATCAGTAATATAAACTGACATGCATTGTATTTGTGCAATCCATTAAAGGATAACGATAATAAAAAGTAATTTTCCCTCTGCTTCCTACCTCCCTGGGTTACAGACAGGAAATAGTGACTCTCTATGCAAGCGGTAAACTTTCAGCTGCTAGTAGAAATTTGACAGCTCACTGTTTGGCTATGGGCCACCATTGGGAGGTAGGAAAAGGGTTGTCTGCCTGTATGGAAGTCTCACCATCTGGGACCCAGGGACGGATTTATACTTTATTCTCCACTAGGCCAGCTTGACCCCTAGTTTCACATGAGCAGTATATTTTCATTCTGGTAACCTTGTTGGGCTGACACTGGTCACTGTCTCTTTGCTATTTTTTATCAAACCTCCAATGTAATGGGCCAATAGCGTTTCCTTCTGCATTGGATTCACTGTAAAACCATCCATTAGCTGGTATCAAAAAGCTTTTTTTATTGGTTCTTTTGAGATGCCACCGCAAACCACTTAGACACGTCATTACAGTTATTACAGTACATCGCCACAATGGGGTCAAGTCAGCTTTAAGGCTGTAATAGCCAATAGCGGCTCTCCATACATTTTTGTTCCATACTTATTTATATTGATTTTTACCACTAGGGGCGCTGTTTACTTAGGACTAGAGATGTAATGTGGGTTCGAACAGAACCCAGTTTCGAATCACATCTGAGGGTTTCGAAGTCCCAACAAACTTTCGGAACTCGATTTTTGAAAAACTAAACTAGAATTTTTGAACTTTCCGAAAATTTTGAACGTTGGAAAACGAAACGAAACTCAACAGTTTCGAACATCTCTACTTAGGACCTAAAAAAGATATGGAACCGCAGCATTATATTAACATATGATGTATATAATAAGTACAAACGTGTAGCCAGTATTTATAACTGACACTAAATGAATTGGCCAAGATAAAAGCAATTTGGGAGGAGGTTCTGGTTTTATTAGGATTCCTGCCTCCTTCCTATGCGCAAGTTGAGTTTTCTTTTCCCATTGTAGCCCCTTTGGCACTGTGAACTGTCTCCTTTACATCACTAGCGTTGCTGGGATGGTAGGGGGGGGGTGAAGGTTGAGTTTTGGCAGCCCACCCCTCCAGTGATTCTGTGATTATAGATCCAGTCTAACGGGTTGTGTGACCGTGTCTCAGCACTGAGTAATGAGAGAATGACTGATAGGTCTCAACCTGTAAGACGTACCCAAGCGCTGCCTGGGGCGTGAGGCCTTGATATTCAACAATGACGTGTGGCAGGGATTACTCTCCCAAGGCCGGCCTGGCAAGACTTCACAAAAGGGTCTTCTAAATATAACCATGATACAGGGGCGCTGTACCCATGAGGCAATTTCTCAGGTTCCCCTGTAATGTAAGTCTATGGGTGTGTGCTGGATTAACCTTGCTCCACCTTGTCACTGCACACATAGGCAACTTATAGCTTTTGTGTATTGGGCAAGCAATAGGTAGGTGTCCCTGGTGTCTGTGTATTGGTGGAAAGTGGAGAGGTAGGTGTTCTTGGCATATGTACATTGTACAGTCTACATTAAGGATTCTTGCAATAGTAGTTGTAGGCAAGGATGATTTATATGGTAATATTGTTTATACTATAATGAGGGTTATACCTGTAACATATCAATTAACCCTTTATTACATCTACTGTCCACAGTACTGACCACTGACCTTACACACAGTAACTATGTATACAGGGACAGAAAGGAACAAGGATTTATATGGTAATATTGTTTATACTATAATGAGGGTTATACCTGTAACATATCAATTAACCCTTTAACTTACAGCTACTGGGGTGGCCCCCAGTAACTGACCAGGCGGGTGAGCGGGGGGGCGGGGGTTACAACAATAACTATGTAATACAGAACAGAAAGGAACAAGGATTTCTATGGTAATATTTTTATACTATAATGAGGGTTATACCTGTAACATATCAATTAACCCTTTATTACATCTACTGTCCCACAGTACTGACCACTGACCTTACACACAGTAACTATGTATACAGGGACAGAAAGGAACCAAGGATTTATATGGTATATTGTTTATACTATATGAGGGTTATACCTGTAACATATCAATTAACCTTTATTAGCACTCCTGTCCACAGTCTGACCACTGCCCTTACACACAGTAACTATGTATACAGGAACAAAAGGAACAAGGATTTATATGGTAATATTGTTTATACTATAATGAGGGTTATACCTGTAACATATCAATTAACCCTTTATTACATCTACTGTCCACAGTACTAGACCACTGACCTTACACACAGTAACTATGTATACAGGACAGAAAGGAACAGGATTTTATATGGTAATATTGTTTATACTATAATGAGGGTTATACCTGTAACATATCAATTAACCCTTTATTACATCTACTGTCCACAGTACTGACCCTACTGACCTTACACACACGAACTATGTATACAGGGACAGAAAGGAACAAGGATTTATATGTATATTGTTTATACTATAATGAGGGTTATACCTGTAACATATCAATTAACCCTTTATTACATCTACGTCCACAGTACTGACCACTGACTTACACACAGTAACTATGTATACAGGGACAGAAAGGAAAAGGATTTATATGGTAATATTGTTTATAACTATAATGAGGGTTATACCTGTAACATATCAATTAACCCTTATTACATCTACTGTCCACAGTACTGACCCGCTGACCTTACACACAGTAACTATGTATACAGGACAGAAAGGAACAAGGATTATATGGTATTTGTTTTTATACTTATATATGGTTTATCCTGTAACATATCAATTAACCCTTTATTACATCTACGTCCCAGTACTGACCGCTGACCTTACACACAGTAACTATGTATACAGGGACAGAAAGGAACAGGATTTATATGGTTATATTGTTTATACTATAATGAGGGTTATACCTGTAACATATCAATTAACCCTTTATTACATCTACTGCGTCCACAGTACTGACCACTGACTTACACACAGTACTATGTATACAGGGAAGAAAGGAACAAGGATTTATAGGTAATATTGTTTTTATACTATAATGAGGGTTATACCTGTAACATATCAATTAACCCTTTATTACATCTACTGTCCACAGTACTGACCACTGACCTTACACACAGTAACTATGTATACAGGGACAGAAAGGAACAAGGATTTATATGGTAATATTGTTTATACTATAATGAGGGTTATACCTGTACATATCAATTAACCCTTTATTACATCTACCGTCCACAGTACTGACCACTGACCCTTACACACAGTAACTATGTATACAGGGACAGAATGGAACAAGGATTTATATGGTAATATTGTTTATACTATAATGAGGGTTAATCCTGTAACATATCAATTAACCCTTTATTACATCACCAATACTACCGCACGTACTGACCACTGACCTTACACACAGTAACTATGTATACAGGGACAGAAAGGAACAAGGATTTATATGTTATATTGTTTATAACTATAATGAGGGTTATACCTGTAACATATCATTAACCCTTTATTACATCTACCGTCCACATACTGACCACTGACCTTACACAGTAACTATGTATACAGGGACAGAAAGGAACAAGGATTTATATGGTAATATTGTTTATACTATAATGAGGGTTATACCTGTAACATATCAATTAACCCTTTATTACATCTACCGTCCACAGTACTGACCACTGACCTTAACACAGTAACTATGTATACAGGGACAGAAAGGAACAAGGATTTATATGGTAATATTGTTTAATACTATAATGAGGGTTATACCTGTAACATATCAATTAACCCTTTATTACATCTACTGTCCAGTACTGACCACTGACCTTACACACAGTAACTATTATCAGGGACAGAAAGGAACAAGGATTTATATGGTAATATTGTTTATACCATAATGAGGGTTATACCTGTAACATATCAATTAACCCTTTATTACATCTACTGTCCACAGCACTGACCACTGACCTTACACACGTAACTATGTATACGGGACGAAAGGAACAAGGATTTTATATGGTAATATTGTTTATACCATATGAGGTTTATACCTGTAACATATCAATTAACCCTTTATTACATCTACTGTCCCACAGTACTGACCACTGACCTTACACAAGTAACTATGTATACAGGGACAGAAGGACAAGAATTTATATGTAATTTGTTTATACATAATGAGGGTTATACCTGTAACATATCAATTAACCCTTTATTACATCCACTGTCCACAGTACTGACCACTGACCTTACACACAGTAACTTATGTATACAGGGACAGAAGGAACAAGGATTTATATGGTAATATTGTTTATACCATAATGAGGGTTATACCTGTCATATCAATTAACCCTTTATTACATCTACGGTCCACAGTATGACCCGACCTTACACACAGTAACTATGTATACAGGACAGAAGGTACAAGGATTTATATGGTAATATTGTTTATACTATAATGAGGTTATACCTGTAACATATCAATTAACCCTTTATTACATCCACTGTCCACAGTACTGACCACTGACCTTACACACAGTACTATGTATACAGGGACAAAAGGAAAAGGATTTTATGGTAAATTGTTTTATACTATAAGAGGGTTATACCTGTAACATATCAATTAACCCTTTATACTCCACTGTCACAGTACTGACCACTGACCTTACACACACGTAACTATGTATACAGGGCAGAAAGGAACAAGGATTTATATGTAATATTGTTTATACTATAATGAGGGTTATACCTGTAACATATCAATTAACCCTTTATTAATCCCTGTCAACAGTACTGACCACGACCTTACACCACAGTAACTATGTATACAGGGACAGAAAGGAACAAGGATTTATATGGTAACATTGTTTATACTATAATGAGGAGTTATACCTTTAACATATCATTAACCCTTTATTACATCTACGTCCACAGTACTGACCACTGACCTTACACACAGTAACTATGTAAACAGGGACAAAGGAACAAGGATTTATATGGGAATATTGTTTATACTATAATGAGGGTTATACCTGTAACATATCAATTAACCCTTTATTACACTCCGTCACAGTACTGACCACTGACCTTACACACAGTAACTAGTATACAGGGACAGAAAGGAACAAGGATTTATATGGAATATTGTTTATACTATAATGAGGGTTATACCTGTAACATATCATTAACCCTTTATTAATCACTGTCCCAGTACTGACACTGACCTTACACACAGAAACTATAATACAGGGACGAAAGGAACAAGGATTTATATGGTAATATTGTTTATACCATAATGAGGGTTATACCTGTAACATATCATTAACCCTTTTTACATCTACTGTCCACATACTGACCACTGACCTTACACACAGTAACTATGTATACAGCAGAAAGGAACAAGGATTTATATGGTAATATTGTTTATACCATAATGAGGGTTATACCTGTAACTAATCAATTAACCTTTATTACATCTACTGTCCACAGTACGGACCACTGACCTACCACAGTAACTATGTATACAGGGACAGAAAGGTACAAGATTTATATGGTAATATTGTTTATACTATAAGGAGGGTTATACCCTAGTAACATATCAATTACACCCTTTATTACATCACTGTCCACAGTACTGACCACTGACCTTACACACAGTAACTATGTTACACAGGACAGAAAGAACACAGGATTTATATGGTATATTGTTTATACCATAATGAGGGTTATACCTGTAACTATCAATTACCCCTTTATCATCTACTGTCCGCAGTACTGACCACTGACCTTACACACCGTAACTATTATACAGGGACAGAAAGGTACAAGGATTTATATGGTATATTGTTTTATCTATAATGAGGGTTTCTACCTGTAACATATCAATTAACCCTTTATTACATCTACTGTCCACAGTACTGACCACTGACCTTACACACAGTAACTATGTATACAGGGACAGAAAGGAACAAGGATTTATATGGTAATATTGTTTATACCATAATGAGGGTTATACCTGTAACATATCAATTAACCCTTTATTACATCTACTGTCCACAGTACTGACCACTGACCTTACACACAGTAACTATGTATACAGGGACAGAAAGGAACAAGGATTTATAGGTAATATTGTTTATACTATAATGAGGGTTATACCTGTAACATATCATTAACCCTTTAATTACATCTACTGTCCACAGTACTGACCTTGACCTTACACACAAGTAACTATGTATACAGGGACAGAAAGGAACAAGGATTTATATGGTATATTGTTTATACTATAATGAGGGTTATACCCTGTAACATATCAATTAACCCTTTATTACACTACTGTCCACAGTACTGACCACTGACTTACCACAGTAACTATTAACAGGGACAGAAGGAACAAGGATTTATATGGTAATATTGTTTATACTATAATGAGGGTTATACCTGTAACATATCAATTAACCCTTTATTACATCTACTGTCCACAGTACTGACCACTGACCTTACACACAGTAACTATGTACAGGGACAGAAAGGAACAAGGATTTTATATGGTAATATTGTTTATACTATAATGAGGGTTATACCTGTAACATAAATTAACCTTTTTACATCTACTGTCCACAGTACTGACCGCACTGACCTTACACAACAGTAACTATGTATACAGGGACAAGAAAGGAACAAGGATTTATATGGTATATTGTTTATAACTATAATGAGGGTTATACCTGTAACATATCATATAACCTTTATTACTCACTTCCGTCCACAGTACTGACCACTGACCTTACACACAGTAACTATGTTACAGGAACAGAAAGGAACAAGGATTTATATGTTAATATTGTTTATACTATAATGAGGGTTATACCTGTAACATATCAATTAACCCTTTATTACATCTACCGGTCCACAGTACTGACCACTGCCTTACACACAGTAACTATGTATACAGGGACAAAAGGAACAAGGATTTATATGGTAATATTGTTTATACTATAATGAGGTTTATACCTGTAACATATCAATTAACCCTTTATTACAATCTACCGTCCACAGTACTGACCACCTGACCTTACACACAGTAACTATGTATACAGGGACAGAAAGGAACAAGGATTTATATGGTATATTGTTTATACTATAATGAGGGTTATACCTGTAACATATCAATTAACCCTTTATTACATCTACTACGTCCACAGTACTGACCACTGACCTTACACACAGTAACTATGTATACAGGGACGAAAGGAACAAGGATTTATATGTTATATGTGTTTATCTATAATGAGGGTTATACCTGTAACATATCAATTAACCCTTTATTACATCTACCTCCACAGTACTGACCACGACCTTACACACAGTAACTATGTATACAGGACAGAAAGGAACAAGGATTATATGGTAATATTGTTTATACTATAATGAGGGTTTACCTGTAACATATCAATTAACCCTTTATTACATCTACTGTCCCAGTACTGACCACTGACCTTACACACAGTAACTATGTATACAGGGACAGAAAGGAACAAGGTTTATATGGTAAATATTGTTTATACTATAATGAGGGTTATACCTGTAACATATCAATTAACCCTTTATTACATCTACTGTCCACAGTACTGACCACTGACCTTACACACAGTAACTATGTATACAGGGAAGAAAGGAACAAGGATTTATATGGTAATATTGTTTATACATAATGAGGGTTATACCTGTAACATATCAATTAACCCTTTATTCATCACTGTCCACATACAGACCACTGACCTTACACACAGTAACTATGTATACAGGGACAGAAAGGAACAAGGATTTATATGGTAATATGTTTTATACATAATGAGGGTTATACCTGTAACATATCAATTAACCCTTTATTACATCTACGTCCACAGTACTGACCACTGACCTTACACACCAGTAACTATGTATACAGGGACAGAAAGGAACAAGTTTATATGGTAATATTGTTTATACTATAATGAGGGTTATACCTGTAACATATCAATTAACCCTTTATTACATCCTACTGTCCACAGTACTGACCACTGACCTTACACACAAGTACTATGTATACACGGACAGAAAGGAACAAGGATTTATATGGTAATATTGTTTATACTATAATGAGGGTTATACCTGTAACATATCAATTAACCCTTTATTACATCTACTGTCCACAGTACTGACCACTGATACCTTACACACAGTAACATGTATACAGGGACAGAAAGGCAAGGATTTATATGGTATATTGTTTATACTTAATGAGGGTTATACCTGTAACATATCAATAAACCCTTTATTACATCACTGTCCACAGTACTGACCACTGACCTTACACACAGTAACTATGTATACAGGGACAGAAAGGAACAAGATTTATATGGTAATATTGTTTATACTATAATAGGGTTATACCTGTAACATATCAATTAACCCTTTATTACATCTACTGTCACAGTACTGACCACTGACCTTACACACAGTAACTATGTATAACAGGGACAGAAAGGAACAAGGATTTATATGGTAATATTGTTTATACTATAATGAGGGTTTAACCTGTAACATATCAATTAACCCTTTATTACATCACTGTCACAGTACTGACCACTGACCTTACACACAGTAACTATGTATACAGGGACAGAAGCAAGGATTTATATGGTAAATTGTTTATACTATAATGAGGTTATACCTGTAACTATCATTAACCCTTTATTACATCTCACTGTCCACAGTACTGACCACTGACCTTACAACAGTAACTATGTATACAGGGACAGAATACCAAGGATTTATATGGAAATATTGTTTATACTATAATGAGGTTTATACCTGTAACATATCAATTAACCCTTTATTACATCTACCTGTCCACAGTACTGACCACTGACCTTACACACAGTAACTATGTATACAGGGACAGGGACGGATTTATATGGTATTGTTTTTCATAATGAGGGTTATCCCTGTACATATCAATTACCCCTTTATTACATCCTCCTGTCCCAGTACTGACCACTGACCTTACAACATTACCTTGTATACAGGGCAGAAAGGAACAAGGATTTATATGGTAATATTTTTTATACATAATGAGGGTTATACCTGTAACATATCATTAACCCTTTATTACATCACTGTCCACAGTACTGACCACTGACCTTACACACAGTAACTATGTAACAGGGACAGAAAGGAACAGGATTTATATGGTAATATTGTTTATACCATAATGAGGGTTATATCCTGTAACATAATCAATTAACCCTTTATTACATCTACTGTCCACAGTACTGACCACTGACCTTACCACAGTAACTATGTTACAGGACAGAAGGTAACAAGGATTTATATGGTAATATTGTTTATACTATAATGAGGGTTATACCTGTAACATATCAATTAACCCTTTATTACATTCCACTGTCCACAGTACTGACCACTGACCTTACCACAGTAACTATGTATACAGGGACAGAAAGGAACAAGGATTTATATGGTAATATTGTTTTACTATAATGAGGGTTATACCTGTAACTATATTAACCCTTTATGACATCTACTTTCCATTACTGACCACTGACCTTACACACAGTAACTATGTATACAGGGACAGAAAGGAACAAGGATTTATATGGTAAATTGATTGTTTTACTATAATGAGGGTTATACCGGTAACATATCAATTAACCCTTTATTACATCACTGTCCACATACTGACCACTGACCTTACACACAGTAACTATGTATACAGGGACAGAAAGGAACAAGGATTTTATGGTAACATGTTTATAACTATAATGAGGGTTATATCCTGTAACATATCAATTAACCCTTTATTACATCCTGTCAACAGTAACTGACCACTGACCTTACACACAGTAACTATTTATACAGGGACAGAAAGGACCAAGGATTTATATGGTATATTGTTTAACTAAATGAGGGTTATACCTGTAACATATCAATTAACCCTTTATTACATCCACTGTCAACAGTACTGACCACTGACCTTACACACAGTAACTATTATACAGGGACAGAAAGGAACAAGGATTTATATGGTAAATTGTTTATCCTATAATGAGGGTTATACCTGTAACATATCAATTAACCCTTTTATTACATCTACTACCGTCCACAGTACTGACCACTGCCTTACAACACAGTAACTATGTATACAGGGACAGAAAGGAACAAGGATTATATGGTAATATGTTTATACTATAATGAGGGTTATACCTGTAACATATCAATTAACCCTTTATTACATCTACGTCCACAGTACTGACCACTGACTTAACACACAGTAACTATGTATACAGGGACAGAAGGAACAAGGATTATATGGTAATATTGTTTATACTATAATGAGGGTTTACCTGTACATATCAATTAACCCTTATTACCTCTACTGTCCACAGTACTGACCACTGACCTTACACACAGTAACTATGTATACAGGGACAAAAGGAACAAGGATTTATAGGTAATATTGTTTATACTATAATGAGGGTTATACCTGTAACATATCAATTAACCCTTATTACATCTACTGTCCACAGTACTGACCACTGACCTTACACCAGTAACTATGTATACAGGGACAGAAAGGAACAAGGATTTATAGGTAATATTGTTATACTATAATGAGGGTTATACCGTAACATATCAATTAACCCTTTATTACAACTCTACTGTCCACAGTACTGACCACTGACCTACACACACAGTAACTATGTATTGGGAGGACAAGGATTTATATGGTTTGTTTTATACTATTGGGTTTCCTGTGACATCCTTCCCTTTTCTTCTCTCCGTCCCGTACTGCCCACTGCCTTCACAGTCTGTTCTCAGGGACGAAAGGAACAAGGGATTTATATGGTAATTGTTTATCTATAATGAGGGTTATACCTGTAACTATCAATTAACCCTTTATTACATCTACTGTCCACAGTACCTGACCACTGACTTACACACAGTAACTATGTATACAGGGACAGAAAGGAACAAGGATTTTATGGTAATTTGGTTTATACTATATGAGGGTTTATACCTGTACATATCAATTAACCCTTTATTACAACTACTGTCCACAGTACTGACCACTGACCTACACCAGTAACTATGTATACAGGACAGAAAGGAACAAGGATTATATGGTATATGTTTATCTATAATGAGGGTTATACCTGTAACATATCAATTAACCCTTTATTACATCTACTCTGTCCACAGTACGACCACTGACATTACACACAGTAACTATGTATACAGGGACAGAAAGGAACAAGGATTTATATGGTAATATTGTTTATACTATAATGAGGTTTACCTGTAACATATCAATTAACCCTTTATTACACCTTACTGTCCACAGTACTGAACCACTGACCTTACAACAGTAACTATGTATACAGGAACAGAAGGAACAAGGATTTATTGTAAGAAATTGGTTATACTATAATGAGGGTTATACCTGTAACATATCAATTAAACCCTTTTCTACGTCTACTGTCCACAGTACTGACCACTGACCTTACACACAGTAACTATGTATACAGGGACAGAAAGGAACAAGGATTTATATGGGAATATTGTTTATACTATAATGAGGGTTATACCTGTAACATATCAATTAACCCTTTTATTCCAATCTACTGTCCACAGTACTGACCACTGACCTTACATACAGTAACTATGTATACAGGGACAGAAAGGAACAAGGATTTATATGGTAATATTGTTCATACTATAATGAGGGTTATACCTGTAACATATCAATTAACCCTTTATTACATCTACTGTCCACAGTACTGACCACTGACCTTACACACAGTAACTATGTATACAGGGACAGAAAGGAACAAGGATTTATATGGTAATATTGTTTATACTATAATGAGGGTTATACCTGTAACATATCAATTAACCCTTTATTACATCTACTGTCCACAGTACTGACCACTGACCTTACACACAGTAACGATGTCTACAGACAGAAAGGAACAGATTTATATGGTATATTGTTTATACTATAATGAGGGTTATACCTGTAACATATCATTAACCCTTTATTACCTCTAACTGTCCACAGTACTGACCACTGACTTACACACAGTAACTATGTATACAGGGACAGAAAGGACAAGGATTTATTGGTAATATTGTTTATACTATAATGAGGGTTATCCCTGTAACATATCAATTAACCCTTTATTACACTACTGTCCACGTACTGACCACTGACCTTACACACAGTAACTATGTTACAGGGACAGAAAGGAACAAGGATTTATATGGTAATATTGTTTATACTATAATGAGGTTATACCTGTAACATATCAATTAACCCTTTATTACATCTACTGTCCACAGTACTGACCACTGACCTTACACACAGTAACTATGTATACAGGGACAGAAGGAACAAGGATTTATATGGTAATATTGTTTATACTATAATGAGGGTTATACCTGTAACATATCAATTAACCCTTTATTACATCTCCCTGTCCACAGTACTGACCACTGACCTTACACACAGTAACTATGTATACAGGGACAGAAAGGAACAAGGATTTATATGGTAATATTGTTTATACTATAATGAGGGTTATACCTGTAACATATCAATTAACCCTTTATTACATCTACGTCCACATTACGACCACTGACCTTCACACACAGTAACTATGTATACAGGACAAAAGGAACAGGATTTTATGGTATTATTTTTATACTATAATGAGGGTTATACCTGTAACATATCAATTAACCCTTTATTACATCTACCGTCCACAGTACTGACCACTGACCTTACACACAGTAACTATGTATCAAGGACAGAAAGGACAAGGATTTATATGGTAATATTTTATACTATAATGAGGGTTATACCTGTAACATATCAATTAACCCTTTATTAACATCTACTGTCCGCAGTACTGACCACTGACCTTACACACAGTAACTATTATCAGGGACAGAAAGGAAAAGGATTTATATGGTATATTTGTTTATACATAATGAGGGTTATACCTGTAACATATCATTAACCCTTTATTACATCTACTGTCCACAGACTGACCACTGACCTTACACACAGTAACTATGTATACAGGGACAGAAAGGAACAAGGTTTTTATGGTAATATTGTTTATACATAATGAGGTTATACCTGTAACATATCAATTAACCCTTTATTACATCTACTGTCCACAGTACTGACCACTGACCTTACACACAGTAACTATGTATACAGGGACAGAAAGGAACAGATTTATATGGTAATATTGTTTATACTATAATGAGTTATACCTGTAACATATCAATTAACCCTTTATTACATCTACTGTCCACAGTACTGACCACTGACCTTACACACATAACATGTGTATACAGGGACAGAAAGGAACAAGGATTTAATGGTAATTTGTTTATACTATAATGAGGGTTATCCTGTAACATATCAATTACCCCTTTATTACATCTACTGTCCATACTGACCACTGACCTTACACACAGTAACTATGTATACAGGGACAAAAGGACAAGGATTTATATGGTAATATTGTTTATACTATAATGAGGGTTTACCTGTAACATATCAATTAACCCTTTATTACATCACTCCACAGTACTGACCACTGACCTTACACACAGTAACTATGTATACAGGGACAGAAAGGAACAAGATTATATGGTAATATTGTTTATACTATAATGAGGGTTATACCTGTACATATCAATAACCCTTTATTACATCACTGTCCACAGTACTGACCACTGACCTTACACACAGTAACTATGTATACAGGGACAGAAAGGAACAAGGATTTATATGGTAATATTGTTTATACTATAATGAGGGTTATACCTGTAACATATCATTAACCCTTTATTACATCCTGTCAACAGTACTGACCACTGACCTTACACCCAGTAACTATGTATACAGGGACAGAAAGGAACAGGATTTTATGGTAAATTGTTTACTATAATGAGGTTATACCTGTAACATATCAATTAACCCTTTATTACATTACTGTCCACAGTACTGACCACTGACCTTACACACAGTAACTATGTATACAGGGACAGAAAGGAACAAGGATTTATATGGAATATTGTTTATACTATAATGAGGGTTATACCTGTAACATTCAATTAACCCTTTATTACATCTACTGTCCACAGTACTGACCACTCCTTACACACAGTAACTATGTATACAGGGACAAAGGAACAAGGATTTATATGGTAATATTGTTTATACTATAATGAGGGTTACTACCTGTAACATATCAATTACCCTTTATTACATCTACTGTCCCAGTACGACCACTGCACCTACACACAGTAACTATGTATACAGGGACAGAAAGGAACAAGTAGGTTAATGTAACATTGTTTATACTATAATGAGGATTATACCTGTAACATATCAATTAAACCTTTATTACACCTACTATCCAAAGTACTGACCACTGACCTTACACACAGTAACTATGTATACAGGGACAGAAAGGAACAAGGATTTATATGGTAATATTGTTTATACTATAATGAGGGTTATACCTGTTACATATCAATTAACCCTTTATTACATCAACTGTCCACAGTACTGACCACTGACCTTACACACAGTAACTATGTATAAAGGGACAGAAAGGAACAAGGATTTATATGGTAATATTGTTTATACTATAATGAGGGTTATACCTGTAACATATCAATTAACCCTTTATTACATCTACTGTCCACAGTACTGACCACTGACCTTACACACATTAACTATGTATACAGGGACAGAAAGGAACAAGGATTTATAAGGTAATATTGTTTATACCATAATGAGGATTATACCTGTAACATATCAATTAACCCTTTATTACATCTACTGTCCACAGTACTGACCACTGACCTTACACACAGTAACTATGTATACAGGGACAGAAAGGAACAAGGATTTATATGGTTATATTGTTTATACTATAATGAGGGTTATACCTGTAACATATCAATTAACCCTTTATTACATCTACTGTCCACAGTACTGACCACTGACCTTACACACAGTTACTATGTATACAGGGACAGAAAGGAACAAGGATGTATATGGTAATATTGTTTATACTATAATGAAGGTTATACCTGTAACATATCAATTAACCCTTTATTACACCTACTGTCCACAGTACTGACCACTGACCTTACACACAGTAACTGTATACAGGGACAGAAAGGAACAAGGATTTATATGGTAATATTGCTTATACCATAATGAGGGTTATACCTGTAACATATCAATTAACCCTTTATTACACCTACTGTCCACAGTACTGACCACTGACCTTACACACAGTAACTATGTATACAGGGACAGAAAGGAACAAGGATTTATATGGTGATATTGTTTATACTATAATGAGGGTTATACCTGTAACATATCAATTATATAAATAATTAAATAGAAGCGCCCCAACACAGAACCCTGTGGCACCCCACTTAGCACTTTTGTCCATAATGATGAAGCCCCATTACAACTTGGGTCAGTACTGTCGGGGACCGGTGGATTTGTAATAAAGGGTTGGTTCATGATATGTTAGTGTTTATGTTACAGGTGTTATAACCCTCATAGAGGAGGTATAACCCTTTTCATTATGTATAAATAAACACAATAAATCTTTAAATGTTACCATATAAAATCTTTGTTCCTTTCTTTTGTCCCGGTTTACATAGTTACTGTTGGTGTAAGGTTCAGTGGGTCAGTACTGGGACAGTGGGTGGATTTGTAATAAAGGGGGTTAAAAAATATATGTAAATTATGTAATATAAAGGGTGATTTTTGGTTAATCTTCCTCCGATTCCCCTTGATAAACATAATTTTTCCCTGGCTGTCCATTGGATGTTCTTAACAAGGTTACCATAACCATAACCAGCCACTTCTGTACTATTTCCTTTCACTCCCCCCTTGCTAATCTGTTTCCTGTTCTCAGGGGGAGGAATAATACCTTGATAATGACCTACTAAGTGGTTTAACTTGATTTTTAATTGATATGTTACAGGTATAACCTCATTATAGTAATAAACAATATTACCATATAAATCCTTGTTCCTTTCTGTCCCTATACATAGTTACTGTGTGTAAGGTCGTGTCAGTGGTCAGTATGTGGACAGTAGATGTAATATAAAGGGTTAATGATAGTTACAGGTATAACCCTCATTATAGTATATAAAACAATATACCATATAAATCTTGTTTTTTCTGTCCCTGTATACATAGTTTACTGTGTGTAAGGTCAGTGGTCAGTACTGTGGACAGTAGAGTAATAAAGGGTAATTGATATGTTACAGGTATAACCCCATTATGTATAAACAATATTACCATAAAATCTTGTCCTTTCTCCCTGTATACATAGTTACTGGGTGTAAGGTCAGGTTCAGTACGTGGACAGTAGTGTAATAAAGGGTTAATTGATATGTTACCGGTAAACCTCATTTAGTATAAACAATATTACCATATAAATCCTTGTTCCTTTCTGTCCCTGTACATAGGTACTGTGTGTAGGTCAGTGGTCAGTACGTGGACAGAGAGTAATAAAGGTTAATTATATGTTACAGGTATAAACCCTCATTATAGTAAACAATATTACCATATAAATCCTTGTTCCTTTCTGTCCCTGTATACATAGTTACTGTGTGTAAGGTCAGTGGTCAGTACTGTGGACAGTAGTGTAATAAGGGTTAATTGATATGTACAGGTATAACCTCATTATAGTATAAACAATATTACCATATAAATCCTTGTTCCTTTCTGTCCCTGTTACATAGTTACTGTGTGTAGGTCAGTGGTCAGTACGGGACAGTAGATGTAATAAAGGGTTAATTGATATGTTACAGGTATAACCCTCATTATAGTATAAACATATACCATATAAATCCTTGTTCCTTTCTGTCCCTGATACATAGTTACTGGTGTAAGGTCAGTGGTCAGTACTGTGGACAGTAGGTGTAATAAAGGGTTAATTGATATGTTACAGGTATAACCCTTTAGTATAACAATATTACCATATAAATCCTTGTTCTTTCTGTCCCTGTATACATAGTTACTGTGTGGTAAGTCAGTGGTCAGTACTGTGGACAGTAGGTAATAAAGGGTTAATTGATATGTTACAGGTATAACCCTCATTAAGTATAAACAATATACCATATAAATCCTTGTTCCTTTCTTGTCCCTGTATACATAGTTACTGTGTGTAAGGTCAGGGGTCAGTACTGTGGACAGTGGATGTAATAAAGGGTTAATTGATATGTTACAGGTATAACCCTCATTATAGTATAAACAATTACCATATAAATCCTTGTTCTTCTGTCCCTGATACATAGTTACTGTGTGTAAGGTCAGTGGTCAGTACTGTTGACAGTGATGTAAAAAGGGTTAATTGATAGTGTTACAGGTATAACCCTCATTATAGTATAAACAATTACCATATAAATCTTGTCCTTTCTGTCCCTGTATACATAGTTACTGTGTGTAAGGTCAGTGGTCAGTACTGTGGACAGTGGATGTAATAAAGGGTTAATTGATATGTTACAGGTATAAACCTCATTATAGTATAAACAATATTACCATATAAATCCTTGTTCCCTTTCTGTCCTATAACATAGTTACTGTGTGTAAGGTCAGTGGTCAGTACTGTGGACAGTGATGTAATAAAGGGTTAATTGATATGTTACAGGTATAACCCTCATTATAGTATAAACAATATTACCATATAAATCCTGTTTCTTTCTGTCCCTGTATACATAGTTACTGTGTGTAAGGTCAGTGGTCAGTACTGTGGACAGTAGATGTAATAAAGGGGATTAATGATGTACGTATAACCCTCATTATAGTATAAACAATATTACCATATAAATCCTTGTCCTTTCTGTCCCTGTATACATAGTTACTGTGTGTAAGGTCAGTGGTCAGACTGTGGGACAGTAGATGTAATAAAGGGTTAATTGATATGTTACAGGTAAACCTCATTATAGTATAAACAATATTACCATATAAATCCTTGTCCTTTCTGTCCCTGTATACATAGTTACTGGTTGTAAGGTCAGTGGTCAGTACTGTGGACAGTAGAGTAATAAAGGGTTAATTGATAGTTGTTACAGGTATAACCCTCATTATAGTATAAACAATATTACCATATAAATCCTTGTTCCTTTCTGTTCCTGTATACATAGTTACTGTGTGTAAGGTCAGTGGTCAGTACGTGGACAGTAGTAGTGTAATAAAGGGGTTAATTGATAGTTACAGGTAACCCTCATTATAGTATAAACAATATTACCATATAAATCCTTGTTCCTTTCTGTCCCTGTATACATAGTTACTGTGTGTAAGTCAGTGGTCAGTACGTGTGACAGTAGATGTAATAAAGGGTTAATTGATATGTTACAGGTATAACCCTCATTATAGTAAAAACAATATAACCATATAAATCCTTGTTCCTTTTCGTCCCTGTATACATAGTTACTGTGTGTAAGGTCAGTGGTCAGTACTGTGGACAGTAGTGTATAAAGGGTTAATTGATATTGTTACAGGTATAACCCTATTATAGTATAAACAATATTACCATATAAATCCTTGTTCCTTTCTGTCCCTGTATACATAGTTACTGTGGGTAAGGTCAGTGGTCAGTACTGTGGACAGTAGATGTAATAAAGGGTTAATTGATATGTTACAGGTAAAACCCTCATTAAGTATAACAATTCCAAATAAACCTGTTCCTTTCTGTCCCTGTATACATAGTTACTGTGTGTAAGGTCAGTGGTCAGTACTGTGGACAGTAGATGTAATAAAGGGTTAATTGATATGTACAGGTATAACCCTCATTATAGTATAACAATATTACCATATAATCCTTGTTCCTTTCTGTCCCTGTATACATAGTTACTGTGTAAGGTCATGGGCAGTACTGTGGACAGGTAGATGTAATAAAGGGTTAATTGATATGTTACAGGTATAAACCCTCATTATGTTAACAATTTACCATTAAATCCTTGTTCCTTTCGTCTCCTGTGATACATAGTTACTGTGTGTAAGGTCAGTGGCAGTACTGTGGACAGTAGATGTAATAAAGGGTAATTGATAGTTACAGGTATAACCCTTATAGTATAAACAATATTACCATATAAATCCTTGTTCCTTCTGTCCCTGTATACATAGGTACTGTGTGTAGGTCAGTGGTCAGTACTGTGGACAGGATGAGTAATAAAGGGTTAATTGTATGTTACAGGTATAACCTCATATAGTATAAACAATATTACCATATAAATCCTTGTTCCTTTCGTCCCTGTATACATAGTTCGTGGGTAAGGTCAGTGGTCAGTACTGTGGACGGTAGATGTAATAAAGGGTTAATGATATGTTACAGGTATAACCCTCATTAGTATAAACATATTACCATATAAATCCTTGTTCCTTTTGTCCCTGTATACATAGTTAGTGTGGTAAGGTCAGTGGTCAGTACTGTGGACGTAGATGTAATAAAGGGTTAATTGATATGTTACAGGTATAACCCTCATTATAGTATAAACAATTTACCATATAAATCCTTGTTCCTTTCTGTCCCTGTATAACATAGTTACGTGTGTGTAAGGTCAGTGGTCAGTACTGTGGACAGTGAGTGTAATAAAGGGTTAATTGATATGTTACAGGTAAACCCTCATATAGTATAAACAATATTACCATATAAATCCTTGTTCCTTTCTGTCCCTGTATACATAGTTACTGTGTGGTAAGGTCAGTGGTCCGTACTGGTGACAGGGATGTAATAAAGGGTTAATTGATATGTTACAGGTATAAACCCTCATTATTAGTATAACAATTTACCATATAATCTTGTTCCTTTCTGTCCCTGTATACATAGTTACTGTGTGTTGTAGGTCAGTGGTCAGTACTGTGGACAGTGATGTATAAAGGGTTAATTGATATGTTACAGGTATAACCCTCATTATAGTATAAACAATATTACCATATAAATCCTTGTCTCTGTCCCTGTATACATAGTTACGTGTGTAAGGTCAGTGGTCAGTACTGGGACAGTAGATGTAATAAGGGTTAATTGATATGTAAAGTATAACCCTCATTATAGTATAAACAATATTACCATATAAATCCTTGTTCCTTTCTGTCCCTGTATACATAGTTACGTGTGTAAGGTCAGTGGTCAGTACTGTGGACAGTGTGAATAAAGGGTTAATTGATATGTTAGGTATAACCCTCATTATAGTATAAACAATATTACCATATAAACCTTGTTCCTTTCTGTCCCTGTATACATAGTTACTGTGTGTAAGGTCAGTGGTCAGTACTGTGACAGTAGATGTAATAAGGGTTAATTGATATGTTACAGGTATAACCCTCATTAGTATAAACAATATTACCATATAAATCCTTGTTCCTTTCTGTCCTGTATACATAGTTACTGTGTGTAAGGTCAGTGGTCAGTACTGTGGACAGTAGATGTAATAAAGGGTTAATTGATATGTTACAGGTATAACCTCATTATGTATAAACAATATTACCATATAATCCTTGTTCCTTTCTGTCCCTGTATAATAGTTACTGTGTGTAGGTCAGTGGTCAGTACGTGGACAGTAGATGTAATAAAGGGTTAATTGATATGTTACAGGTATAACCCTCATTATAGTATAAACAATATTCCATAAAATCCTTGTTCCTTTGTCCCTGTATACATAGTTACTGTGTGTAAGGTAGTGGTCAGTACTGTGGACGGTAGATGTAATAAAGGGTTAATTGATATGTTACAGGTATAACCCTCATTATAGTATAAACAATATTCCATATAAATCCTTGTTCCTTTCTGTCCCTGTATACATAGTTACTGTGTGTAAGGTCAGTGGTCAGTACTGTGGACGGTAGATGTAATAAAGGGTTAATGATATGTTACAGGTATAACCTCATTATAGTTAAACAATATTACCATAAAATCCTGTTCCTTTCTGTCCCTGTATACATAGTTACTGTGTGTAAGGTCAGTGGTCAGTACTGTGACAGAGATGTAATAAAGGGTAATTGATATGTTACAGGTATAACCCTCATTATAGTTATAAACAATATTACCATATAAATCCTTGTTCCTTTCTGTCCCTGTATACATAGTTACTGTGTGTAAGGTCAGTGGTCAGTACTGTGGACAGTGATGTAATAAAGGGTTATTGATATGTTACAGGTATAACCCTCATTATAGTATAAACAATTTACCATATAAATCCTTGTTCTTTCTGTCCTGTATACATAGTTACTGTGTGTAAGGTCAGTGGTCAGTACTGTGGAAGTAGGATGTAATAAAGGGTTAATTGATATGTTACAGGTAAACCCTCATTATAGTATAAACAATATTACCATATAAATCCTTGTTCCTTTCTGTCCCTGTATACATAGTTACTGTGTGTAAGGTCAGTGGTCAGAGTTGGACAGTAGATGTAATAAAGGGTAATTGATATGTTACAGGTATAACCCTCATTATAGTATAAACAATATTACCATATAAATCCTTGTTCCTTCTGTCCCTGTATACATAGTTAATGTGTGTAAGGTCAGTGGTCAGTACTGTGGGACAGTAGGATGTAATAAAGGGTTAATTGATATGTTACAGGTATAACCTCATTATAGTATAAACAATATTACCATATAAATCTTGTTCCTTTCTGTCCCTGTATACATAGTTACTGTGGTGTAAGGTCAGTGGTCAGTACTGTGGACAGTAGATGTAATAAGGGTTAATTGATATGTTACAGGTATAACCTCATTATAGTATAAACAATATTACCATAAAAACCTTGTTCCTTCTGTCCCTGTATACATAGTTACGTGTGTAAGGTCAGTGGTCAGTCTGTGGACAGTAGATGTAATAAAGGTTAAGTAATGATTTGGAAGTGGGTATTGTCAGCAAGGTTTCTGTGTTTGCTGACGACACAAAACTTTGTCGACCATTAAAAACTTCAGAGGATGTGCAATCGTTGCAAGGGGATTTAGATAGATTATCACATTGGGCTGCTAAGTGGCAGATGAAATTCAATGTTGATAAATGTAAGGTGATGCATTTTGGACTTAAAAATCCTTGTGCTACTTATACTATAAATGGCTCTGTGTTAAGTGAATCCCTGTTGGAAAGGGATCTTGGAGTTTTGGTGGATAACAAACTTAAAGGTAGCAAGCAGTGCCAGGCGGCAACAGCCAGAGCCAGCATGGTATTGTCTTGTATAAAGCGAGGTATGGATTCAAGGGAGGAGAATGTAATTCTCCCTCTTTACAAAGCATTGGTAAGGCCTCATTTGGAATATGCAGTGCAATTTTGGAATCCTGTGTACAAAAAGGACATCTTTGAAATGGAAAGGGTTCAGAGAAGGGCAACTAAATTAATAAGGGGATTGGGGGAGCTTGAATATGAAGAGAGACTGGAAAAGTTACAATTATGTACGCTGAGAAAAGGCGCTTGTGTGGGGATATGATTACTGTGTATAAATACATTAACGGGCCATACAATAAACTATCTGGGGCATTGTTTACCAATAGAACATGTCAAAGGACACGAGGACATCCCTTAAGACTTGAAGAAAAAAGGTTTAGGCTTCAAGCTCGGAAAGGGTTTTTCACTGTGAGAACGGTAAGGCTATGGAACTGTCTTCCAGTGGACGTTGTAATGGCAGGTTCATTGGTCAGTTTCAAAAAAAAGCTGGATGAGTTTCTGCAAACAAGGAATGTTGCAAGTTACTGGTATTGATACATAAAGTAGAGTTGATCCAGGGAAATTTCCGATTGCCACTTGGAGTCAGGAAGGAATTTTTTCCCCCTTCATAAATTTGGTGGGTTTTTTTTGCCTTCCTCTGGATCAACAGTTAGGCAGGAAATGAGGATATTGCTAGATGGGTTGGACTGGATGGACGTATGTCTTTATTCAACCTCAAATACTATACTATCAATCTATCTATCATCTAACTATTTATTATCTATCTATTATGTATCTATCTATATTCTGTCTGTTTATATCTATCTTCTGTCTGTCTATATCTATCTATTATCTATCTATTATCAATCTGTCTATCAATTACGTATCTATTTATCTATTATCTATCTATCTATCTATCTATCTATCTCTATCTATCTATCTATTACGTATCTATCTATCTATCTTCTGTCTATCTATCATCTATCTATTATCTATCTATCTATTACGTATCTATCTATCTATCTTCTGTCTATCTATCTATCATCTATCTATTATCTATCTATCTATTACGTATCTATCTCTCTATTATCTATCTATTTATTTATCTATCTATCTTCTGTCTATATATAGCTATCTATTATCTATTTATATATCTTCTGTCTGTCCATATCTATCTATCTACCTATCTTTCTGTCTGTCTAATCTATCTAATCTCTCTCTCCCTCCCCTGGGTTAATCCGATGTGTCCTATTGTCCTAAGGATTCTCACTCAGCTGTACATTTCCTGGGTTTGGCGGTGACCTGGGTTGACCCTTACCCTTTGAGACCCTAGTAAGCCATGTATACAGGTTCTCACAGTGTGCAGTTCTAGGACTAAGTAGAAAGTCAATCACCCAATAAGGTTTTACTATGTATCACTGATAAATCTTTAGTTATTAAGGTCCTTGTGGTTAATGAATAATTCATTTGTAAACAAGTTAATTGGTACACGTGTAGATTGTGTATTTGTGTGTGTGTGTGGGGCTAAAGCTGGGTACACACTTAGGGTATATGATGTGTATAGGATGTATGCTGTGTATGTACTGTGTATAGGGTATATGATGTGTATAGGATCGGGTCTGGACAATGAACATTAATATGGTAATAACACCTATCTCCATGTATAAAGTGACAGGGTCTGGACAATGATTAATGATTCTATAGGGAGATAAAGTGGACTACAACTCCCAGCATGCCTAGTTAGCAGGTTGGACAGGACTGATGTAGGTAATAAACCCACCCAGAAGGAAGGAACTACATTTCCCAGAGATCCCTGTTGCTGTGGGATAGTGTCCCTTACTGTAAAAGTTATCCATCTCTCACCTGAAGGGCCCCCGATAACCGAGTCACCGGACTGCTATTCCTCAAGGAGACCACGACCGCCGCCATCTTCCCTGTGACACCGCTCACCTCCCACACTGCCCCGCGCTATTCTCACCATAGAGACGGACTGTGTGGGCGGCGCTTACCGCTGGTTATAGGACAGAGCGGCTCAGTCATAGACAATCTATCTCGGGTCCGCCCAGTCTCTATGGTCTGTTTGGTAAGTTGGTTACACAACCGAGATGCGGTGTCTCTATGGCTACGGGATATTCCGGTCACCATAGCAACAAGCGTCATCACTCCTGGAGCAATATGGGATGGTTTCTACAAGGATTTTTCAGACTGTCTCCAGATGTTTGAAAACTACAACTTCCAGCATTCTTCAACTACACAGGGAAGTAAGGGAATGCTGGGAGTTGTAGTCCCTCCCATCGTCACCACTGGATAAAGCTCCATGTGGTCAGGAACAGAGATGTGGTTCCATGGGATCAGCAGGTGGAGAAACTAGAATCTGATTGGCCACGGAAATTAAACGATCCCCGGGAATCTAACCAATCCGATCGTACGTTTAAACAAGTCTGGCGATTTTTCGCTAATCGCATCGCCCTGAAACACGCACTAACGTGCTGGAAACGTAAGCATTAACCCGAACGATTGTGCAAAAAAATCACATGGTGTGTGATTAATGCCGAGGACACACCAGCAGATATTCCGTGGATAGGTCGGTCGCTGTAATAATATCTGATAGTGTGTGGCAGACGATAATGCCGTGGATAGGTCGGTCGCTGTAATATCTGATGGTGTGGGCAGGGGTGTCTCTCTAATGAGGCAATATGAGCAAAATGCTCAGGGCACCACCCCTGATAAACATCAGAGAGGCGGCAGGCAGAGCTCACTGTAATTTTTTTTTTTAAAGAAAAGCGTCAGGAATTATGGTATGGATAAATGTCTTTTTGGGGAACTGTATAAATACTGCTGTGATGTGAAGTTTAAAAAGACCAAATGTTTAACCACGCCCATTCCTGGAAGCCACACACACCTAATCCTGGTTTGCGCTGGAGCACTTCATGGCACCTAGTGGTACATAAGGGCAGCATTCAAAAGTTTGGGGCATATTTATAAAAGAGCGAAAAGTAGCGAAATGTTTTCGCATTCACTTTTCGCATGGGTTTTCGCCAAAAAGACAGTTAACGCTATTTATAAAGGTAGCGTTAACGAATGGCAAAACCGTTTCCGCGAACTATCGCTAAAACCCTTTTCGCCTTACTTCGCAATGGTAATTTTAGCGAAAAGGGAGCGAAAAGGCATAATGCGATTTATAAAAGAGCGAAAGGTGGTTTTTGCATTAAAAAGAGCAAAAGATTAGCGCGACCCTGAAGGTGGTGAAAAGTCATTGTTTGAGCGAAAAGGCACTCTAATGGGTAATATGCCTTGAAAAAGCGAACGCGCATTAGAAGGGCGATCGCGCATTAGAATGAAATATGCCTTGGAAAAGCGACATTAGAAAGGCGAACACACATTAGAAAGGCGACCGCGCATTATAATGGAATATGCCTTGGAAAAACGAACGCACATTAGAAAGGCGACCGCGCATTATAATGGAATATGCCTTGGAAAAGCGATCGCGCATTAGAAAGGCGAATGTGCAGTGCAAAAGAAAATTTTATTCCAATTGAGAAATTCTAAGAAGATTGACTAAATAAGACATGGCTGACTTCTTGGTAAATGTGAGGTGGCCATTTTGAACTTGACATCATTTTCTAGTGGGCTTTTCTGGTTTTGAATGGTTTTCGCAATGCAGTCTTCTTAGATGCGTTAAGTTTTCGCTGCGATACTTTTCGCTCTTTATCGCGTTCCCGTTCGCCTTTTTCAGCCGCGAAGTGTGTTTTTTTCGCTTTTTTATAAATAAGGCGAAACGAAGCCCCAAATGGCGCTATTTTCGCTGCGATGTGCTGCGCTTATTATTTGGCGAAAAAGACAATCCTTTATAAATATGCCCCTATGAGAACAGAAGGTGACTAAGCGGGAATCATATGAGCTACTGCTCTGAGTCTGATCAAATTTTTACAGTCTGGGTCCCGAATGGCTATTGCTTTAGGTTTCCCCATTGGGTGCACCAGACATGTACCCACTACTGAAGGTGGCCCTCGATTTCAGTGTTGATCGCATTCAGGGCCAACATTCCCTTTACACAGGCTACCGATATAGAAAGTGGCCAATCACGTGACCTATTGCTGACACGTCTGATGCATTTTCCTGATGAAAAATATTGGTCGCCGCGATATTTCAACCTGACCAATCAAAATATGGCACTGGGTTGAAATACACAGCCCTAAGCAGCCCATACACTGGTAGATGGTGCAGCCAATTGTTGCTGAAATTACCAATCCAAGGACGAACATTTTCTTACTGGTCTGATCAACCCAACAGAAGCCCCGTGGAGGTGGGGGTTTGGGGGGTTAGATCTCCCTGTCTCCCTTCATTTCACTAAATCCTTTAAAGGACCAGTAACGCTAGAAATGTAAAACGATTCATTAGATCTGACATCCCCGTTATTTCTGTCCTGTACACACCAATAGGTTTCCTTTGAAGCAGAAGCCCTGTTTTTACTGTAGCTTGTTTCCTATCAGCATCTGACATCTGGAGACATCTTTAATCTGTTGCATAAACAAATCCCCCAGCCAGACCCACTGGGCTTCAATGTAACTGGTGATAATCTGTAGTCATGATTAGTTCCTGAAAACATTACAAAGTGAAAGTAAAGGCAAAGTTAAATGAAAGGTTTCAACATAACAGACCATGACAGACGTAACATGTAAAATTACACAGGACACGTTTATTTGTTGATATCACTGAACGCACTCACATTAGAGACCATTCATGAGGTTGGCCACTGGTTCTTCAGGTCTTCAGGGGCGTATAGACCAGGGGAGCAACCGCAGTGGGGCCCCAATCTTCTTAGGGGCCCCATGGATAGGGGCCCCATCATAGTTTTGCAGGGGGGCCAAATGATTCCTATTTACGTCACTGCTTGGTGCAGGGTGATGTGTGTGATTGGTTGAAAAATCTTTCATCATTTTAACATGAATTTCAGGAAGTAAAAAATAATAGGTCATTGTATCAGGTTGTGAATTTAATGGTGGCCATACACTGACCCAATGTTATGCAGATTCGGCGTTCGACCAATCGTAACATCAGGCTCAGTGGAGGTTCAAACAAGTACGAGCAGTGTGATATTCCAATTGGTACTCTGTACAGGGCAGCGGTGTAACTACAGGTGTAATATATAGTGCTGTGACTTTAAGACTGAGCCAGTCTCTAGTCACAGGTTAGGGCCCATAAAGCGGGGGGCCTGGGGACTAGGAAAGGCCACCTGGAAACGTAGGTGCCCCTAGACATGTACCTACTGTGCCTAATAGTAAATCTGGTCCTGCTCGTCCAAACCAACGCAATTCCTCAAACTTTCTTTTTTAAATAAACATTCTACTGCTGGTTGTATTACTAATCTCTGTGTTAACCAATCAAAATATCCGACTGAGGATTGACCCATATGTGTACCAGTCCTGAGCCTCTGCCGCATTCCGTTTGTATCTGTGTGAGTAGAAACCCCATTCAGCCCCTTTCCTTACTTTAACCGTACAATCTATTTTTATCTCTTTTCCACACGGCACATTTGTAGTTTTCCAGCAATAAATAGAACTTAACTTTTAAAGAAAAAAAATAAATAAAAGCCCAGCTCTATCGGTGCCAGTAACCAAAGCCGGCAGTTAATTATGGTATTTGTAGCTGTAACTCTATCCGCGGCATTAGTCTTTTTCAGCGTGGTAATGGAGTGAGATATAGATACTTTATTATTGCTGTTTTGTTTCTCATTTTAAACGGTTGATTTTGGCAAGCGGCAAAATAATCCCCCCCCTCTGTATTATAGGATGTGTGGCTGTTTAACAGCACATCGCCCCATCCCCCACACTATAGCTCGCTCTTTTTTAATAATAGCCACTCACTGCAAAGGGACTGATTATATAGAATGTTAGAATGGGGTTTTCAGAGAGGGAGTAATTGGTAGGAAGATGGAAGGAACTTCTTATCCGAGGGCGAATCTGACTGAACTTACTCTGTCCGTTGGAGGAATATTTCAAATATCAGAGTAATTACAGGGTTCCCATTTGGTGCCAGCAGATCTGGGCTTGTATATTATAGGAATAAGGTGCAGTTCAGGTGGGTACGGTAATCTCCCTGCCATTGTATTACTCATGTCACATGACACACCTGCATAGTCAAACTTGCATCCTCGTTAACACCCACTGGGTAGCTGTGCCAATGGGTCCTTGCTCTATATTAAACACACATTACAGTATGAAAGTATAGATCACTGCCTATATATTGATGTGTTTATAAATAAAAGTAGGAGCTGCCATATTGTTTTCCTAGAATGGACCTATTCTATAAGATGTATTTTTATTGGTCGTCACTTTCTGAAAAAAAATCCATGGCCTGAATAACTCTGACTGGGGCTTTTATACAGTCAAGCCAAAGTCAGGCCTTATCTACAATTAAAAGAATTGCTGCCTTACAACATGCCAAAAGTAATATAGTTGTAAATATGTATAAAGTAACTTATTGGCTTCTTGTGTGGAAGTGATGTCAGTGGAATCCCCTGTGCAGCCCAGCCAATCAAAGGAGAAGAATAAATTGTCATTTATTGGGAACTGTAATACAACTATCACTGTACTATGTAAAAGTTGATCTGCTCCCTGTTCCTTTAGATATCCAATCTAAAACATAAAATTTCAGCTGTCAATCAAGTGCTTTATTACCATAAACTGTTCTGCTCAGTTTTGCTGTAACTGTTATGGAGATGTGAGCATTGCATGGTGGGTAATTTCCTCTCATAGTGATTACTGAGCATGCTCACCCTAATTTTTAGTCAGACAGTCAGGGAGGGTGGATACTAAGCTGGAGCAACATCACCTTAGACTAATTGCTACTTACATGTATTAATGTAAAAATTATGATGAGGCAAAGCTATTTTGCTGAAAATGTTGGATTAATGTCTTTAGTTCTCCTTTAAAATCCTTTACACAGCCTGTAACCTATTGTAATTTAAAATAACTACAGATGTCCATGTTCTTGCATACAGCCCCAGAGGGTTTTTATAGTAAATACTTAGTTAAACAAATTGTTTGTACTAGTGAGACACCAGTGTCTATAAACTGACATTGTTTTAACATAGGGTGTAAACTCCTATTGGATACTCCTGGTTGGAGTTGGGGGGTCAGGGTGACGTACAGCAGAACAATATACTACTGGTCCCTCCACTTTATCTCTTGTTGTACACATCCTATTACTAATACTAAGTAGACTGCAGAGAACGCCAAGGAAAATGACCACCTCTGATCGCCAGGCTGTGGAAAACTGAACTACAATTCCCAGAATACACCTAGCTGCTGTTACTCATAATGACTAATGTTTTATATCTATGTTATAGCTTGGGCTAGAGAGAAGATAGAGATCAGGCATTCTGTACTGCACATGTTGAATATTTAGTGTTGTGACATATCAGTCTGACAGGGAATCCTGTATTAGAATTACTGTATACAGACATTTTATTCTAGGAAAGCTGTCCCTTTAACTGAAGACGATTCAAGTTTTTTCCTGCTTGTTGTGTAATGCTGGGAAGTAAATATTCTATATAAACCTTATAATGATAACAGCACAGCTTGTGCAGAATACCAACTGGTTCAATAGAAATCAATATCATCAGTACTAGCAGGAATAGAGAAGGTTCTGACTGATGACCTCACACATAAACCAGAATGATGCCATTAGTCACCTGGTTTTTTCTTTTGACCAATCAGATATCGGCAAAAAGCCAAATAAACTGCTGGGATCTTACAGCTGCACGAATGATTGGCTACAATTCTTGTTAAAACTGGGTACCCCCCATCCAATAATTCGGCCCAACGGACCAACATTTCAGTGTTTCGGTCAGACAGACAGACCACCGCCTGTTTGTCCTAATCAGACAAACGGATGCATCTGAAAACCACGGCTACTTTTGCTGCGACTGATAATCCTTCCGGTCGATAAGGAGGAAGGATCTGAACATGTGTACCTTGCTTTAGGTGTGTACACACCAGACAATCTTTTACATCAGTCAGACTACTGATCCGGTAGTCTTTCTGGTAGGAATAAAGGGGAATTTGGCAATATTTTGGTGCAAACAATCGTGTGGTTTTGAATTGGTAAAAAATTTCCACTGCATCAGATCCAATATTTTCATCCAACTATTTCCCCCCAAAAAATACATTTTGGTCAATTTGTTTGAAATTTTGTTCCGTGTGAACAGTATTACATACAGCTAAAGGTTCAGGGGCTTAACCAGGTATCACTGGTCCCCCAGCAAAACTATGATGGGGCCCCTCTTGCTGCTTCATCTACAGTGGTTTTCTGGGGGGAGTTGGGGCAGACAGTCGGTATCGGCTCCCTTTACTTAAGATAGAGGGAGCCGATATGATTGGCCCGTGTATGGGCGCATTGCCGACCAATCCTGATTTAGCGTATTTAGGGTTGTGTATGCAGTTACCACTACATATTGCCAACAGATTCCAATGTAACATGTCAGCATTAATGCAATGGTAATCACGTGTGCGGCCACCTTAAGGGTTGGACAGCAAATACTAGTACTAGTGCTGTTCCTATCTGCTTTGACATTGAGGCTGCTCTGATGTTGATAAGGCAGTTACCACTGTACATGGGCTTCATATCAGACACTAAAGAGATGGGCAGGTTCCCCGACTGCTACTCCAGTAAGATAATGGCCATACTGGTGGCTGCAGACAGGAAGGCAGCTCCCAGCTACAGTCATAATTGTAAATTAGAGGCTTGTTCAGCCAATCAGTGAGAGATCAAAGATACCGCGTATCAGTGCAAGAGGCATCAATGATACCAAGTGGCACCAGTCAACTGCATGTTTCAGTCACTTTACATTAACCCTTCCTAGTCAACTACAGACAATGTGGGAGCCTCCAGTGGATTCTGCATCTACTGAGCACATTAATAGTTAAATTACACAACTGTAACATGGACTATAATCTGTGTAGTATTCTCTTTATTTCTTGCCTGGGCTAAGCCAAGTGAGCAGTAAACTTGATGCCCATGGGGCTCATTTTGGTGCCTACGGTGAATCAGACAAGGCAAGCAACGTGGCAGCTCCAACACCTATGAATGAATACAAATATGCAGAGAAGGAACATTTATTTGATTGGCTGGTGTGACCCTGATCCATCTCCCTTCACCCATCACTGTGATTTTTCTATGGGGTAAATCTGTGACCATTTACATATCAATGTATGGTAAACTCCCAGTATGAATGTGAATAGAATTTGTATGTTGTGAAATTACACATGGCAAAAAAGATACTAAGGTTGCTGTTAAGGGTTAATGTGTTGGGGCACACGGAGAGAAATAATGACCGAGTGGAATTAAAGCTGGATGAGTTTCTGCAAACAAGGAATGTTACAAGTTACTGGGATTGATACATAAAGTAGAGTTGATCCAGGGAAATTTCCCATTGCCACTTGGAGTCAAGAAGGAATTTTCCCCCCCTTCATATTTCTGGTGGGTTTTTTTGCCTTCCTCTGGATCAACAGCTAGGCAGGAAATGAGGATATTGCTAGATGGGTTGGACTGGATGGACGTATGTCTTTATTCAACCTCAAATACTATACTATACTGTACTATACTGTATACTGTACTGTACTGTACTATACTATACTGTACTATACTGTATACTGTACTGTACTATACTGTACTGTACTATACTGTACTATACTGTATACTGTACTATACTGTACTATACTATACTGTACTATACTGTATACTGTACTGTACTATACTGTACTGTACTGTACTATACTGTACACTGTACTATACTGTATACTGTACTGTACTATACTATACTGTACTATACTGTATACTGTACTGTACTGTACTATACTATGTACTAGAGATGGAATCCGGGTTTGACACAAACCGGGATCCGACATGGAACCCCTTGAAATTCGGGACTTCGGAAGACATTTTTGAACCTTGAACGTTCAAGGTTATTTTCGATAATTTGAAAATCTTTGAAAGTACGACCGGAAACTCGAAAATGGTCTCCGATGGGATTTTTGATAATTTTTGAACGTTCAAGGCTATTTTCGAAAATTACTGAAAATTCGGTCTGGTTTCGGATTTTCGGATCTTCGGGATTTTCCCGAGATCCGGGAATCCGAAAATGGAATGAAACTAGTGAGTTTCAGCCATCTCTACTATGTACTTTACTTTACTATATACTATACTATATATACTATGCAGTACTATACTATCAGGGTTATTCAATAAAAGTTCTTGTCCTTTAAAATGGTGCAATTTTGTACCAATCAAACCAATCAATGTTATTTATCATTTCAAAGCTAACATCTGATTGGTGGGGGCAAAATTAGCACCATTTTAAACGATAAGAACTTTATTGAATAACCCGGTATGTACTTTACTATACTGTACTATATACTAATATATACTGTACTATACTATGTACTTAATTATACTGTACTATATACTATACTATATGTACTGTACTATTATGTACTTAATATACTGTACTATATACTTATACTATGTACTGTACTATACTATGTATTACTAATGTACTATATACTATATATACTGTAATGTACTATACTATGTACTGTACTATACTGTACTATATAGTGTATATACTATGCTGTACTATATAGTGTACTATACTATGCTGTACTATATAGTGTACTATACTGTACTATATAGTGTCTATACTATGCTGTACCATATAGTGTACTACTATGCTGTAGTATATAGTGTACTGTACTATACTGTATTATATAGTGTACGTATTTATACTGTACTATATAGGTTCTGTACTATACTGTTTACTATATAGTGTTCTGTACTATACTGTACTGTACTATATAGTGTACTATACTATACTTTACGTCTATACTGTACTATATAGTGTAATACTGTACTATATTAGTGTACTGTACTTATACTATAGTGTAGTATACTATACTGTACTATATAGTGTACTATACTATACTATACTGTACTATACTGTACTATATAGTGTACTGTACTATATAGTGTACTTTACTATGCTAATTAGCTTCTTATGGGCAGCTGCCTTTATTGCTGCCCCACTCGTTGCAGTAAAGTTGTTCCAGTCAGTTTCAATATTATTGTTTTGTCTATTCTAACAATTCAGATTCTTTGTCAAATTGAAAACATCTTTGACCAGTGGTGCACAAACCTGGCTTAAGCTGGGTACACACAGTACCAATCTGCAAGATTCTGTCTGTCATCTTGATAGATGGGAGTACGATCGTTCCCCTATATAAAGTATATATAAAGTATAGAGAGAACGTTAGTGACTGCCATACTCCCTATATAAAGTATATATAAAGTATAGAGAGAACGTTAGTGACCGCCATACTTCCTATATAGAGTATATATAAAGTATAGAGAGAACGTTAGTGACCGCCATACTCCCTATATAAAGTATATATAAGTATAGAGAGAACGTTAGTGACCGCCATACTCCCTATATAAAGTATATATAAAGTATAGAGAGAACGTTAGTGATTGCCATACTCCCTAAATAAAGTATATATAAAGTATAGGGAGAACGTTAGTGACCGCCATACTTCCTATATAGAGTATATATAAGTATAGGAGAACGTTAGTGACCGCCATACTCCCTATATAAAGTATATATAAAGTATAGAGAGAACGTTAGTGACGCCATACTCCTTATATAAAGTATATAGGGAGTATGGCGGTCACTAACGTTCTCTCTATACTTTATATATACTTTATATAGGGTGACACTTGACGTTACCTTGTTGTGACATCACATCCTGATGCGCCAGATGGTGGCCGAAACGCGTTGATGTTGGCATGTTGCACTAATAAATTTAATTGTTCAACTTAAGACACAGGAGTGCTACCACATTTGTTGAATTCTCTTGTATAACCCACGGAAGGCACCCGGGCATCCTACAGTAAGAGGCGAGGAGTGCTACCTTCTCTACACACGTTATACTTTATATAGGGAGTATGGCAATCACTAACGTTCTCTCTATACTTTATATATACTTTATATAGGGAGTATGACGGTCACTAACGTTCTCTCTATACTTTATATATCTTTATATAGGGAGTATGGAGAACGTTAGTGACCCGCCATACTCCCTATATAAAGTATATATAAAGTATAGGAGAGAACGTTAGTGACCGCCATACTCCCTATATAAAGTATATATAAAGTATAGGGAGAACGTTAGTGCCGCCATACTCCCTATAAATAGTATATAAAGTATAGGAGAACGTTAGTGACCGCCATACTCCCTATTAAAGTATATATAAAGTATAGGAGAAACGTTAGTGACCGCCACACTCCCTATTTAAGTATATATAAAGTATAGAGAAACGTTGAGTGACCGCCATACTCCCTATATAAAGTAATATATAAAGTATAGAGAGAAGGTTAGTGACCGCCATACTCCCTATATAAAGTATATATAAAGTATAGGGAGAACGTTAGTGACCGCCATACTCCCTATATAAAGTAATATAAAGTATAGGGAGAACGTTAGTGACCGCCATACTCCCTATATAAAGTATTATAAAGTATAGGAGAACGTTAGTGACCGCCACAACTCCTATATAAAGTATATATAGTATAGGGAGAACGTTAGTGACCGCCATACTCCCTATATAAAGTATATATAAAGTATAGGGAGAACGTTAGTGACCGCCATACTCCCTATATAAGTATTATAAGTATAGAGAGAACGTTAGTGACCGCATACTCCTCTATAAAGATATATAAGTATAGCGAGAACGTTAGTGACCGCCATACTCCCTATATAAAGTATTATAAAGTATAGGGAGAACGTTAGTGACCGCCATACTCCCTATATAAAGATATATAAAGTATACGAGGAACGTTAGTGACCGCCATACTCCCTATATAAAGTATATATAAGTATAGGAGAACGTTAGTGACCGCCATACTCCCTTATAAAGATATATAAAGTATAGAGAGAGTTAGTGACCCATACCCCTATATAAAGTATAGGGAGAACGTTAGTGACCGCCATACTCCCCTATATAAAGTATATATAAAGTATAGGGAGAACGTTAGTGACCGCCATACTCACTCTATAAAGTATATATAAAGTACAGAGAGAAGTTAGTGACCGCCATACTCCCTATATAAAGAATATAAAGTATAGAGGAACGTTAGTGACCGCCACTATCTATATAAAGTATAATAAAGTATAGAGAGAACGTTAGTGACCGCCATACTCCCATATATAAGTATATATAAAGAGTATAGGGAGAACGTTAGTGACCGCCATACTCCCTATATAAAGTATATATAAAGTATAGAAGAACGTTAGTGACCGCCATACTCCCTATATAAAGTATATATAAGTATAGAGAGAACGTTAGTGACCGCCATACCTCTATAAAGTATAAATAAAGTATAGAGAGAACGTTAGTGACCGCCATACTCCCTATATAAAGTTATAAAGTATAGGGAGAACGTTAGTGACCGCCATACTCACTATATAAAGTATATATAAAGTATAGAGAGAACGTTAGTGACCGCCACACTCCCTATATAAAGTATAGGGAGAACGTTAGTGACAGCCATACTCCCTATATAATTATATTAAGTATAGGAGAACGTTAGTGACCGCCATACTCCCTATATAAAGTATATATAAAGTATAGGGAGAACGTTAGTGACCGCCATACTCCCTATATAAAGTATATATAAAGCATAGCGAGAACGTAGTGACCGCCATACCCCTATATAAAGTATATATAAAGTATAGGAGAAACGTTAGTGACCGCCATACTCCCTATATAAAGTATATATAAAGTATAGGAGAACGTTAGTGACCGCCATACTCCCTATATAAAGTATATATAAAGTATAGAGAGAACGTTAGTGACCGCCATACTCCCTATATAAAGTATATATAAAGTATAGAGAGAATGTTAGTGACCACCATACTCCCTATATAAAGTATAGGGAGAACGTTAGTGCCGCCATACTCCCTATATAAAGTATTATAAGTATAGGAGAACGTTAGTGACCGCCATACTCCTATATAAAGTATATATAAAGTATAGGAGAACGTTAGTGACCGCCATACTCCCTATATAAAGATATATAAAGTATAGAGAGAACGTTAGTGATGCATACTCCCTATATAAAGTATATATAAAGTATAGAGAGAACGTGAGTGACCGCCATACTCCCTATATAAAGTATATATAAAGTACAGAGAGAACGTTAGTGACCGCCATACTCCCTATATAAAGAATATATAAAGTATAGAGAGAACGTTAGTGACCGCCATACTCTCTATATAAAGTATAAATAAAGTATAGAGAGAACGTTAGTGACCGCCATACTCCCTATATAAAGTATATATAAAGTATAGGGAGACGTTAGTGACCGCCATACTCCCTATATAAAGATATATAAAGTATAGAGAGAACGTTAGTGACCGCCATCTCCCTATATAAAGTATATATTAAGTATAGGGAGAAACGTTAGTGACCCCATACTCCCTATATAAAGTATATATAAAGTACAGGAGAACGTTAGTGACCGCCTAACTCCCTATATAAAGTATAATAAAGTAAGGAGAAACGTTAGTGACCGCATCTCCCTATATAAGTATATATAAAGATAAGAGGAACGTTAGTGACCCCATACTCTATATAAAGTATATATAAAGTACAGGGAGAACGTTAGTGACCGCCATACTCCCTATATAAAGTATATATAAAGTACAGGGAGAAACGTTAGTGACCGCCATACTCCCTATATAAAGATATAAAGTATAGAGAGAACGTTAGTGACCGCCATACTCCCTATATAAAGTATAATAAAGTATAAGAGAGAGAACTTAGTGACCACCATACTCCCTTATAAAGTATATAAAGTATAGAGAGAACGTTAGTGACCGCCATACTCCCTATATAAAGTATATAAAAGTATAGAGAGAACGTTAGTGACCGCCATACTCCCTATATAAAAGTATATATAAAGTATAGGGAGAACGTAGTGACCGCCAACTTCCTATATAAATTATTATAAAGTATAGAGAGAACGTTAGTGACTGCCATACTCCCTATTAAAGTATATATAAGTACAGGGAGAACGTTAGTGACCGCCACACTCCCTATATAAAGTATAGAGAGAACGTTAGTGACCGCCATACTCCCTATATAAAGTATAATAAAGTATGAGAGAACGTTAGTGACCGCCATACTCCCTATATAAAGTATTATAAGTACAGAGAGAACGTTAGTGACCGCCATACTCCCTCTATAAAGAATATATTAAAGTTATAGAGAGAACGTTAGTGACCGCCATACTCTCTATATAAAGATAAATAAAGTATAGAGAGACGTTAGTGCCCGCATACTCCCTATATAAGTATATATAAAGATAGGGAGAACGTTAGTGACCGCCACTAACTCCCTATATAAAGTAATATAAAGTATAGAGAGAACGTTAGTGACCGCCACATTCCCTATATAAAGTATTTATAGTATAGGGAGAACGTTAGTGACCGCCATACTCCCTATATAAATTATATATAAAGTATAGGGAGAACGTTAGTGACCGCCATACTCCCTACAAAAGTATATATAAAAGTTATAGCGAGAACGTTAGTGACCGCCATACTCCTATATAAAGTATAGGGAGAAGTTAGTGACCGCCATACTCTATATAAAGTTATATAAAGTATAGCGAGAACGTTATTGACCGCCATAACCCTATATAAAGTATATATAAAGTATAGGGAGAACGTTAGTGACCGCCATACTCCCTATATAAAGTATATATAAGTATAGAGAGAACGTTAGTGGACCGCCATACTCCTATATAAAGTATATATAAAGTATAGAGAGAACGTTAGTGCCGCCATACTCCCTATATAAAGTATATATAAAAGTATAGAGAGAAGTTAGGACCGCCATACTCCCTATATAAAGTATAGTGGAGAACGTTAGTGACCCCATACTCCCTTATAAAGTATATATAAAGTATGGGGAACGTTAGTGACACGCCATACTCACTAATAAAAGTATATATAAAGTATAGGGACAACGTTGTGACCGCCAACTCCCTATATAAATATATATAAAGTATAGAGAGAAAGTAGGAATGCCATAATCCCTATATAAAGTATATATAAAGTTAGAGAGAAACGTTAGTGACCGCCATACTCCCTATATAAAGTATATATAAAGTATAGGGAGAACGTTAGTGACCGCCATACTCCCTATATAAAGTATATATAAAGTATAGAGAGAACGTTAGTGACGCCATACTCCCTATATAAAGTATATATAAAGTATAGGGAGGAACGTTAGTGACCGCATTCTCCCTATATAAAGTATATAAAAGTATAGGGAGAACGTTAGTGACGCCATACTCCCTATATAAAGTATATATAAAGTACAGGGAGAACATTAGTGACCGCATACTCCCTATATAAAGTATATATAAAGTATAGGGAGAACGTTAGTGACCGCAATTCTCCCTTATAAAGGTATATATAAAGTATAGAGAGAACGTTAGTGACCACCATACTCCCTATAAAGTATATATAAAGTATAGGGAGAACGTTAGTGACCGCCATACTCCCTATATAAAGTATATAATAAGTATAGGGAGAACGTTAGTGACCGCCATACTCCCTATATAAAGTATATATAAAGTATAGAGAGAACGTTAGTGACCGCCATACTCCCTATATAAAAGTATTATATAAAGGATAGAGAGAACGTTAGTGACCGCCATAATCCCTATATAAAGTATATATAAAGTATAGAGAGAACGTTAGTGACTGCCATACTCCCTATATAAAGTATATATAAAGTACAGGGAGAACGTTAGTGACCGCCACACTCCCTATATAAAGTATAGAGAGAACGTTAGTGACCGCCATACTCCCTATATAAAGTATATATAAAGTATAGAGAGAACGTTAGTGATTGCCATACTCCCTATATAAAGTATATATAAAGTATATATGAGAGACGTTAGTGACCGCCATACTCCTATATAAAGTAATATAAAGTATAGAGAGAACGTTAGTGACCGCCATACTCCTATATAAAGTATAATTAAAGTATAGGGAGAACGTTAGTGACCGCCATACTCCTATATAAAGTATATTTAAGTTAGGGAGACGTTAGTGACCCGCCATACTCCCAATAAAGTATATATAAAGTAAGGGAGAACATAGTGACCGCCATACCACCTATATAAAAGTATATTAAAGTATAGGAAACGTTAGTGACCGCAATTCTCCCTATATAAGTATATATAAAGTATAGAGAGACGTTAGTGACCAACATACTCCCTAATAAAGTATATTAAAGTACAGGGAGACGTTAGTGACCGCCCATAATCCTAATAAAGTGTATATAAAGTATAGAGAGAACGTTAGTGACCGCCATACTCCCATATCAAAGTATATATAAAGATTAGAGAGAATGTTTGTGACCGCCAACTCCCTATATTAAAGTATATATAAAGTATAGAGAGAACGTTAGTGATTGCCATACTCCCTATATAAAGTATATATAAAGTATAGGGAGAATGTTAGTGACCGCACTCCCTATATAAAGCATATATACGTATAGGAGAACGTTTAGTGACCGCCATACTCCTATATAAGTATATATAAAGTATAGAGAGAACGTTAGTGACCGCCATACTCCCTATATAAAGTATATATAAAGTATAGAGAGAACGTTAGTGACCGCCATACTCCCTATTAAAAGTATATATAAAGTATAGGGAGAACGTTAGTGACCAGCCATATCCCTATATAAAGTATATAAAAGTATAGGGAGAACGTTTAGTGACCGCCATACTCCCTATATAAAGTATACATAAAGTATAGGAGAACTAGTGACCGCCATCTCCCTATATAAGTATATATAAAGTATAGGAGAACTTAGTGACCGCCATTACTCCTAGATAAAGTATAAAAAGTATAGGAGAACTAGTGACGCATACTCAATATAAAGTATATAAGATAGTAGAGAGAACGTTAGTGACCGCCATACCCCTCTATATATAACGTATAGAGAGAAGTTAGTGAGCAACTCCCTATATAAAGTATATAAAGTATAGGGAGAACGTAGTGACCGCCATACTCATAATAAAGTATATATAAAGTATAGGGAGAACGTTAGTGACCGCCTACTCCCAATATAAAGTATATATAAAGATAGACGAGAACGTTAGTGACTGCCATCTCCCATATATAAAGTAATATAAAGTATAGGGAGACGTTAGTGACCGCCATTACTCCTATATAAAGTATATATAAAGTATAGAGAGAACGTTAGTGACCGCCATACTCCCATATAAAGTATATATAAAGTATAGAGAGAACAGTTAGTGACCGCCATACTCCATATATAAAGTATATATAAGTATAGGAGAACGTTAGTGACTGCCATTCTCCCTATATAAAGTATATATAAAGTACAGGTAGAACATTAGTGACCGCCATTCTCCCTATATAAAGTATATATAAAGTATAGGGAGTGTATGTGACTGCCACTTTGCCATTACTCTGTAATATTGCAGCTGACTCCCTATACCTATAGTCAGGGAGCTGACCGCGAACAGGGGAAATTTTTGTGATCGTCGCCATCAGAAATGATTGTTTCGGCCATACACACTTTACCGATAAAGGGCCAATCCTGTACTGACCGGATTGCGGGTACCCAGCTTTAGCCTGGGGGGTGCATCAGTGGCAGAACTGGGGAGTTTTTTTGAACTAACATGGGGTGTAGACCGTACTTCAATTTAAATAAAAGAAATGTTTACCGAAAACATAAATTCTATTTATATACAAAGGGTGGATATTAAAGAGCTATGGATCCTGGGATATCCCGAGAAAAAGCGGTGAGCTTCATTTTTTAATGAAGTAGGCGATCCATTAGTGGTAAAATATTAAAGCTGAACTGTGCAGTGGTGCAGTGTGGGGGGTGTATTGATTGGATGCAGTGATGGCTGCACCATGTAATGCAAGTTCAACTCTCCCTGTACCAAACAAAAATCAGAAATCAAGGACAGGGATAAATACAGAACTGCAGTCAATCCCCCCACACACCCTCTAGTGTTTCTTAATAACATTAAAGGCAAATAAGGTTATTTTCCCAATAAAAGATTACTGTTCATTTAATATCCACCCCACGGTAATGGTTTTGATTCCCGTACGTAGATCTGTTGATAGACATCCGCTGTCTCGCATCTCCATTCCTCTGTAGATTTCTGCTGTCCGTTTTAATATACGAGAAAGTGGGAAGCCAAGTTCTCCCTCTACACACCGAATCCTAGATCCTAACAGACTCTCAAATCCTCGTCCAAGTTATTTTTACCTAAACCCTGGAGGATTTCAATTCTAGGCTTTACGCTGAAGATATGTCACTTATAGATACTGCGCGATCGGCAGATAAGAGCCGACATAAAGTTGGCGAATTTTAAAGCTTTTGTAAAGCCGAGCTCCCAATTATCTCATTTTTAAAACATTAACTTTTTTTTTTTTTCAGTTTTTGCCAAAACTTTTTTTTTTACTTCTTGTTTTTCTTGTGAAATAGGTACGAGGCGTCCGGGGATACGAGGGGGAGAGACGTTCCCACTTGGGATGTTTCTGTTCATATCGGGTTTATTTTGGTTCTGACGGTGGTGACCCAGCCTATAAACTGGGCCATTATTATTAATAAACATGAGGGCTGTGTGATATTCCCATAAATCCTTATGACTTCTCCAAAATAAAAGATTCATAAAACGCAAATGATCATTTATAGTTCAATGTACAGTATTTCTTTCTCTACAGACTGCAACTAAACCCCATAACTTTCACCTTATATTACCTTGTATTGTCCGTATAACCCTCCCTATGGCTCTGTTTATTATCATATAACCCTCCCGTATTGGTCCATATAACTATCTATTACTACTAGGATTGGTCATATAACCCCTACCCTATAACTCCTCCTATTGTTCCATATAACCCTCCTAAATCTCCTATTCCTAAACCCTCCCTAAACTCCTCTATTGTTCCATATAACCTCTCTATAACTCCTCCTATTGTTCCATATAACCCTCCCTATAACTCCTCCTATTGTCCATATAACCCTCCCTATAACTCCTCTATTGTTCCATATAACCTCTCTATACTCCTCCTATTGTCATATCCCATATACCTCTTATCTTCCATATAACCTCCCCTATACTCCTCTATGTGTCCATTAACCTACCTATAACTCCTATATTGTTCCATATAACTCCTCCTATTGTTCCCTATAACCCCCTATAACTCCTCCTATTGTTCCATTATAACCCCTCCTATAACTCCTCCTATTGTTCACTAAACTCCCTATAACTCCTCCTATTGTTCCCTAAACCTCCCTATAACTCCTCATATGTTCCTATAACCATCCCTATAACTCCTCCTATTGTTCCCTATAACCCTCCCTATAACTCCTATTGTTCCATATACCCTCCCTATAACACTCCTATTGTCTCCTTATAACCCTCCTATAAATCCTCCTATTGTTCCATATAACCCTCCCTATAACTCCTCCTATTGATTCCCTATACCCTCCACTATAACATCCTCCTACTGCTCCATATAACCCTCCATTAACTCCTCCTATGTTCCCTATAACCCTCCCTATAACCCCTATTGTCCCTCATAACTCCTCTATTGTTCCATATAACCCCCTATAACTCCTCCTATTGTTCTATAACCCCCCTAAACACCTCCTATTGTTCCCTATAACTCCTCCTGTGTTCCATATGAACCTCCTATAACTCCTCCTATGTTCCTATACCATCACTATACAGCCTATCTGATCCCTATAACCTCCCTATAATTCCTCCTATTGTTCCCTATAACCCTCCCTATAACTCGTCCTATTGTTCCATAACCTTCCCTATAACTCCTCCTATTGTTCCATATAACCCTCACTATACCCCCTATTGCTCCCTATAACTCCTCCTATGGTTCCCTATAACCTTCCCTATAACTCGTCCTATTATTCCATATAACCCTTCCCTATAACCCCTCTATTGTTCTATATAACCCCCCCTATAACTTCTCCTATTGTTCCATGTAACCCTCCCTATAACTCTCCTATTGTTCCATGTAACCCTCCCTATAACCCCTCCTATTGTTCCTTATAACCCTCCCTATAACTCCGTTATTGTTCCATAAAAACTCCCTATAACTCCTCCTATTGTTCCATATAACCTCCCTATAACTCCTCCCATGTTCCATATAACCCTCCATATAACTACTCCCATTGTTCCATATAGCCCTCCCTATAACTTCTCCTATTGTTCCATAAACCTCTCTATAACTCCTCCTATTGTTCCATAACCCTCCCTATAACTCCCTATGTTCCATCACCATAACCTCCCATTGTCCCTATAAAACTCCTAACTCTATTGTTCCCATAACCCTCTATAACTCCTATTTTCCATATAACCCTCCCTATAACTCCTCAATTTTCCTATAACCCTCCTATACCTCTCCTATTGTTCCATATAACCCTCCCTATAACTCCTCCTATTGTTCCCTATAACCCTCCCTATAACTCCTATTGTTCCATATAACCCTCCCTATAACTCCTCCTATTGTTCCCTATAACCCTCCCTATAACTCCTCCTATTGTTCCCTATAACCCTCCTATAAACTCCTCTATGTTCCCATAACCCTCCCTATAATGTCCTATTGTTCCATATAACCTTCCTATAACTCCTCCTATTGTTCCATATAACCTCACTACCTCCTCCTATTGCTCCCTATAACTCCTCCTATTGTTCCCTATAACCTTCGCTATAACTCGTCCTATTATTCCATATAACCTTCCTATAACCCCTCCTATTGTTCTATATAACCCCCCCTATAACTTCTCTATTGTTCCATTGTACCCCATAACTCCCCTAGTGTTCCCTATAACCTCCTTAAATCCTATTCCATATAACCTCCCTATAACCCCTCCTATTGTTCCTTATAACCCTCCCTATAACTCCGTTATTGTTCCATTAAAACTCCCTATAACTCCTCCTATTGTTCCCTATAACCCTCCCTATAACTCCTCCCATTGTTCCATATAACCCTCCCTATACATACTCCCATTGTTCCATATAGCCCTCCCTATATTCTCCTTTTCCATAAACCCTCTCTATAACTCCTTATTGTTCCATATAACCCTCCCTATAACTCCTCCATTGTTCCATAATAACCCTCCCTAAACTCCTCCATGTTCATATAACCTCACTATAATCATCCTATTGTTCCATATAACCCTCCCTATAACTCCTCCTATTGTTCCATAGAACCCTCCCTATAACTCCTCCTATTGTTCCATATAACCCTCCCTATAACTCCTCCTATTGTTCCATAGAACCCTCCTATAAATCCTCCATTGTTCATATAACCCTCCCTATATCCCCATTGTTCCATATAACCCTCCCTATAACTCCTCCCATTGTTCCATATAACCCTCCCTATAACTCCTCCTATTGTTCCACATAACCCTCCCTATAACTCCTCCCATTGTTCCATATAACTGTAAAAGGATTGGCTAGAGACTACTAGCCAAGGATTGGCTAGAGACTACTAGCCAAGGATTGGCTACAAATTACTAGTGGGTGTGACCAACTGTAACAAGTTCCTGCAGTATTTTAGGACTGAGCATGTGTAAATAACATAATGGTCAGTGACCACACTGTGCAATACTGGAACACTGGGAAATAAAAACACAAACCTCAGAAAGTTTTAATTTCTCATAACCATATTAAAATGAAAGGTGGGCACTGATTATTTTTTATATCAAGCAGATCTCGTTCTAATTCAATGTTGTTCTGAGGCTTCGTTGTCCTTCAATGTATTTAGTTTGTGTAGGAGATGCCATACGTTTCTTAGTTCTTCTACTAAGCAACATTTAGGCACTACTTTCAATATCCTTGAATTAGTGTGATTTATAAAAAGGCCAAAGTTCAGCTTCTCACCAAAATTGTTGCCCACACCACGCACAAACATTTTCCTGGTGTTAAATCTGGATTTATCCAACGAGAGATATTTATAAGCGATGAAAATGAGTTTCTAGGTGTCTTGGCTGGAAATTTTGCGCACAGACCTGTAATCTTTCCACTAACGGCAATGTGCATTTTACCAAGTTTCTACAAATCTCTGTCCTTCAGGATAATTCGGGAAGGTATTTCAGAAAATACGGCCCCCCCGCATTTCTATTATCTTTCACAGGTCCTCCAATTAATGGTGGTGACTAATTGCTTGTCTGTTGATTGGCATCCTCAGAAATGTCAATTTCGTGAAAGAAATTACCAGCAGGATAAGAAAAGGACGTTTTGATTTGAAAGATTTCTAGCAATTACGTAAATACCCTCGTCGTTTAAATGATTGGCAGCCATCGTCCCAGCACATGGCATTTAATTTATTCTTTAATTCAACTTGGTGTGGTCTTTAAATCACAACGCTACAGATTTCAGTGCAATTATAGCCAGCAGATCACATTGGCTTTCATTGAAAAGTAAGACATGGGATTTTGTAACGGCATAATGATGTTACCCTCCTTCCCTGAGCTTTACAATTTTACACTTAGGGCACGGCCACTCTGCAACGCAAACGCAAACGCATGCGATTTCATGTGCGATTTTTTTTGCGTTTGCGCTTGGATTTCTTCAATAAGTATAGGAAAACTCATGCGATTGCGATTAAAAATGCAGAACGCAAAACGCAATCGCAAACGCACTGAAAAAACGTGGTTTTTTTTTGCATTGCCACGTTTCAATGATTTTTAAAAAACGCAAGCGCAATCGCAAAAAAAAAAGCAGCAGTGTGTCCTAGCCCTTACAGGCTTTTAATGGGTCATGCTGGTTGTGATTACAAAACAAATAGGAATAGAAAGGGTCCAAACTTTATACAGCCAATGGAACAGCATGTAATATATGATCCCATATACTAGTAAAATCATTCACGGTTATTTAAATTCTAAGTAATAATTATGGTAACTATGGCATACTATAATATAGTACATGTTCATGGTTATGTAAATTATAAGCATTTAGTAATATATAGTATACTATAATATAGAAAGTCATTCACGGTAATGTAAATTATAAGTACGGTAATTATTATGGTAATCGATAGTTACTATAATATAGTACACTGTTCACAGTAATGTAAATTATTAGTATTTTGTAATATGTAGCATACTATTATATAGTCACTGTTCATGGTTATGTAAATTATTAGTATTTTAGTAATATATAGTATACTATAATATAGTAAGTAATTCACGGTTATGTAAATTATAAGTATTTTAGTAATATATAGTATACTAGAATATAGAAAGTCATTCAGGGCTATGTAAATTATAAGTATTTTAGTAACATATAGTATACTATAATATAGTACACTGTTCACAGTAATGTAAATTATTAGTATTTTAGTAATATGTAGCATACTATAATATAGTACACTGTTCATGGTTATGTAAATTATTAGTATTTTAGTAATATATAGTACTACTAAATATAGTAAGTAATTCACGGTTATGTAAATTAAGTATTTTAGTAATATATAGTATACTAGAATATAGAGAAGTCATTCAGGGCTATGTAAAATTATAAGTATTTTAGTAACATATAGATACTATAAATAGTACACTGTTCACAGTAATGTAAATTATTAGTATTTTAGTAATATGTAGCATATATATATAGTACACTGTTCATGGTTATGTAAATTATTAGTATTTTAGTATATATAGTATACTATAATATAGTAAGTAATTCACGGTTATGTAAATTATAAGTATTTTAGTAATATATAGTATACTAGAATATAGAAAGTCATCGGGCTGTAAATTAAGTATTTTAGTAACATATAGTAGTACTATAATATGTACACTGTTCACAGTAATGTAAATTATTAGTATTTTAGTAATATGTAGCATACTATAATATAGTACACTGTTCATGGTTATGTAAAATTATTAGTATTTAGTAATATATAGTATACTATAATATAGTAAGTAATTCACGGTTATGTAAATTATAAGTATTATAGAAATATATAGTATACTAGAATATAGAAAGTCATTCAGGGCTATGTAAATTATAAGTATTTTAGTAACATATAGTATACTATAAATAGTACAACTGTTCAACGGTAATGTAAATATTAGTATTTTAGTAATATGTAGCATCTATAATATAGTACACTGTTATGGGTATGTAAATATTAGTATTTTAGTAATATATAGTATACTATAATATAGTAAGTAATTCACGGTTATGTAAATTAAAAGTTTATAGAAAAATTATAGTATACTAGAATATAGAAAGTCATTCAGGGTTATGTAAATTATAGTATTTTAGTAACATATAGTATACTATATATAGTACACTGTTCAACGGTAATGTAATTATTAGTATTTTAGTAATATGTAGCATACTATAATATAGTACACTGTTCATGGTTAGTAAATATTAGTATTTAGTAATATATAGATATATATATATAGTAAGTTAATCACAGGTTATGTAAATATAAGTATTATAGAATATATAGTAACTAGAATATAGAAATCATTCAGGGTTATGTAAATTATAAGTATTTTAGTAACATATAGTATACTATAATATAGTACACTGATCAACGGTAATGTAAATAATTAGTATTTTAGTAATATATAGGATACTATAATATATTAAGTCATTCACATTATGTAAATTGTAAGTTATTATTATGGGAATTATTATAGTAATATATAGTATACTATAATATAGTAATTATTCATTGTAATGTTAATTATAAGTAATAAAGTAATTATTATTAATAGTAATTATTATAGTAATATATAGTATAATATATTATAGTTAATCATTCATGGTAATATAAATTATAAGTAATATGCTAATATTTATTAATAGTAATTATTAAGTCTCGGTCCTGATGAAGACGTCCTCTGTGGCATCAAAACATTGCTATGAAATAAATTTGAAGTTATTTTGATTATATACACTGTGCCCGGGAATTTCTGAGATTTATAGTAATTATTATTAGTAACTATTATAGTAATATATAAGATAGTAAATAATTCATGGAAATGTAAATTATAAGTAATTATGAATAGTAATTATTGTAGTAATATATATATACTATAGTATAGTAATAATTCACGGTGATATAAATTATAAGTAATTATTTTGGTAATTAATAATATTAATAGTAATTATATTGTAATATATAGTAAAAGTACAAGGGCACGGTCATAAAAATCTAATAACAGTTTTTTTACTCATTATGCATTGTACCACTGGGACAGACCATCATTGAAACCCAACCAAATGGCCACATATGTACGATTATAGTCTGGAATGGCCACACATGTACGATTATTTCTGGAATGGCCACACATGTACGATTATAGTCTGGAATGGCCACACATGTACGATTATAGTCTGGAATGGCCACACATGTACGATTATAGTAGTCTGGAATGGCCACACATGTACGATTATAGTCTGGAATGGCCACACATGTACGATATTGTCTGGAATGGCCACACATGTACGATTATAGTCTGGAATGGCCACACGTCGCTTATAGTCGGAATGCCACTGACGATTATAGTCTGGAATGGCCACACGTGTACGATTATTTTCTGGAATGGCCACAATGTACGATTATAGTTGGAATGGCAACATGTACGATTATATGGAATGTGCCACATGTACGATTATTGTCTGGAATGGCCACACAATGTACATTATTGTCTGGAATGGCCACACGTGTACGATTATAGTCTGGAATGGCCACACATGTACGATTATTGTCTGGAATGGCCACACATGTACGATTATTGTCTGGAATGGCCGTTTTTCATTAGGACATACTGATAGGTTGTGTTTGTGAGAATGAAGCTGTTAGATTGTAGGCACCTTTTGCACAATGTATCATGTAATGCACGGAACAGCTGCAAGTTTAAGCAGGGGCCATTCTCCGTTAATGTCTATCCCACTTTGTATGTTACATCAGGGATGTCCAAACAGATGTTTAGAAATTACAGCCAAGGCATATCAGACTTTTAATGTCTCTACTAATTATTTCATAACCCACCCCCAAATATATATATATAAAGCCAATTTTATTTTGATGATACTGTCTCTTTAAGCTCCAGCAAGTTCTAAAAAAAAAAATTTAAAAAATCCCCTGTGCTGCACAGAAGGGAACAGACATCCACAGACATGTAAGAAAATAAATAAAATGGCCTAATACAGTTCTAACTGCCAATTCCTACAGATACCCAGGGACGGGATTTGTTTTTATAGAACATTTTCCAAGTTTTTAATTCCCATCCTACACATATGTAGCTCACTACATGTTAATGTTTTTCATTAATGGAAAGTTACAAATGGAAGATCCATCAAAATGAAACCAGCCCCATATTGTGTGTTTGGTGATAAGTGTAGATATCTGGATGTGCGTGGGAAGGTTTTCCAGGAATTCTGCAGGAGAGGTTCTTAATCGGATTCCAAATGATTCTTAAAGGGATACTGTAAGATTCTTAAAGGGATATCAAAAGATTTTTTAAAGAAATGCCATAAGATTCTTAAAGGGATACCCTCTAAAATAATGTGTAATGTCTGTTTATATAGTATACCTGAATGTCGCATACCTCCCAACTTTCTGAAGACGAGGACCAGGATGAGGGCGGAGCCTAAAGATGGCATAATTGGCTCCACCCCAGAACTTCCCAGTACACCCCCAAACATCGTGTTCACATCCCCAAATGCCGCAACCACATCCCCAGAGCACGCATGCCCCACCCATCTATTTTTTTTTTTACCAAAAATATCAGTCACTGTGAAAATTCCAGGCAATATGTCTGCTTGACTGACCAATATAATGCAATGTACAATTTATTAAAAATATTAACCCTAGTGTACCTCACCTAAAGGTGCCATTAACCAGTAACCCCATACTGATTTCAGGTCTGTACCATGCCATAGGTGGGTCCATTGTTCAACCAATTCATTTAAATTAGTCAAAAAATTAATGGCCATTTTCTCGTCTAATTTTCTGTTAACCCATTGCACATTTTGATTGGTTCTTATGATCAAAATTAGATTGGGGAAAAGTTAATTGAATGCATTATCACTATATACGCGACCTGTGTATGGCTGCCTTAAAGAAGAACATACTTATGCAATAACAAACTGAGTTTTCAGGCTCCTCCCACTCCTTCATTAAAATATGTTGTACAATGTTAGATAGGAGAATCGTCCGTGACAATGATTGTGGGAGGAGCCAAAAAGTAGTCCGTTACTACACAGGTATAAATCTTCTTTTACACTGTAATTCATCTAATACCCTGACTGCAGATGATAAACACATAATGAAGATTACAATAGTCATTCATACCCCAGTTACTGTCATAATTTCTTATGGAATTACCGATTTCTATCACCATTTCACACAATAATACCATCCATACAATCGATCTTACATTCAGCTGACCTATTTTCAGGAATAGTTGCCCTTTTCAGGAAAGTTTTTTAAGAATCCCAGAACAAAAGCAGTCGCCCGGATTGCGGAAGGAAAATCCTTCATGACCCACTTCCCTTAATTTGGAGATAATCAGGTCAGTCCCAATGGTGGCGATTTCGCTCAATCCTGGTATTTTATGGTCCACAAAAGCGCCATTGTTCCATGGAAAGTTATGGTATGGGGGGGGCGGACGTATCCATTCATAACATTCTTTTCTCTAATTGGCTAATGTTGGCAAAGAGGGGGAAATTAACAGGGATAACGTGAGTTTATCACTTTGAGAACAACAACAAACAATTAGAAGAAAATCTAGACTAATTATCATTGGTTTTAATGGCCCCAGTTTTTATTTAATGAATGAATCGGTGGCATATTTGGTTATTCAACATAACCAGTTTTCCTTTTCCATTGAAAACCGATCCCACGTCCGTCTACTGAAAAACCACATTAACCTTTGGGGAGAACATGGCGGTTTAGTTATTCCGGAAATGTTAGTGATCACTTACTGTTGATGGTAAAAACAGTCGTGCCATCCGCGACCCATTCAGTCCGTGCTGTCATGATGAAGATCCAGTTTCCATACATCATGTTGATAGGTAACAGTGATTGGAAGCTCTAAATCCAGCAATGAAGCGAATAAGGGAAATTAGTAAGTGTTGCATTTCCTAAAAGCTTCCATGGAAATTACCCAAAAGTCTCTGTTCCTTATTTGAATATGGGTAACAGCAGTTCTAATGTCTTAAACTCTCCATATCTTATTTAAAGGGCTATGTACAAGTGCTGATATCACTCTCTATCGCCTCCCCTAGGCAATGCAGTGCATAGTGAATGGGGTTTTCCCAATCCGAGACTTTAACACCAACTATCTGCTGGCGTTAAAGTTTACGTTATCGGCTCGGTACATAGCTTGCGGTGGTTGCCCCACACAACTTTTGCATATCGTGGCAACCACCATTAGTTACGTATTAAAGTCATGTTAACCGTTGGTACATGGGATAACGTGGCTTTAAGACGTAAAAAGCCGTTTGCGGTTTTCGATACATAGCCCTGTTAGTTTCTTTAGCTTCAGTTACCGTCTCGTTATACACTAGTTCTGCCAACGACGCCTGTACTAACATCAAGGATAGTGGATAGTGTTCGTCGGTAAAGATATTACGTGACATTCGTAATATCGCGTGTTCGCAAAATGTTGCTCATACGCACTGCATTCAATGTTACGTCGCAGTCACCGGATATCTGCCCACTTTACATGACCACATTGCTGCGGGAATATTAGTAGATATGTGTAGACTTTCCATATGACTTGGCCTGCTGCAATACTCTTTCCACTGATTGCAGACCTAGCACTGTGTGACAGTGGGATTGTGTTCTATATTTTATTGTATTTGTATACAATCCTCGCCCTGGATATACCTAAAGGACTGGTACACACGGGACAATAAATCATTGTGGGTGTTAATGTAGCGTGTGTCGTCACACTCCGTGGGAGACTGGTGTTGGGGCCTGGCAGACAATATAAAACCAGTGGCCCACCACAGGGACTAAGGGGCCCACTTGGTATTTAATCTCCTCTTTTCTCCCATATAATTCACTTCTTGCTCCTGTGAATAATTTTAAAGGACCGCTTAACCTTTAAAACAACACCCCCACCCCATAATCGGTAATTTAATGGGAAGTAGGAGCTGGTATGTCCTGTTTTGCTTTAATTTAACAAAAATATTGTTACAAATCGTGCTTTAGTGCTTTTTATTGTTTTTAATTGCTATAATAAAGTTTGTTGGCAACCTTATTTCTGTGTGCAGAGGTTTTTGGGAGCTACAGACCAAGCACAGAACAGCACAGAGTAAACCCTGCAGTGCCCCTAGTGGTGAATAGGCACAAGTGAGTGTTTTAGGAATTTAATATATGGAAGTGTCATTTTAAACTGATTTTTTACAGAGATCTTGATCTTAACCTATTTATTTTTTACTTTTTGTTTTAACCCTTCCCCTACCCCCAAGCACAAGCAAGATACTTTGAAAGATATTGTTACAAATACTGTGATGCAATGAAAACAATGTCCCCCAACGTGTAACCATATTTGTAACAATATTCGGGCAGAGAGGCCAAGCACAAGGGATACAATTCTATTAACAATTTCTTTAGGTCTGTAAGTAAGAAAACAAATGAACAAATATATTAAAGGGAAGGCCTATGACCCAATGAAGGGAAACCTATAACATGGGAGACATGGGAGACTAGGGATGGCCGGTTCGCAGATCCGAACCCGGATCTGCCGCGGATTTATCCCGTTGGCGAACGGCGAATTTTTCCGGATTTTCCTCCTTCCGAACTTCCGATTCGCGGATTTTTCATATTTTCGAAAATGTTCGAAATTACGGGTTTTCGCGGATTTTCGAAAATTTTCGAAATTACGCGGATTACTCGTATTTTCGAAAATACGTATGTTCAAAGAATTTCGAAAATACTAGTTTTCTCGTAATTTCGAAAATTTTCGAAAATACGGAAAATATCGTAATTTTAAGGGTATTTTTCATTTTAACGGGTCCGCTCGCGGATTTTCGAATTTTCGAATTTTTTCGAAAATTCGCGGATCCTCGAGCGGACCGGATTTTGCGAAGTTCGGACATCTCTATGGGAGACATGTTAATTAGCTTTCGGTTTGATTTTATACAATATTCCACTATAAAGGCAACTGCCCACAAGCTTCTTCTTTAAGGAATTTCTTGGCAGGAACAATGAACAAATCTGAGCTTCCGACAGACGTCACTTGCTGTATACATTAGACAAGAAGGTCAGGTGGTGGAAATAAGTCTGTAGAGATTGTATCTTCCAGTGGAGGAAAAGAGGCCAGAGATCTCGACCTCTAGGCCAAGGAGAAAAGCTGATATCTTGACCATTTGTCTTGAGCAGGGTTGGGTTTATCTGTTCTGTCCATATGTGCTACCAAATGCCTGTTCATTCATCACCAGAGCCTCATGCAGGAAGATGAGGAGCTTTCACTGTTTATATAGTTCAAAGGTGACTTGTAAGAGTCCAAGGCAGGAAGTCGGTTGCGAGAGGCAGGGAAGCCTTTGGCACACTCAAGGGCCAGGGGTGGCAAAAGGAAGAGTGTGGATTCTTGGGTCTTTGTTGTTTGAAGGTTTTGGCCTTGAATGAAGTTTGTTGATTGTATTTGTCTGATCCTTCCTGCAACTTGGTACCTGAGCCAACAGTCAACACCAAGAGTCCAGCACGCAGTCTGGAAACATCTGGATTTTCACTCTCCGGGGAGATTCCTCTTGTTTATTGTCTCTGCCAATGATTCAGCGGGAGCAGGAAACATATCAGGAGGGTTAAGAGATCCCTTCATCCAGGGCCCGGACTATGAGCCCAGAACAATTGTTTGAAATGATAAAACATAAACCTTTAACTTTCACTGCTCAGGTCTCCCAGTGTGTCATGTCCCATCATAGGAACGACCATATGGGGAGACGTGTCTGCAACTCATATCTTTCCCTGTAAGAACAAAAAGCTTTTTACAGTGGGCCCCCCAGCAAAACACTAATGGGGCCCCTGTCTGTGCTTCATCCACAGTGTTTTTCTGGGAGGAGGCTGTATGTGTCATAGGAAAAATAAGAAGATGGGGCCCCCTTGGCTCCCCTGAGGTTGCTCCTGTGAGTGGGCGTTGATAGGGCAGGGCCTGGGACACCAGTGGGTGGAGTCTGGGGGTTCAAGGGAGGAGTTTGACCATTTTTGATGCGGGGGCTTAATGGGTAGTCTGGTCAGTGTCAGTGGGGTGCCGCTATTGTGGTCACCAGCAAGGGGCATGTTGGTCATACCTTAAGTTATCCCACACCCAATTTTGGCTGTGAGGGAGGCAGGACATTGGCAGGGTCTGGCTGCACTTGCCTGGACTGTCCACTTTCCTCCTTGTACTGACCAAGGTCCATTGGTGGGGCCATTGTTCAAATTCAAGGTGGGAGGCAAAATAAAAAGCAATTTATTGAATCTCCATTGTCAGTAGTGCAGGGACATCTCTCCATGGAATGTGCATTTTATCCCAGACGTCCTATAGTTTATCTTTGGCAATAGAAGGGAGATGATTAAAGATGCTTGGGGTGCGGCATTCTAATTAACCTGAAAACACCAGTAATTACGGTACTTGGACTCTGTCTCTCTCTCTCTGTGCAGACACACACCCAAAGGTGTGTTAAGGTGTGACATACACACAACTCCTGTACAGCTCCAGCCTCTTGGGGAGATATATAGGATGGATATTTCTTTAAATGTGTTTTAATATAAACAGTGGCAATTAGCATTAACCTGCTAATTGGTTGCTAGGGAAAACCATCCATAGCGACAAGGTGATCATTTCTAATAACTTAAGGTTCGTTCTTTAAAACATTCAGGGAGATTCAATAAAAGTTCTTATCCTTTAAAATGGTGCTAATTTTGCCCCAACCAATCAAATATTACTTAACATTTGAAAGCTAACATCTGATTGGTTGGGGCAAAATTAGCACCATTTTTAACGATATGAACTTTTATTGAATAACCTGTCTTTCTTCCAAAGATCAACCCTCCCAATGGCAGGACATTAGTAGAGCCGGTATTGCTCTCTATTGCCTCCTCTAGGCAATGCACTGAGCTCAATGGGGTTTAAACCTTCTGTCTTAAAGAGCTGTTATCGTCTCGGTCCATCCTTTTTCCCAATTTGGTACATGGGTTAATATGACATCTGTGGCTCTATACATAGCCCTATAGATCTATACAAATAAACCCAGTAATCAATGGTGCTTCCTCTATCCCATGTTACCCTTATACACACACACACATTATGGGACGTGACGGGCAGACCTCACGTCCCAGGTTTTAGGTACAGGTGCTGCAGGTTTTCCAATCTTTAGAAACACTTCTCTATATAACTTGTCCTCACTATGTAGACATGAAATATGTCATAGTTACCTTATTTAATTCCTTGAATTCTTCCAAACTAGTAATAATTATATAAAAAACCTTCCATCATACCTCCAAAATAAAACCCAAATCACATCTCTAGATAGAATTTGTGAGAAGTTATTGCTGGAAAGGTTCAGCAATGTTACTTCCTGCTTGACCACTTCCTGTTTTCAGCCATGTGACCAGCTTGTAGTCATGTGACCAGCCTCTGCCTGCACTGATAGGTTCCCCTTCTCAACTGTTAATTTTTACCCCAGGTACTTCCTGTTTTCCCCAGCATTAAGTCTTAACTGAGCATGCTTCTCCCCAGGGGTGGACGGGCAGGCAGAGGTCAGGTGATGTCACTCAACCTACTGGAAGCAGGAAGTTTTAACATTCACCTCAATGTAATTTCTCACAGGCTCCAGCCAGAGATGTGATTGTTGGCTCATTTTAAAGGAAATACGGCAGGCTTTCAATTAACCCTAACTTGTTTGGAGACCACAGTTGCCCTTTAAGGCTGTAAAATAATATAAAGTAATGACAACTGGTGGCACTTCTGAAGTTCTCCAAGCAATCGGCCTCCTTTCATTCATTGGGTTGTATACAGAAATAGTAGATGGGGAACAATAATATTTACAGTAATACCATAAACAAGGACTGTGGTAACAGAGCCTCATCAGCTATGGACAGGTGTGGTAGAAGGATCTCCACAGGTATGGGCAAAGTGTATAAGAAAGATCTCATCAGGTATGGGCAGATGTGGTAGACGGATTTAAACAGGTATGGGCAGGTGTTGTAGAAGAATCTCACCAGCTATGGGCATAGGTTTAAGAAAGATCTCAACAGCTATGGACAGGTGTGGTATAAGGATCTGATCAGCTATGGACAGGTGTGGTATAAAGATCTCATCAGCTATGGACAGGTGTGGTATAAGGATCTCATCAGCTATGGGCAGGTGTTGTACAAGGATCTTATTAGCTATGGTCAGGGGTGGTAGAAAAGTCTCATCAGCTATGGGCAGGTGTGGTATAAGGATCTGATCATCTATGGGCAGATGTGGTATAAGGATCTGATCAGCTATGGGCAGGTGTGGTATAAGGATCTGATCAGCTATGGGCAGGTGTGGTATAAGGATCTGATCAGCTATGGGCAGGTGTGGTATAAGGATCTGATCAGCTATGGGCAGGTGTGGTATAAGGATCTGATCATCTATGGGCAGGTGTGGTATAAGGATCTGATCAGCTATGGGCAGGTGTGGTATAAGGATCAGATCAATCAGCTATGGCAGGTGTGGTATGAGGATCAGATCACTATGGGTCATGTGTGTCTAAGGAATCTGATCAGCTATGGCAAGTTTGGTAATCCAGGATCTGATCAGGCTATGGGCATATGGTGGTAAAAGATCTGATCAGCTATGGCACGTTGGTATAGGAGGATCTGATCAGCTATTGGCAGGTGTGGTATAAGATCTGATCATCTAGACAGGTATAGGATAAGGACAGTGGTGGATGATGACTACAGCTTGGAGGTGTGTGTCTGATCAGCTATGGGCGGTGTAGTAGAAAGATCTATCAGCTATGGGCGGTGTGGGTAATAAGGAATCTGATCAGCTGGGGCAGTGTGTATAGAGATCATCAGCTATGGCAGTGTGGTATAGAAGGATCTAATCACTAGGGCTTGTTGGTATAGGATCTATCAGCTATGGGCAGGTGTGGTATAGGATCTGATCCGCTATTGCAGGTGTATAAGAGATCATCAGCTATGGGAGGTGTGGTATCATGGAGTCTGGCAATCCAGCTTATGGGCAGGTGTTATAAAGATCTCATCAGCTATGGCAGTGTGGTAAGGATCTGATCAGCTATGGGCAGGTGTGTGGTATACAGGAGGAATCTGATCACGATGGGCAGTTTGGTATAAGATCTCTCAGCTATGGCAGGTGTGGTATAAAGGATCTGATCATCTATGGGCAGTTTGGTATAAGGATCTGCATCAGCTATGGGCAGGTGTGGTATAAGGATCTCAATGCAGTTAGTAAAGAATTCATGGGCAGGTGTGGTATAGGATCTGATCAGCTATGGCAGGTGTGGTATAAGGATCTGATCAGCTATGGGCAGTTTGAGTATAAGGATCTGATCAGCTATGGGCAGTGTGGTATAAAGCGATCTCATCACTATGGCAAGTGTGGTATAAGGATCTGATCAGCTATGGGAAGGTGTGGTATAAGGATCTGATCAGCTTGGGCAGGTGTGGTTATAAGTGATCTTATCAGCTCTGGGCAGGTGTTGTAGATGATCAACTCAGCTTCGGTGTATAAGGCTGATCATCTTGGCAGGTGTGTATAAGGATCTGATCAGCTATGGGCAGGTGTGGTATAAGGATCGATCACACTATTGGCAGGTGTGGTATAAAGGATCTGATCAGCTATGGGCAGGTGTGGTATAAGGATCTGATCAGCTATGGCAGGTGTGGTATACAAGGATCTTGATCAGCTATGGGCAGGTGTGGTAATAAGGATCTAATTCAGCTATGGCCATGTGGTTAATAAGGATCTGAACTTATGTGCAGGTGTGGTATAAGGATCTGATCAGCTATTGGGCAGTGGTGTTAAGGATCTGATCAGCTATGGGCAGGTGTGGTATAAGGATCTGATCAGCTATGGGGCAGTGTGGTATAAGGATCTGATCAGCTATGGGCAGGTGTGGGATAAAGGATCTGATCAGCTATGGGCAGGTGTGGTATAAGGATCTGATCATCTATGGCAGCTGTGGTAAAGGATCTGATCAGCTATGGGCAGTTGTGGTATAAAGGATCTGATCACTATGGGCAGGTGTGGTATAAGGATCTGATCAGCTATGGTGCATGTGTGGTAATAGAATTTGATCAGCTATGGCAGGTGTTATAAGGATCTGATCATCTATGGGGCAGTGTGTGGTATAAGGATCTGATCAGCTATGGGCAGGTTGGTAATAAGGATCTGATCAGCTATGGGCAGGTTGGTATAAGGATCTGAAAATCATCTATGGGCAGGTGTGGTAATAAGGATCTCATAAGCTAGGGCAGTGTGGTAAAAGATCTGATCAGCTATGGGCAGGTGTGGTATAAAAGGAGGCTGATCATCTATAGGGCAGTGTGGTATAAGGATCTGATCAGCTATGGGCAGGTGTGGTATAAGGACTGATCAGCTATGGGCAGGTGTGGTATAAGGATCTCATCGCTATGGGCAGTGTGGTATAAGGATCTGATAAGCTATGGCAGGTGTGGTATAGGATCTGATCATCTGGGCAGGTGTGTATAAGGTTGATCACTATGGGCAGGTTGGTATAAGGATCTCATAGCTAAGGGCAGGTGTTGTATAAGGATCTGATCAGCTATGGCAGTGTGGTATAAGGATCTGATCAGCTATGGCATGTGTGGTATAAAGGATCTGATCAGGCTATGGGCAGGTGTGGTATAAGGATCTGATCATCTTATGGCAGGTGTGGTATAAGGAGCCATGATACGCTATAAGGGCAGGTGGTGGTATAAGGATCTGATCACTATGGGCAGTGTGGTATAAGGATCTTATCAGGCTCTAGGGCAGGTGTGGTATAAGATCTGATCAGCTATGGGCAGGTGTGGTATAAGGATCTGATCAGCTATGGGCAGTTGGTATAAGGATCTGATCAGTCTATGGGCAGGTGTGGTAATAGTAGGTATCTGATCAGCTATGGGCAGGTGTTGATAAGGATCTGATCAGCTATGGGCAGGTTGTGTATAAGGATCTGATCAGCTATGGGCAGGTGTGTAGTTAAAGGAGTCTGATCAGCTATGGGCAGTGTGGTATAAGGATCTGATCAGCTATGGGCAGGTGGGTATAAGGATCTGATCAGCTTATGGGCAGGTGTGGTATAAGGATCTGATCAGCTATGGGCAGGTTGTGGTATAAGGATCTGATCACTTGGGCAGGTGTGGTATAAGATCTGCTCAGCTATGGCAGGTGTGGTAGGAAGGATCTAATCTTGATCAGCTATGGGCAGGTGTGGTAAAGATCTTCGATACTATGGGCAGGTGTGGTCTACAGGATCTGATCAGCTCATGGGCAGGTGTGGTATAAGGCTCTGATCATCTATGGGCAGGTGTTATAAGGATCTGATCATCTATGGGCAGGTGTGGTATAAGGATCTGATCAGCTTGGGCAGGTGGTGGTATAAAGGATCTGATCAGCTATGGGCAGTTGTGGTATAAGGATCTGATCAGCTATGGGCCAGGTGTGGTAATACGGATCTCATAAGCTAAGGGCAGGTGTGGTATAAGGATCTGATCAGCTATGGGGCAGGTGTGGATAAGGATCTGATCAGCTATGGGCAGGTGTGGTATAAGTATCTGATCAGCTATGTGCAGGTGTGGTATAAGGATTGGATCAACTATGGGCAGTGTGGTATAAGGATCTCATACAGCTAAGGGCAGGTGTGGTATAAGGATCTGATCAGCTATGGGCAGGTGGTGGGTATATAAGATCTGATCAGCTATGGGCAGGTGTGGTATAAGGATCTGATCATCTAGGGCAGTGGGTTATAAATAAGGATCTTATCAGCTATGGGCGTGTGTGGTATAAGGATCTGATCACTATGGGCACGGTGTGGTATAAGGATCTGTAGTCAGCTATGGGGCAGGTGTTTTATAAGGAATCTGATCATCAGCTATGGCAGTGTGGTATAGAGATCTGATCAGCTATGGGCAGTGTGGTATAAGGATCTGATCAGCTATGGGGGTGTGTTCAGGTGTAGAGAGGTATAAGTTAATCTGATCAGCTTGGCAGGTGTGGTATAGGATCTGATCAGCTATGGGCAGGTGTGTATAAGGGATCTGATCACTATGGCAGGTGTGGTATAAGGATCTGATCAGCTATGGGCAGTGTGGTATAAGGACTCGATCAGCTATGGGCAGGTGTGGTATAAGGATCTGATCAGCTATGGCAGGTGTGGTATAAGGATCTCATACTAAGGGCAGGTGGGTATAAGACTGATCAGCTATGGAGAGGTGTGGTATAAGGATTCTGATCAGCTATGGGCAGGTGTGGTATAAGGATCTGATCATCTATGGGCCGGTGTGGTATAAGGATGTTCTCAGCATAAGGATCTAATATGGCAGGTGTGGTATAGGATCTGATCACTATGGGCAGGTGTGGTATAAGGATCTGATCATCATGGGCAAGGTGTGGTATAAGGATCTGATCAGCTATGGGCAGTTGTGGTATAAGGATCTGATCAGCTATGGCAGGTGTGGTTAATCAAGGACCTGATCAGCTATGGTCAGTGTGGTATAAGGATCTATACAGCAGGGAGGTTGGTATAAGGATCTGATCAGCTATGGGCAGGTGTGGTATAAGGATCTGATCAGCTATTGGCAGGTGTGGTATAAGGATCTGATCAGCTATGGGCAGGTTGTGGTATACAGGATCTGATCAGCTATGACAGGTGTGGTACAATGATCTGATCAGCTATGGGCAGGTGTGGTACAAGGATCTGATCAGGTATGGGCGGTGTGGTACAAGGATCTGATCAGCTATGGACAGGTGTGGTACAATGATCTGATCAGCTATGGGCAGGTGTGGTACAAGGATCTGATCAGCTATGGACAGGTGTGGTACAAGGATCTGATCAGCTATGGGCAGGTGTGGTACAAGGATCTGATCAGCTATGGCATGTGTGGTATAATGATCTGAATCATCTATGGGCAGGTGTGGTATAAGGATCTGATCAGCTATGGGCAGTGCTGTGGTAAAAGGATCTGATCATCTATGGGCAGTGTTGTATAAGGATCTGATCAGCTATGGCAGGTTTGTGTATAAGGATCTGATCAGCTATGGGCAGGTGTGGTATAAGGATCTGATCAGCTATGGCATGTGTGTGGTATAAAGGATCTGATCATCTATTGGCAGTGTGGTATAAGGATCTGAATCGCTATGGGCAGTTTGGTATAAGATCTGATCAGCATTTAGGTTGTGGTGGCAGTTTTTAGTATAAGGATCTGATCAGCTATGGGCAGGTGTGGTATAAGGATCTTCAGCTAGGCAGGTGTGGTATAAAAGGATCTGATCACTCATGGAGGCAGTTTAGTATCAGGATCTGATCAGCTATGGGCGGTTGTATTATAAGATCTGATCAGCTATGGACAGGTGTTGTATAAGGATCTGATCACTCTTGGGCAGGTGTGTATAAGGATCTGATCACTATGGGCAGTGTGGTATAAGGATCTGATCAGCTATGGGCAGGTGTGGTATAAAGATCTGATCAGCTATGGGCGGGTGTGTAAAAGGATCTGATCAGCTATGGGAGTGTGGTAAGGCATCTGATCAGCTATGGGCAGGTTAGTATACAGGATCTGATCACTATGGGCAGGTGTGGTATAAGGATCTGATCCTATGGGCAGTGTGTGTTAAGGATCTGATCAGTATGGCAGTGTGTGGTATAAGGATCTGATCAGCTATGGCAGGTGTGGTATAAGGATCGATCAGCTATGGCAGGTGTGTGGTATAAGGTCTGATCAGCTATAGGGCAGGTGTGGGTATAAGGATCTGATCAGCTATGGGCAGGTGTTATTATAAGGATCTGATCAGCTATGGGCAGGGTTAAGTGATCATCTGAAGGATCTCAAAGCTAGGGCAGGTGTGGTATAGGAATCTGATCAGCTATGGCAGGTTGGTATAAGATTCTGATCATCTATGGGCAGGTTGTGTATAAGGATTCTGATCAGCTATGGGCAGGTGTGGTATAAGGATCTGATCAGCTATGGGCAAGTGTGGTATAAGGATCTGATCAGCTATGGCAGGATGTGTGGTATAAGGATCTGATCAGCTTGGCGGTGGGTATAAGGATCTAAAGCAAGGGCAGGTGTGTATAAGGAAGCTGACAGTCTTGGCAGTGTGGTATAGGATCTGATCAGCTATGGGCAGGTGTGGATAAGGATCTGATCAGCTATGGCAGGTGTGGTATAAGATCTGATCCTATGGGCAGGTGTGGTATAAGGATCTGATCAGCTATGGGCAAGGTGTGGTATAAGGATCTGATCAGCTATGGGCAGGTGTGGTATAAGGATCTATCAGCTATGGGCAGGTGTGTGGTATAAGGATCTGATCAGCTATGGGCAGGTGTGGTATAAGGATTTGATCAGCTATGGGCAGGTGTTATAAGGATCTGATCAGCTATGGGCAGGTGTGGTATAAGGATCTGATCACTATGGCGGTGTGGTATGAGGATGCTGATCAGCTAGGCAGGGTGTGGATAAGGATCTGATCAGCTATGGGCAGGTGGGTATAAGGATCTGATCAGCTATGGGCAGGTGTGGTATAAGGATCATAAGCTAGGGCAGGTGTGTTATAAGAGATCTGATGCAGCTATGGGGCAGGTGTGGTATAAGGATCTGATCACTATGGCAGGTGGGTATAAGGATCTGATCAGCTATGGCAGTGTGTGGATAAGGATCTGTCAGCTATGGCAGGTGTGGTATAAGATCTGATCAGCTATGGGCAGGTGTGTAAGGATCTATAGCTAGGGCAGGTGTGGTATAGGATCTGATCAGCTATGGGCAGGTGTGGATTAAGGATCTGATCAGCTTATGGGCAGTGTGGTAAAGATCTGATCATTGGGCAGGTGTGGTATAAGGATCTGATCAGCTATGGCAGGTGTGGTATAAGGATCTGATCAGCTATGGGCAGTGTGGTATAAGAATCTATAGCTAGGGCAGGTGTGGTAAAGGATCTGATCAGCTATGGGCATGTGTGGTATAAGATCTGATCAGCTATGGGCAGTGTGGTATAGAGGACTGTATCAGCTATGGGCAGGTGTGGTATAAGGATCTATCACTATGGACAGGTGGTGGGTACAATGATCTGATCAGCTATGGGCAGGTGTGGTAAAGGATCTGATCAGCTATGGGCAGGTGTGGTACAAGGATCTGATCGCTTGGACAGGTGTGGGTAAAAGGATCTGATCAGTCTATGGGCAGGGTGTGGTAAGGACTGATCAGCTATGGCGGTGTGTAAAGGATTGATCAGCTATGGGCAGGTGTGGTAAAGGATCTGATCAGCTATGGCAGGTGTGGTAAATGATCGATCATCTATGGGCAGGTGTGGTATAAGGATCTGATCAGCTATGGGCAGTGTGGTAAAGGATCTGACAGCATGGGCAGGTGTGGGACAAGGTCTGATCAGCTATGGCAGGTGTGGTAAAGGATCTGATCAGCTATGGGCAGGTGTGATAAGGATCTGATCAGCTAGGGGCAGTGTGGTAAAAGGATTCTGATCAGCTATGGGCAGGGTGGGTAATAAGGATCTGATCAGCTATGGGCAGGTGTGGTTATAAAGGATCTGATCGCTATGGGCAGGTTTAGTATACGGATCTGATCACTATGGCAGGTGTGGTAAAGGATCTGATCAGCCTATGGGCAGGTGTGGTAAAGGATCTGATCAGCTCTGGGCAGTGTTAGTATAAGGATGCTGATCACTAATGGGCAGGTTGTATTATAAGATCTGATCAGCTATGGGCAGGTTTGTATAAGGACTATATCAGCTATGGGCAGGTGGTTATGTATACAGGATTCTGATCAGCTATGGGCAGTGTTGTATAAGGATCTGATCAGCTATGGGCAGTTGTGGTAATAAGGATCCTGATTCAGCTATGGCAGTGTTGGTATAAAGGATCTGATCAGCTATGGGCAGGTTGTAGTAGTAAGGATCTGATCACTCTGGGCTGTGTGGTATAAAGGATCTGATCAGCTATGGGCGGTGTGGTATAGGATCTGATCAGCTATGGGCAGTGTGGTAATAAAGGATCTGATCAGCTATGGGCAGGTGTGGTATACTGATCTGATCACACTCGGGCAGGTGTGGTATAGGATCCTGTCAGCTATGGCAGGTGTGGTATAATGATCTAGATTCCAGCTATGGCAGGTGTATAAAGGATCTGATCATCTATGGGCGGTGTGTGTATAAGGATGCTGATCAGCTATGGGCAGGTTTAAGTCTGAAAAGGGATTCTATCAGCTGATGGGCGGTGTGGTTAAAGGATCTGATCACTATGGGCGTTGGTATAAGGATTGATCAGCTATGGTGCAGGTTTGTATAAGGATCTGATCAGCTAATGGGGGGCAGGTGTGGTATAAGATCTGATCAGCTCTATGGCAGGTGTGGTATAAGGATCTGATCAGCTATGGGCAGGTGTGGTATCGGATCTGATCAGCTATGGCAGGTGTGGTATAAGATCTGACAGCTTTGGGCAGTGTGGTATAAGGATCTGATCAGCTATGGGCAGTTTTATAAGGATCCTGATCAGCTATGGGCAGTTTTGGTATAAGGCATCTGATCAGCTATGGGCAGGTGTGGTATAAGGATCTGACATCTGGCGGTGTGGTAACTAGGATCTGATCAGCTATGGGGTCAGGTGTATAGGATCTCAAGCTATGGGCCGGTGTGGTATAAGGATCTCACCAGCTATGGGCCTAGGATGTGCTTTGACATGTGAAAATGAAAGCTCTAATGCTGCCTGGCAAGATACATTCAAGTTGCATTTATTTATGGGCAGTCCGGTGCAGCAAGGGAATCCTGGGATTTTTGGTTTGACGAACCTAGAGAGGGACATAGGTTGGACCATTCCTGTCCATCTGTTTCACTGACACTCAAAGCTGTGTACACAAGCTTAATAATTGGTTGGCTGAAACTGTCACTGTCACCCAACAAATATAATGTATGTGGCAACATCATTTAGCGACCACACACAGGAGAACTCAAGTTTGATTCCTCTCCCCAACTTCCCCAACAATGCAGGCTCATGGTCATGTGTATAACATGTACATATGGTCATGTGTGTGTCATGTTTTACATATGTCTGTGGTGTACATGTTTTAGATATGGTCATGTGGTGTACAGGTTTACATATGTCATGTGGTGTACAGGTTTACATATGGTCCATGTGATGTACATTTTACATAGTGGTCATGTGGTGTACATGGTTTACAAAATATGGTCATGTGATGTACATGTTACATGGTCATGTGGTGGTCCAGTTTACACATGTTCATGTGGTGTCATGTTTACACATGGTCATGTGTGTTACATGTTTTACATATGGTCATGTGATGTACATGTTTACATATGGTCATGTGGTGTACAGGTTTACATATGGTCATGTGGTGTACAGGTTTACACATGGTCATGTGGTGTACAGGTTTACACATGGTCATGTGGTGTACATGTTTACACATGGTCATGTGGTGTACATGTTTACATATGGTCATGTGGTGTACATGTTTACATATGGTCCATGTGGTGTACTGTTTACATTGGTCAGTGGTGTACATTTTTACATATGGTCATGTGTGTACATGTTTACATATGGTCATGTGATGTTATTGTTACATATGGTCATGTGATGTACATGTTTACATATGGTCTTGGTGTATATGTTACATATGGTCATTGATGTATATGTTTACACAGGTCATGTGGTGTACATGTTACATATGGGCATGTGGTGTACATGTTTACATATGGGTCATGTGGTGTACATGTTTACATCTGGTGGTGATGTACATGTTTTACACATTGTCATGTGGTGTACATGTTTACATAGGTTCATGTGGGTACATGTTTACTATGGTCATGTGGTGTAATTGTGTACATAGGTCATGTGATGTCTATGTTTATCATGGTCATGTGGTGTATATGTGTACATAGGTCATGTGATGTACATGTTTCACATGGTCATGTGGTGTACATGTTACATTGGTCATGTGGTGTAATGTTTCATATGGTCATGTGGGGTAATTATGTGTACATTATGGATGTTGTAAACATATGGTCATGATGTACATGTTTAACATGGTCTGTGGTGGTACATGTTTACAAGCTTTGGAACGCAGAATGTGTTATTTCTGGGATACGTTTGTACATAAATATTACTTGTGTTATCATTATTGAAACTAAGTAAATTTCATTTTCCCATTCTCTCTTCACTCTGCCAAGCTGATTGTAATGAGGCCAAGGAGATTTATTACTGTACTGATAAACATCTCGACAACTACAGAAAATGATCCCGTCCTAAACATACAAAACTTCTACCAAAATCATATTACCTCGCATAATGTCCTGAAAGGGAAAGAAAGGGGGCGACTGGGTCCAACTGGCAGCCCTCGCAGCTTCCTCGCTAATAATTAGCTTTGTTTTGTGTGTCGTTTCTTTAGTTCACTGAAGGTGCTTTTCCAGAAGATGTTCTGCAAATGATTACCATATGTGTCCTTAATACATAAATAGTGCAAGTAATTGGTCAAGGAACTTGGAAACGACAAACTAGGCCAGTTAACTAGTTCCAAAAAATTCTAATGAAGTTTTGCATATTTGGAGACTAGGAAGACTGATCGGTTAACCCTTCATCAGGCTGAGAATTCTGGACTGAGAATAAACAGAGACCACACAGACCACTGAACCCCTAGTCAGCAAACCACTGGTTCAACAGGTTGTGTTAAATGTAAATAGTCTGAAGGAAGAAACTGCTTAGTGGCCTATCGGTTCACTGTATGGTTCAGATCGGATGCCGATTGATGTAACATTGTGCAGGAATTGGCCAGCATAAGTAGGGTTCCTGCTCTCCTTGTGCCCTACATGTTCCCGCAACGAGACCGCACTTGCAAAATTGGGTGGAATATTACCAGCACAGAATGAGGCCCAGTCATGCGAATGACATAAACGTTGTGATGTCACAGTGTAGAATGTCATCATAGATAAAATAATTAATGTATCTGTTTGTCCGGAACTATAGGGGATCTATCAGACTATGGGAGGCCGGTGTGGTATAGAGGATCTGATCAGCTATGGCCGGTGTGGTATAAGGACTGTCACTAGGGGCCGGTGTGGATAGGATCTGATCAGCTATGGGCCGTTGTGGTATAAGGATCTGACCAGCTTTATGGGCGGTGTGGCTTGACATTGAAAAGTGAAAGCTCTAATGCTGCCTGGCAAGATACATTCAAGTTGCATTTATTTATGGGCAGTCCGGTGCGCAAGGGAATCCTGGGAGTTTTGGTTTGAGAACCGAGAGGGAACATAGGTTGACATTCCTGTCCATCTGTTCACTGACTAAAGCTGTGTACACAAGCTTAAAATTGTTGCTGAAACTGTCACTGTCACCCAACAATATAATGTAAGGGTGCAAGATGTGTACACACAACCACATGACCATGTGCAAAGCATGTACACCACATGACCATGTGCAATGCATGTGCACACCCACATGACCATGTGCAGCATGTACCACCCATGACATTGCCATGTAAGCATGTACACCACATGACCATATGTAAACTGTACACCACATGCTCATGTATAACATGTACATCACATGACCTATGTAACATGTACACCACATGACCATATGTAAACATGCACACCACATGACCATATGTACACATGTACACACATGACCATATGTAACATGTACACCACATCATGTGTAAACTGTACAACCACATGACCATGTGTACACTGTACACCACATGACCATATGTAACCTGTACAACCATCACATGACCATTGTAAACGGTACAATCATACCATATAAACATGTTACACCACATGACCATGTGTAAACATGTCACCACATGAACCATAGGTAACATGTACACCACATGACCATGTGTAACATGTACATGACAATGACCATATGTAAACTGTACACCACATGACCATATGTAAACCTGTACACCACATGACCATATTAAACTGTACATGCACCATGACCTATGTAACTGTACACCCACATGACCATATGTAAACCTGTACACCACATGACCATATCGTAACCATGTACCCCACATGACCAATATCTAAAACATGTACACACATGCCATATTAAATGTACACCACATGACCATATGTACATGTTTATCACACTGACCATGAGCCTGCATTGTTGGGAAGTTGGGGAGAGGGAGCAAACTTGAGTTCTCCTGTTGTGTGGTCGCTAAATGATGTTGCCATCCATTATATTGTTGGGTGACAGTGACAGTTTCAAGCCAACATTATTAGAGTTTGTACACAGCTTTAGTCAGTGAACAGATGGACAGGAATGTCCAACCTATGTCCCTCTCTAGGTTCTCAAACCAAAACTCCCAGGATTCCCTTGCTGCACCGGACTGCCCATAAATAAATGCAACTTGAATGTATCTTGCCAGGCAGCATTAGAGCTTTTCACTTTTCAATGTCAAGGCCACACCGCCCATAGCTGGTCAGATCCTTATACCACACGGCCATAGCTGATCAATCCTATACCACACCGGCCCATCAAGCGGATCAGATCCTTATACCACCACCCGGCCCTAGCTGATCGCATCCTTATACCCACACCGGCCCATAGCTGATCAGATCCCTATACCACACCTGCCACTAGCTGATCAGATCCTTGTACCACACACCTGCCCATAGCTGATCAGATCCTTGTACCACACCTGCCCCATAGCTGATCAGATCCTTATACCACACCTGCCCATAGCTGATCAGATCCTTATACCACACCTGCCCATAGCGGATCAGATCCTTATACCAAACCTGCCCATAGCTGATCAGATCCTTATACCACACTGCCCATAGCTGTCATACCTTATACTAACCTGCCCATAGCTGATCAGATCCTTATACTAAACCTGCCCATAGCTGATCAGATCCTTAATACCACACCTTCCATTGATCAGATCTAATCTAACGCCCTAGCTGATCAGATCCTTAATACCAACCTGCCCATAGCTGATCAGATCCTTATACCACACCTGCCCATAGCTGATCAGAATCCTTATACACACCTGCCCATAGTGTCAGATCCTTATAACACACAGCTGCACCCATAGCTGATCAATCTTGTACCACCCCTGCCCATAGCTGATCATCCTTGTACCACACCTGTCATAGCTGATCAGATTCCTTATACAAAACCTGCCCATAGCTGATGCAGATCCTTAACCACACCCTGCCCATAGCTGTCATATCCTGTTACCACACCTGTCCATAGCTGATCAGATCCTTATACTAAACCTGCCCATAGCTGATCAGATCCTTATATAAACCACACCTGCCCATAGCTGTCAGATCCTTATACTACACCTGCCCATATGCTGATCAGTCCTTATACCACACCTGCCCATAGCTGACAGATCCTTGTACCAACCACCTGTCCATAGCTGTCAGATCCTTATACAACCTGCCCATAGCTGATCAGATCCTTATACCACACACTGCCCATAGCTGATCAGTCCTTTACCACACCTGCCCATAGCTGATCAGATCCTTATACACCTGCCCAGCTGATCAGATCTTATACCACAACTGCCCTAGCTGACAATCCTTAGCCACCCTGCCATAGCTGATCAGATCCTTAGTCCACACCTGCCCATAGCTGATCAGATCCTTGTACCACACTGCCCATAGCTGAATCAGATCTTATACACACTCTGCCCATAGCTGATCAGATCCTTATCCACACCTGCCCAGCTGATCAGATCCTTGTACACACACCTGCCCATAGCTGAATCAGATCCTTGTACCACACCTGCCCTAGCTGATCAATCCTTATACCACACCTGCCCATAGCTATCAGATCCTTATACCACACTTGCCCATAGCTGATCAGATCCTTGTACCACACCTGCCCCATAGCTGATCAGATCCTTATACCACACCTGCCCATAGCTGATCAGATCCTTTATACCACACTGCCCATAGCTGATCAGATCCTTTATACCACACCTGCCCATAGTTGATCGATCCTTATACCACACCGCCCATACTGATCAGATCTTACCCACATCGCCCATAGCTGATCAGATCCTTATACCACACCTGCCCATAGCTGATCAGATCCTTGTACCACACCTGCCCATAGCTGATCAGATCCTTGTACCACACCTGCCCATAGCTGATCAGATCCTTGTACCACACCTGCCCATAGCTTCAGATCCTATACCACACTGACCCATAGCTATATCTTTATGCCCCACACCTGCCCATACTGATCAGATCCTTATACCACCTGCCATAGCTGATCATCCTTACCACACTCCTAGCTGATCAGATCCTTATAACCCACACCTGCCCTAGCTGATCAGATCCTTTAATTACCACACCTGCCCATAGCTATCAGATCCTTATACCACACCTGCCCATAGCTGATAGAGATCCTTGTACCACACTGTCCATAGCTGATCAGATCCTTATACCACACCCTGCCCATGCTGATCAATCCTTATACACCACACCTGCCCATAGCTGATCAGATCCTTATACCACCACACTGCCCATAGCTAGATCAGATCCTGTATCACCACACCTGCCCATAGCTGATCAGATCCTTATCCCACACCTGCCCATAGCTGATCAGATCCTTATACCACCACCTGCCCCATAGCTGATCAGATCCTTATACCACACCTGCCCATAGCTGATCAGATCCTTATACCAACACCTGCCCTAGCTGATCAGATCCTTATACAAACCTGCCCATACTGATCGATCCTTATACCACACCTCCCATGCTGATCAGATCCTTATACCACACCTGCCCTAGCTGATCAGATCCTTATACCAACTTGCCCATAGCTGACAGATCTCTTATACCACAACTGCCCATAGCTGATCAGATCCTTTAACGCCCACACCTGCCCCTAGCTGATCAGATCTTTTACCACATGGCCCATAGCTGATCAGATCCTTATAACCAAACTTGCCCATAGCTGATCAGATCCTTATACCACACCTGCCCATAGCTGATCAGATCCTTATAAACCAACATCCACCCTGCCCATAGCTGATCAGATCCTTTACCACACCTGCCCATAGCTGATCAATCCTTATACCACACCTGCCCTTAGCTGATCAGATCCTTTAACCACATCTGCCCATAGCTGATCAGATCCTTATAGCCTACCACACCTGCCCATAGCTGATCATATCTTTTACACATCCATCCTGCTCTGCCTGCCATAGCTGATCATCCTTATACCATATACCAAACTTGCCCATAGCTGATCAGATCCTTATACCACACCTGCCCATAGCTGATCTGATCCTCTACCACACCTGCCCATAGCTGATTAGATCCTTATACCACAACCTGCCCATACTGATCAATCCCTTATCCACAACCTGCCCATAGTGATCAGATCCTTATACCACACCTGCCCATAGCTGATCAGATCCTTATATACCACACCTGCCCATAGTTGATCATCCTTATAACCACACCTGCCCTAGTGATCAGATCCTTATACCACACCTGCCATAGCGATCAGATCCTTATACCCACACTGCCCATAGCGGATCAGATCCTTATACCACACCTGCCCATAGCTGATCAGATCCTTATACCACACTGCCCATAGCTGATCAGATCCTTATACCAACTGCCCATAGCGATAGATCTTCCACCTGCCCATAATGATCAATCCTTATACCACACCTGCCCTAGCTGTAGATCTTTCTACCCACCCGCCTGGACCATAGCTAACAAAGATCCTTGTAACGACACCACGGCCCATAGCTGATGAGATCCTTTACCACACCTGCCCATAGCTGATGAGACTTTTCTACCACCACCCTAATTAAGATCCTTGTACAACCCTGCCCATAGCTGTATGAGATCCTTATACCACTCCTGTCCATAGCTGATAGTATCTTTTATACCACACCTGTCCATAGATGATCAGATCCTTATACCACACCTGTCCATAGCGTTTAGATCTTCTTAAACTGCCCATAGCTGGTGAGATTCGTTCTCAACACCTGCCCATACTGGTTTAAATCCGTCTACCACATCTGCCCATACCGATGAGATCTTTCTATACACTTGCCCATACCTGTGGAGATCCTTCTACCACACCGTCCATAGTCTATGAGCTCTGTTACCACAGTCCTTGTTTATGTTATTACTGTAAATATTATTGTTCCCCATCTACTATTTCTGTATACAACCCAATGAATGAAGGAGGCGATTTGCTTGGAGAACTTCAGAAGTGCCACCATTTGTCATTACTTTATTTATTTTACGCCTTAAAGGGCAACTTTGGTCCTCCAAACAAGTTTAGGGTTAATTGAAAGCCGTGCCGTATTTTCCTTAAATGAGCCAACAATTCACATCTTGGCTGGAGCCTGTGAGAAATTACATTGAGGTGAATGTTAAACTTCCTGCTTCCAGTAGGTTGAGTGACACACCTGACCTCTGCCTGCCCTCCACCCCTGGGGAGAAGCATGCTCAGTTAAGACTTAATGCTGGGGAAAAACAGGAAGTACCTGGGTGTAAATTAACAGTTGAGTAAGGGGAACCTACATGTGCAGGCAAGGCTGGTCACATGACTACAGCTGTGCACATGGGCTGAAAACAGGAAGTGGTCAAGCAGGAATAACATGCTGAACCTTTCCCAGCAAATAACTCTCACAAATTCTATCTAGAGAGATGTGATTTGGGTTTTATTTTGGAGGTATGATGGAAGGTTTTTTATATAATTTACTAGTTTGGAAGAATTCAAGGAATTAAATAAGGTAACTATGACATATTTCATGTCTACATAGTGAGGACAAGTTATATAGAGAAGTGTTCTAAAGATTGGAAAACCTGCAGCACCTGTACCTAAAACCTGGGACGTGAGGTCTGCCCGTCACGTCCCATAATGTGGTGGTGTGTGTATAAGGGTACATGGGATAGAGAAGCACCATTGATTACTGGGTTTATTTTTGATCTATAGGGCTATGTAATAGCCACAAGATGTCATATAACCCATGTACCAAATGGGAAAAGGATGGACCGAGACGATAACCACTCTTTAAGCACGAAGTTTAAACCCCATTGAGCTCAGTGCATTGCCTAGAGGAGGCAATAGAGAGCAATACCGCTCTACTACTGTCCCTTGCCATTGGGAGGGTTGATCTTTGGAAAAAGACAGGTTTATTCAATAAAAGTTCATATCGTTAAAATGGTGCTAATTTTGCCCCAACAATCAGATGTTAGCTTTCAAATGTTAAGTAATATTTGATTGGTTGGGCAAAATTAGCACCATTTTAAAGATAAGACTTTTATTGAATCTCCCTGAATGTTTTAAGAACGAACCTTAAGTTATTAGAAATGATCACCTTGTCCGCTATGGATGGTTTTCCCTAGCAACCAATTAGAGGTTAATGCTAATTGCCACTGTTTATATTAAAACACATTTAAAGAAATATCCTCCTATATATCCCCCAGAGGCTTGGAGCTGTACAGAGTTGTGTGTATGTCACCACCCTTAACACACCTTGGGTGTGTGTCTGCACAAGAGAGAGAGACAGAGTCCAAGTACCGTATTACTTGGTGTTTTCAGGTTAATTAGAATGCCGCCACCCAAGCATCTTTAATCATCTCCTTCTATTGCCAAGATAAACTATAGGACGTCTGGGATAAAATGCACCATTCCATGAGAGATGTCCCTGCACTACTGACAATGGAGATTCAATAAATTGCTTTTATATTTGCGCTCCCACCTTGATTTGAACAATGGCCCCACCAATGGACCTTGGTCAGTACAAGGAGAAAGTGGACAGTCCAGCAAGTGCAGCCAGACCCTGCCAATTTCCTGCCTCCTCCAGCCCAAAATTGGGTGTGGGATAACTTAAGGTATGACCAACATGCCCCTTGCTGGTGACCACAATAGCGGCACCCCACTGACACTGACCAGACTACCCATTAAGCCCCGCATCAAAATGGTCAAACTCCTCCCTTGAACCCCAGACTCCCACCCACTGTTGTCCCAGGCCCTGCCCTATCAACGCCCACTCACAGGAGCACACCTCAGGGAGCCAAGGGGCCCCATCTTCTTCATTTGTCCTATGACATACATCAGCCTCCTCCAGAAAAACACTGTGGTTGAAGCACAGACAGGCCCCCATTAGGTTTTTGCTGGGGGGCCCCTGTAAAAGCTTTTTGTTCTTACAGGAAAGATATATGGTTCGACAGCACGCTCCCATATGGTCGTTCCTATGATGGACATGACCAACTGGGAGACCTGAGCATGAAAGTAGGTTTATGTTTATCATTTCAAACAATTGTTCTGGGCTCTAGTCCGGGCCCGGATGAAGGGATCTCTTAACCCTCCTGATATGTTTTCCTGCTCGCTCCGCGAATCATTGCAGAGACATAAACAAGAGGAATCTCCCCGGAGAGTGAAAATCCAGATGTTTCCAGACGCGTGCTGGACTCTTGGTGTTGACTGTTGCTCAGTACCAAGTTGCAGGAAGGATCAGACAAATACAATCAACAAATTCATTCAGGGCCAAAACCTTCAAACAACAAAGACCCAAGAATCACTCTTCCTTTTGCCACCCTGGCCTTGGTGTGCCAAGGCTTCCCTGCTCTCTCGCAACACCGACTTCCTGCCTTGGACTCTTACAATCACCTTGAACTATATAAACATGAAAGCGTCCTCATCTTCCTGCATGAGCTCTGGTGATGATATGAACAGCATTGGTAGCACATATGGACGAACAGATAAACCCAACCCTGCTCAAGACAATGGGTCAAATATCGCTTTTCTCCCTCTGCCTAGAGGTCGAGATCTCTGGCCTCTTTCCCTCCACTGGATACATCTCTACAGATTATTTCCACCACTGACCTTCTTGTCATAATGTATACAGCAGTGACGTCTGTCGGAAGCTCAGATTTGTTCATTGTTCCTGCCAAGAATTCCTTAAAGAAGAAGCTGTGGGCAGTTGCCTTTATAGTGTGAATATTGTATAAATCAAACCGAAGCTAATTAACATGTCTCCCATAGAGAATGTCCGAACTTCGCAAATCCGGTCGCTCGAGGATCGCGAATTTTCGAAAAATTGAAAAATCGAAAATCCGCGAGCGGACCCGTTGAATGAAAAATACCCTTAAATTACGATATTTCCGTATTTTTCCGAAAATTTCGAAATTCGAGAACTAGTATTTTCGAAATTTTGAACATACGTATTTCGAATACGAGTATATCCGCGCGTAATTTCGAAAATTTCGAAAATTCCGCGAAAACGTAATTTCGAACATTTTCGAAAATGAAAATCCGCGAATCGGAAGTTCGGAAGGAGGAAAATCCGGGAAAATTCGCCGTTCGCCACGGATAAATCGCGGCAGATCCGGGTTCGGATCTGCGAACCGGCCATCCCTAGTCCTCCCATTTCTCCCATGTGAATAGGTTTCCCTTCATTGGGTCCTGCCTTCCTTTAATATATTTGTTCATTGTTTTCTTACTTACAACCTAAAAAATTGTTAATAGAATTGTATCCCTTGTGCTTGGCCTCTCTGCCCGATATTGTTACAAATATGGTTACACGTTGGGGGCATTGTTTTCATTGCATCACAGTATTTGTAACATTCTTCAAAGTATCTTGCTTGTGCTTGGGGTAGGGGAAGGTTTAAACACAAAAAGTAAAAAAAAATAGGTTAAGCAAAGATCTCTGTAAAAAATCAGTTTTAAATGACACTTCAATTATAATTCCTAAACACTCACTTGTGCCTATTCACACACTAGGGGCACGCAGGGTTTACTCTGTGCTGTTCTGTGCTTGGTCTGTAGCTCCCAAAAACCCGCACACAGAAATAAGGTTGCAACAAACTTTATTATAGCAATTAAAACAATAAAAAGCTAAAGCACGATTTGTAACAATTTTTTTGTTAAATTAAAGCAAAAAACAGGGACATCCACCGCTCCTACTTCCCATTAAATTACCGATTATGGGGTGGGGGTGTTGTTTTTAAAGTTAAGGCGGTCCTTTAAAATTATTCACAGGAGCAAGAAGTGAATTATATGGGAGAAAAGAGGAGATTAAATACAAGTGGGTCCCTTAGTCCTGTGGTGGGCCTGGTTTTATATTGTCTGCCAGGCCCCACAACACCACTTCCCCCGGAGTGTGACGACACACGCTACATTAACACCCACATGATTTATGTCCCGTGTGTACCAGTCCTTAGGTATATCCAGGCGCGGATTGTATACAATCAATAAAAAATATAGAAACAATCCCACTGTCACACAGTGCTAGGTCTGCAATCAGTGGAAAGAGTATTGCAGCAGCCATCATATGGAAAGTCTACACATATTACTACGATATTCCCGCACAATGTGGTCATGTAAAGTGGGCGATATCTCCGGTGACTGCGACGTAACATTGAATGCAGTGCGTATAGCACATTTAGCGAACACGCGATATTACGCATGTCCGTATATCTTTACCGACGCACCTATCCACTACCTTGAGTTAGTACAGGCGTCGTTGGCAGAACTATGTATAAACGGGACGGTAACTGAAGCTAAAACCTAACGGGCTATGTATCGAAAACCGCAAACGGCTTTTTACGTCTTAAAGCCACGTTATCCATGTAACCAACGGTTAACTGACTTTAATACGTAACTAATGTGGTTGCCACGATATGCAAAAGTTGTGTGGGGCAACCACCCCAGCTAATGACCACCGAGCGATAACGTAACTTTAACGCCAGCAGATAGTTGGTGTTAAAGTCTCGGATTGGGAAAAACCCCATTCCCTAGCCACTGCATTGCCTGGGGAGGCGATAGAGAGTGATATCAGCACTTGTACATGCCCTTTAAATAAGATATGGAATTTTAAGACTTAGAACGCGCTGTTACCCATATTCAAATAAGGAACAGAGACTTTTGGTAATTTCCAATGGAAGCTTTTAGGAATGCACATTACTATTTTCCCTTATTCGCTTCATTGCTGGATTTAGAGCTTCAATCACTGTTACTATCAACATGAATGTCTGGAAACTGGATTTCAATCATGACAGCACGGACTGAATGGGTTCGCGGATGGCAACGACTGTTTTTTTAACCTCAAGGTAAGTTATCACTAACATTTCCGGATAACTAACCCGCCATGTTCTCCCCAAAGGTAATGTGGTTTTTAGTAGACGTGACGTGGGATGGTTTCAATGGAAGGAAAACGGGTTATGTTGAATACCAAATTGCCACCGATTCATTCATTAAATAAAAACTGGGGCCATTAAACCAATGATATTAGTCTAGATTTTCTTCTAATTGTTTTTGGTTGTTCTCAAAGTGATAAACTCACGTTATCCCCTGTTAATTCCCCCTCTTTGCCAACATTAGCCAATTAGAGAAAATGTTATGAATGGATACGTCCGCCCCCGCCCCCCCATACCATAACTTTCCATGGAACAATGGCGCTTTGTGTGACCATAAAATACCAGGATTGAGCGAAATCGCCACATTGGGACTGACCTAATTATCTCCAAATAAGGGAGTGGGTCCTGAAGGATTTTCCTTCCGCATCCGGGCGACTGCTTTTGTTCTGGGATTCTTAAAAAACTTTCCTGAAAAGGGCAACTATTCCTGAAATAGGTCATGCTGAATGTAATCATTGTATGGATGGTATTATTGTGTGAAAATGGTGATAGAAATCAAAAGGTAATTCCATAAGAATTATGACAGTAACGGGGTATGAATGTGACTATTGTAATCTTCATTATGTGTTTATCATCGCAGTCAGGTGTTAGATGAATACAGTGTAAAAGAAGATTTATACCTGTGTAGTAACGCCTACTTTTTGGCTCCTCCCACAATCATTGTCACGGACGATTCTCCTATCTAACATTGTACAACATTTTAATGAAGGAGTGGGAGGAGCCTGAAACTTCAGTTTGTTATTGCATAAGTATGTTCTTCTTTAAGGCAGCCATACACAAGGTCGCTATATAGTGATAATGCATTCAATTAACTTTTCCCAATCTAATTTTGACTAAAGAACCAATAAAATGTGCAATGGGTTTAACAGAAAATTAGACGAAAATGGTCCATTAATTTTTGACTAATTAAAAATGAATTGGTTTGAACAATGGACCCCCTATGGCATGGTACAGACCTGAATCAGTATGGGGTTAACTGGTTATGGCACCTTAGGTGGGTACACTAGGTTAATATTTAATAAATTGTACATTGCTTAAATTGGTCAGTCAAGCAAGAACAATTGCCTGGAATTTTCCCAAGTGACTGAATATTTTTTGTAAAAAAAAAAATAGATGGGTGGGGCATGCGTGCTCTGGGGATGGGGTTGGCGATTTGGGGATGTGAACACATGTTTGGGGGTGTACTGAAGTTCTGGGGTGGAGCCAATTATGCCATCTTTAGGGCTCCGCCCTCATCTGGTTCCTCAGCATCTTCCAAAAGTTGGAGGTATGCGACATTCATGTATATCTATATAAACAGACATTACACATTATTTTAGAGGTATCCCCTTAAGAATCTTACTGGCATTTCTTTAAAAAAATCTTTTGATATCCCTTTTAAAGTCTGACGTTCCCTTTAAAATCATTTGGAATTCCGACTTAAGAACCTCTCCTGCAGAATTCGCTGAAAACCTTCCCCACCACATCCACGAGATCTACACTTATCACCAAACCACATATGGGGCTGGTTTCATTTGATGGATCTTCCCATTTTGTAACTTTTTCCATTAATGAAAACATTAACTGTAGTGACTAATATTGTGGGAGGATGGGAATTTAAAAACTTGGAAAATGTTTCTATAAAACAAATCCGTCCCTGGGTATCTGTAGGATGCAGTAGAACTGTATTAGGGAGGGCCTTTTATTTATTTTGCTCTACATGTCTGTGGATGTCTGTCCCCTTCTGTGTCAGCACAGTGGATTTTTTAAAATTTTTTTTTTAGAACTGCGGAGCGTAAAGAGACAGTATCCAAAATAAATTGGCTTTATCTATATATATTTGGGGGTGGTTATGACTATGTAGAGAAGACATTAAAGTCTGATATGCCTTGCTGTATTTCTAAAACATCTGTTTGACATCCTGATGAACCATACAAATGGGAAGACTTACGAGAATGGCCCCTGTTTAAACTTGCACTGTTCCGTGCATTACATGATACATTGTGCAAAAGGTGCCTACAATTAAACAGCTTCATTCTCACAAACAACCTTGCAGTATTTCCTAATGAAAAACGGCCATTCCAACAATAATCGTACATGTGTGCCCCGAACAATACAATTGTGCTCAGACATAATCGACCTGCACAATAAGTACTGTGGGGCCTTCCAGATGGTCATGTGGTGTACATGCTTGCACATGGTCATGTGGTGTACATGTTTACATAGCTTTGGAACGCAGAATGTGTTATTTCTGGGATACGTTTGTACATAAAATAATTACTGTGTTTGTCATTATTGAAAACTAAAGTAAATTTCCATTTTCCATTCTCCTCTTCACTCTGCCAAGCTGATTGTAATAAGCCCAGGAGATTTATTTACTGATAAACATCTCGACAACTACAGATAAATGATCCCGTCCTAACATACAAATAAACATTCTACCAAAATCATATTAACCTCGCATAATGTCCTGAAAGGGAAAGAAAGGGGGCGACTGGGTCCAACTGGCAGCCTCGCAGCTTCCTCGCTAATAATTAGCTTTGTTTTGTCGTTTCTTTAGTTCACTGAAAGTGCTTTTCCAGAAGATGTTCTGCAAATCATTACCATATGTGTCCTTAATACATAAATAGTGCAAGTAATTGGTCAAGGAACTTGGAAAACGACAAACTAGGCCAGTTAACTAGTTCCAAAAAATTCTAATGAAGTTTTGCATATTTGGAGGACTAGGAAGACTGATAGGTTAACCCTTCATCAGGCTGAGAATTCTGGGACTGAGAATAAACAGAGACCAACAGACCACTGAACCCCTAGTCAGCAAAACACTGGTTCAAACGGTTGTGTTAAATGTAAATAAGTCTGAAGGTAAGAAACTGCTTAGTGGCCTATCGGTTCACTGTATGGTTCAGATCGGATGCCGAATTGATGTAACATTGTGCAGGAATTCGGCCAGCATAAGTAGGGTTCCTGCTCTCCTTGTGCCCTACATGTCCCGCAACGAGACCGCAACTTGCAAAATTGGGTGGAATTTTACCAGCACAGAATAGAGGCCAAGTCATGCAGAATGACATAACGTTGTGATGTCACAGTGTAGAATATCATCATAGATAAAATAATTAATGTATCTGTTGAGTAGTAGCTGCGGTGATCCTGTTAATAAAGCAGGAGTGTAAAATCCCGGTGTATAGAGTGGCAGATCCAGGTTTAAACGGAATGTGGCGTTGCTGACCCTGTAGTGCGATGATTGACAGGTTGCCAAGTGCACCTTCCTACATGGAGCTCCTGCAGGGGTTAATGAGAGGTCTTCATAACATTGTAATAGGGAGTTGTAATTACCAGGAGCCGAGAAGCCTTAATTCTCTTTTAATTAAAGTAAACATCCAGGCAATGACACTACAGGAGTGCCTGCATCTAATTGCCTCCCCCTGTATTTCCATTAACCCCGCTGGTACCAGGTGAGGCCTGCCAAGCCAGCGTTACGATTGGTCTATGCAACGACTCGCTAAAGGATCCTTAATTGCTAAATGGAAACATTGAACATCATGAAACAGGCCTTTTATTTGTAACCAGACGGCTGACATCATGTGTGGATTACAGGGCTGCCGGCAAACAGCCGGCCTTGCACTCCTGTTAATGTGCACACCGAGAGTGTAAAAACACAACAGTCCTTGATTATTACATGTTCCACAACAGCCCCGGGGGGAGAGGTATAAAGCGTCAGAATAATGGACTTTCTTGGAAGTAGAAACGATGAACAATTTGGTTTAGCTTTAAGGAGAAATTTGAAATTCAAAGGGAAACTATAATCCCATTTCACAGGAGACTATAAAGGCATATATTGCTACAAACACGCTATAGTCCTCTATCTGACCGCATTTAAAATATATTGATCACAACAGTAAATGGTGTAAATTATGTCCTTATAAATAGTGCCTATCTATGTCATCAGTTATATTTGCAGCTTAGCTTTGTCATCGGTTATAATTGATGCTTAACTATGTCATCAGTTATAGTTGGTGCTTAGTTATGACATCAGCAATAATTAGTGCTTAACTATGACATCAGTATCACATGACACACCTCAACTTGTGTATTACAAGAAAGAACAAAACTGCTATAGAAAAGTATAAGGATATTGGGAATTTCCATAAGCTGTATAAACGTGTGGCCTCCTGCAACTTCTAATATCCTTATGTTTTAGGACAGGTACATTGTTCTCTATACAGAGCAGGCTGTGTGTATTACATCATCGGTGATCAGGCCAGGCTAAGACTAATAGTTTATTAATACATATCAGACTGGCTGCTATTTCATTTATTCATATGTCTGGAAGCTATGATGGGGCCAAGGTATTTTATTGCCTTTTTATCAATATAAATATACAGCAATGCTAATTATCATTGCTTGTGGAAGTTTAAGTGCCCCCCTTTAGCAGTTCTTGCCAGCTGCCCGCTCTGTTGACCCTCTGCTGTAGGTTTGCTAAATGGTGCTGCATATTACAGATAGTATGCAGAAATGTTGTTCCCATTAGTCCTTGGCCATGTAGTGTCTTGGCCATATAAATCAATTTGGCAGCTAATATTATTTATTAATTTATACAAGACTTGTTCATTGTTCACAATAAAATATGACATCACTAACAAGGAGGTGTGGCCAAAAAGAAAGTAGGGGTAAATATGGGATGTTGGATGGATAAGGAGCATGTCTAGTGCCGATGGGTTAATCTAAATAACGAAGATCGAAAAGTCTTGAAAGGTTTTATCAAACACTTTTGTCTATGGGCTTCACCCAGGGTAACCAAACCAATCAGAATTGAAGAATAGATGCAGGAGTAGGAGGTGGATTTAAAGGCAACACAATCGGTGTCTATAAAAAAAGGCTGTTAATTCAGCACACTACATGTCTCGAACCACAGTCCTTTGTCAAGTAAGAAAATGTTACGTCTAGAGCTCCCTTCTTTTATGCAAATAAGTAAAGGAGAGATTTCTGGGTAGTTTCCTTGGCAGCCCTTACTGAAATGCTATACCTTCCAATAGGCTTTTACAGCATTCTATAAGTTACATGCAAAACCTTTTTTTACATAAACGAAGGGAGCTTGGCATACAGGCTGGGGGTCCCTTACCACTAGGGGCACTGCAATAGAAAATGTAAGGATTTGCCTGTGCTATGAATTTGTTGCAACCAATCAGATATTAATGCAGTAAAAAGAGAACATCTGGTCAGGGGTGTCAGAGTGGCCCACAGCACCTGTTAGTGGGTGGGGCTTAGGCACCCACAAGTGGGCGGGGCTTAGACACCTGTGAGTGGGTGGGGCTTGTGCACCCGTAAGTGGGCGGGGCCACCTGGGGCTGTAAGGGAATGGGCCAAGGGGGGCCTACAACTGGAGGGACCATGGGGTCCATGAGTGGGAGGGACCAGGGGGGTTGCAAAGGGGAGGAGACACAGGGCAGATTGACTGACCGGTTTCAGAGCAGGAAGCAGGAAGTGCAGGGGACCTGGTGATGCTGCTGCCATATCACACACAAAAATGTAAATATCTTCAAAACTATGTAAAATAAACAATGAAAATAAATTGCAAAAATTCTCAGGAGAGCAATTCCTATCAATTTACCTCAAGTCATTTTTGGACCACGGTTCCCCTTTAAGTGTCCAACCTGTAACCTCCAGCAGCTGTGGGTGCGTTTCAGGGCCCTGGATCCCTCTTTCCTGTTGAATATAGATTAACCTTCTTGGTGTATATGGGGCAGGCCCAGGACGGGTTCAGGCAGTGCGGAATATCCATTTAATATAAAGTGACCCCAGGCCGCACATAGAAGGAAAGGCTCAGATTGTGCTCCTTTAGATTTCATTTTGCATTAACCCCAGAGGCTATCAATCTGCCCTTTTCATTTTAAGGCTTTTAATAGACGCAGGAGGTTTAATAGGCCCCTGGACTCTGCACATTCCTATTACTCCGATCAAAGCTTCAATGTCTGCGAATGGAGAATTTCAAGAGAATTTCTGGTGTCAGGATTGTTGATACCCCTCGCCTATTGCTGGCTCCATGTACAATGGTGGTGCCATGTTCTGCTATAGGATAGGATTAAAATACAGGCAATTGTAACAGCTTGTGCAGTGAGTAGAATTGGGTCTCTGAATACGTATCTTTTACTTACCGTACATCACGTCGTCTTAAATATACCTGTTCAACAGAATGCTACTTCATTCTTTGTTGTTTTAGAATACACACCTGGAACCAATTAAACTTTGTTTCTCGTTATTCAGACGGAATTCAGCTAATTGGCGATTAGTTGCTATATGTCGATAGGCAGACTTCATAACTCTGGCCATACACAAACCTAATTATTGATAACTAACTCCTTATAACAAATAGTAGGCATATATAGGCCGTTGGCGTAAATGGAAACTATGAAAGATAACTGCAGGCTTCCTAAATAGTAATCCAACTGGCTTTATTCTAAATTGAGAGATTGTCAGATACCTAGCAAAACATCTTCAAGAACTAAATACCATAGATATACCATATCCTGGATGAATGAATATTACAGATATACCATGACCTGGATGAATGAATATTACAGATAGACCGTGACCTGGATGGATGAATATTACAGATATACCATGACCTGGATGGATGAATATTACAGATATACCATGACCTGGATGAATGAATATTACAGATATACCATGACCTGGATGGATGAATATTACAGATATACCGTGACCTGGATGGATGAATATTACAGATAGACCATATCCTGGATGAATGAATATTACAGATATACCATGACCTGGATGAATGAATATTACAGATATAGTGACCTGGATGGATGAATATTACAGATATACCATGACCTGGATGAATGAATATTACAGATAGACCATGACCTGGATGGATGAATATTACAGATAGACCATAACCTGGATTAATGAATATTACAGATATACCATGACCTGGATTAATGAATATTACAGATATACCATGACCTGGATTAATGAATATTACAGATATACCATCGACCTGATAATGAAATATTACAGATATACATGACCTGGATTAATGAATATTACAGATATACATATATCTGGATAATGAATATTAACGATTACCATGACCTGGAGTGAATGACATATTATACCAGATGATAAATCCATGATACCCGGATCAATGAATATTCAGATATACCATGACCTATGATTAATAGTAAATACGTACGGAGAATATACATAACCAGACTGGATGAATGAATATTCAGATAGACCATGACATGGATTTATGATATTACAGATAAAACCGTGACCTATGATATATATCAGAATATATGGATGAATAGAATATACGTAATCCATACCTGGATAATGAATATTACAGATACCATGACCTGGATGTATAATATTACAGATATAACCATGACCTGGATGAATGAGATATTACAGATATACCCAGTGACCTGCGATGGAGAATATTACAGATATACCATAACCTGGAATGGATGACTATTACAGATATACCAGACCTGGATTCTAATGAATATTACAGATAACCATGACCTGGATTAATGAATATATAATCAGTACTGATGAGAATCCAGATGACCATGACCTGGATGATGAATCTATCAGATATCCGTACCTGGAATGGATGAATATTCAGTTATACCCTAACCTGGATGATGAAATGTACAGATATACCCAGTGACCATCGATGATTAATATTCCAGATACCATGACTGATATACCATAAAGATCCTGTGATTGAATGAATATTACAGATATACGCTAACCATTAAACTGGAATTAATGAATTATTACAGATAGACCCCGGTTTTGACCTGGATTAATGATATTCATACAGATATACCATAACCTGGATGAATGAATATTACAAGATACCATGACCTGGATTGGAATGAATATTACAGAGATACCATAACCGGGAATTAATAATGATTACGATATCCATAATCTGAATTAATGAATATTACATATAGACCATGACCTGGATTAAGGGGAATATTACAAATAAACCATAAACTGGATTAAATGAATCTTACAGTAGATACCATGACCTGGATTAAATGAATATTCAGATATACCATAACCTGGGATTAATGAATATTACAGATATACCATAACCTGGATCAATGATATTACAGATCTACCATGACCTGGATTAAAATGAAGATTACATATTACCATAACCTGATAAATTAAATATTTACGAATACCATAACACCTGGATTTAATGAAATATTACAGATATCCCATGACCTGGATGAATGATCTTACCTATATACATAACCTGGATTACTTATATTAGCAGATGGTACTCATACCTGGATGAATGAATATTACAGGAATACCATGACCTTATGAATGACTATTCAGATATAGCCTATGACCTGGATGAATGATATTACAGGATATCCATGTACCTGGATTACTGATATTTACAGTACAGATATACCATACCTGGATTAATGAATATTACAGAATACGCATGACCTGGATGAATGAATATTACCTATCTACCATTACCTGGATGAATGAATATTACAATATACCATGACCTGGATGAGTGAATATTCAGATATACCATGACCTGGATGAATGAATTCCAGATATACCATGACCTGGATGGATGAATATACAGATATACCATGACCTGGATGAATGAATATTACAGATATACCATGACCTGGATGAATGAATATTACAGATGATACCTGACCTGGATGATGAATTTAGGAATCATGCTGATGAATGAATATTTCAAGTATACCATGACCTGGATGAATGAATATTACAGATATATCCATGACCTGGATGAATGAATATTACAGATATACCATGACCTGGATGAATGAATATTACGATATACCATGACCTGGATGAATGAATATTACAGATATCCATGACCTGGATGAATGAATATTACAGAATACCATACCTGGATGATAATGATTACGATACCATGACCTGGATGTAATGAATATTAACAGATATACCATGACCTGGATTGAATGAATATTTACAGATATACCATGACCTGGTGATAATATACAGATAACCATACCTGGATGAATGAATATTACAGATATACCATGACCTGGATGAATGAATATTACAGATATACCATGACCTGATGGATGAATATACAGATAGACCATGACCTGGATGAATGAATATTACAGATATACTGACTGATGAATGAATATTCCAGATATCCTGACCTGGATGGAGAATATTACAGATATACCATGACCTGGATGATGAATATTACAGATTTTACCATGACCTGGATGGAATGAATATTACAGATATACCATGACCTGGATGAATGAATATTACATATACCATGACCTGGATGAATGAATATTAAGATTAATACCATGACCTGGATGATGAATATTACAGATAGACCATGACCTGGATGAATGAATATTACAGATATACCATGACCTGGATGGAATGAATATTACGATATACCGTGACCTCGATGGATGATATTACAGATATACCGTGACCTGGATGATAATATTACAGATATACCATGACATGGATGAATGAATATTAGATAGACCGTGACACCGGATGGATACTAATTACAGATATAACCATGACCTGGATGGATGAATATTACAGATATACCATGACCTGGATGAATGAATATTACAGATATACCATGACCTGGATGGATGAGAATCTTCACAATGGTGTGTGGTTTTTTTAATAGATGCAATGTAATAATATTGTACATGTAAAATTTTGAGGCATTGTCATTTTTATACAGAAAAAATAAATCTGAAACCTGAGATGAGGTTACAGATATACCATGACCTGTGATGAATGAATATTACAGAGATGATACCATGACCTGGTATGATGAATATACAGATATACCGTGACCTGGATGATATATGATTACAGATATACCATGACCTGGATGAATGAATATTACAGATATACCATGACCTGGATGGATGAATTATTACAGATAGACCATGACTGGATGAAGTGAATATTACAGATATAACCATGACCTGGATGGATGAATATTACAGTATACCATGACCTGGATGGAGAATATACAGAAACCGTGACCTGGATGGAATGAATATTACAGATATACCATGACCTGGATGAATGATATTTACAGATATACCGTGACCCGGATGGATGAATATTACAGATATACCATGACCTGGATGGATGAATATTACGATATACCATGACCTGGATGAATGAATTATTAAGATATACCATGACTGGATGGATGAGAATCTTCACAATGGTGTGGTGGTTTTTTTAATAGAGCAAGTGAATAATATTGTACATGTACAATTTTGAGGCGCATAGTTTTTTTGCTCGCCCTGAAAGAATAAGGATATGACATCACAGAGAGCAACAGCGCCATCACAAAACAACTGGTTTGCCCAGACATTCCATGCCCCAAGGATCTAAAAAGACCCCTAATAGTTTATTAACTCCATATCAGACTGGTCTATTTCATTATATTCATATGTTGGACTATGATGGGGCCAGGTATTTTATTGCCTTTTTATCAATATAAATATACAGCAAGCTAATTCATTGCTTGTGGAAGTTTAAGTGCCCCCCTTTAGCAGTTCTTGCCAGCTGCCCGCTCTGTTGACCTCTGCGTAGGTTTGCTAAATGGTTGCGGCATATTACAGATAGTATGCAGAAATGTTGTTCCCATTAGTCCTTGGCCATGTAGGTCTGGCCCATATAAACAATTTGGCAGCTAATATGTATTTATTAATTTATACAAACTTGTTCTTGTTCCCAATAAAATATGACATCACTAACAAGAGGTGTGGCCAAAAAGAAAGTAGGGGTAATATGGATGTTGATGATAGGAGCATGTCTATGCCGGAGTTAATCTAAATAACGAAGATCGAAAAAATCTTGAAAGTTTTATCAAACACTTTTGTCTATGGGTCTTCACCCAGGGTAACCAAACCATCAGGAATTGAAGAAAGATGCAGGAGTAAGAGGTGGATTAAGGCAACACAATCGGTTGTCTATAAAAAAAAAGGCTGTTAATTCAGCACACTACATACATGTCTCGAACCACAGTCCTTTGTCAAGTAAGAAAATGTTAGCTCTAGAGCTCCCTTCTTTTATGCAAATAAGTAAGGAGAGATTTCTGGTAGTTTCCTTGCAGCCCTTACTGAAATGCTATACCTTCCAATAGGCTTTTACAGCATTCTATAAGCTACATGCAAAACCTTTTTTTACATAAACGAAGGGAGCTTGGCATACAGGCTGGGGGTCCCTTACCATAGGGGCACTGGTGCAATAGAAAATGTAAGGATTTTGCCTGTGCTATGAATTTGTTTTGCAACCAATCAGTATGTTAATGCAGTAAAAGAGAACATCTGGTCAGGGGTGTCAGAGTGGCCCACAGCACCTGTTTAGCAGTGGGGCTTAGGCACCCGCAAGTGGGCGGGCTTAGACACCTGTGAGTGGGTGGGGCTTGTGCACCGTGAGTGGGCGGGGCCACCTGGGACTGTAAGGGAATGGGCCAAGGGGGCCTACACTGGGGGGACCATGGGGTCCATGAGTGGGAGGGACCAGGGGGGTTGCAAAGGGGAGGAGACACAGGGCAGATGACTGACCGGTTTCAGAGGCAGGAAGCAGGAAGTGCAGGGGACCTGGTGATGCTGCTGCCATATCACACACAAAAATGTAAATATCTTCAAAACTATGTAAATAAACAATGAAAATAAATTGCAAAAATTCTCAGGAGACAATTCCTATCAATTTACCTAAATCATTTTTGGACCCGGTTCCCTTTAAGTGTCCAACTGTAACCTCCAGCAGCTGTGGGTGCGTTTCAGGGCCCTGGATCCCCTTTCCTGTTGAATATAGATTACCGCTTGGTGTATTGGACAGGCCCAGGACGGGTTCAGGCAGTGCGGAATATCCATTTAATATAAAGTGACCCCAGGGCCGCACATAGAAGGAAAGGCTCAGATTGTGCTCCTTTAATTCATTTTGCATTAACCCAAGGCATCAATCTGCCCTTTTCATTTAGCTTTTAATAGACGCAGGAGGTTTAATAGGCCCCTGGACTCTGCACATTCCTATTACTTACTCCGATCAAAGCTTCATGTCTGCGAATGGAGAATTTCAAGAGCAATTTCTGGTGTCAGGTATTGTTGATACCCCTCGCCTATTGCTGGCTCCATGTACAATGGTGGTGCCATGTTCTGCTATAGGATAGGATTAAGAGCTTGTGCAGTGAAGTATATGGGTCTCTGAATACGGTATTTACTTACCGTACATCACGTCGTCTTAAATATACCTGTTCATCAGAATGCTACTTCATTCTTTGTTGTTTTAGAATACACACCTGGAACCAACTAGACTTTGTTTCTGTTATTCAGACGGAATTCAGCTAATTGGCGATTAGTTTGCTATATGTCGATAGGCAGACTTCATACTCTGGCCATACACAAACCTAATTATGATAACTGACTCCTATAAAACAAATAGTAGGCATATATAGGCCGTTGGCGTAAATGAAACTATGAAAGATAACTGCAGGCTTCCTAAATAGTAATCCAACTGGCTTTATTCTAAATTGAGAAGATTGTCAGATACCTAGCAAAACTCTTCAGAACTAAATACCATAGATTACCATGTCCTGGATGAATGAATATTACAGATACCATAACTGGATGAATGAATATACAGATATACCATGACCTGGATAATGAATATTACAGATATACCATGACCTGGATGAATGAATATTACAGATATACCATGATCTGGATGAATGAATATTACAGATATACCATGACCTGGATGAATGAATATAGATATACCATGACCTGGATGAATGAATATTACAGATATACCATGACTGGATGAATGAATATTACAGATATACCATGACCTGGATGATAATTACAGATAGACCGTGACCTGGATGAAGAATATTACAGATATACCAGACACTGGATGAATGAATATTACAGATAGACCATGACATGGATGAATGAATATTACAGATAGACCGTGACCTGGATGAATGATATTAACAGATATACCATGACCTGGATGAATGAATATACAGATAGACCATACCTGGATGAATGAATATTACAGATAGACCATGACCTGGATGGTATGAATATTACAGATATACCATGACCTGGATGAATGAATATTACAGATATACCATGACCTGGATGGATGAATATTACAGATTATACCATGACCGGGATGGATGAATATTACAGATATACCATGACCTGGTGAATGAATATTACAGATAACCATGACCTGGAATAATGAATATTAGATATACCATACCTGGATGGATGAATATTCAGATAGACCATGACCTGGATGACATGAATATTACAGATAGCCGTGACCTGGATGGATGAATATTACAGATATACCATGACCTGGATGGATGAATATTACAGATATACCGTGACCTCGATGAATGAATATTCAGATATACCATGACCTGGATGGATGAATATTACAGATAACCTGACATGGATGAATGAATATTAAAGATAGACCGTGACCTGATGGATGAGAATCTTCACATGGTGTGTGGTTTTTTAATAGATGCAATGTAATAATATTGTACATAAATGCTGTAGCTGATAAAATGTAAAATTTTGAGGCAATGTCATTTTTATACAGAAAAAATAAATCTGAACCTGAGATGAGGTTAAAGGAGAATAAAGGGATGGAATATGGAACCCTGCCTAGGTATTTTTAATAAGTTAATCTTCTTTTGGGTTTAAATCTCATACGGACAGAATAATCCATTTTACTTGCTGTTGAGGAGTTGGCTAAATCCCAGTTGTTAGGCATGATCACACGCAGTTTTTACACTGATTGGTCCTTGGGGAAATATAATAGGAGCTGACATTAAGATAAACCATTGACATTCCTGCATCCAGTGCATTGTCTCTATAAATACACACTGGGCAGTGCTGGTCCCGTTATCATGACACATTTATGTAGATGATGGTTCAGAGGAAACACCTTTTGGGAGTTAAAGTAAGTGACTGTTCAGTGGGTTTCTGGTCAGCAGCTGTGAATGGTAATCAAAAGCAATGTCCTCAACCCACCACCATCCCGTTTTTGGGGGGTTCAGATATAAGGTGGTCGCCTTTGAAGGCAAAGTATTTTTTTATGTTCCATTAACTTTATCCACCTGCTCCAGGATTCCAAGAAACTTTTCCCATAATCCAATGCAGTAAATAGTTATAGCCATTAGGTGAACGTAACCCAGAAATAAAACACCTTGGAATTAAAGGGTAATGTCCACCCCCCAAACAAAATTTTGATATGTTGCAGGAATGGGTATAAACCTCGACCTCCCCAAGGTTTATAGCACTCACAGGTCCCCAAATGTACTTACCCAGCCTTCCCCCCGCTGTCTTCTGCTAATTTCCGTGTCTTTCCGTGCACGGAAGTCAAGCAGGATGGGCTCCGCTCCTGTGATTGGCTAAGGCGCGATGCCTTAGCCAATCACAGGAGTGGCCACACATCGTAAAGCACTGGCATGCGATTCTTGTGTGGCCTAGCCTTCATTGTTAACAGCAAATAATGTTCTGGCATCAACTCCGGGAATGTCATTAGGTTTAACCGGTGGTCTTTCAACATCACTTTTGGTTCGACACTGTTGAATCATGTCCTGCCAGTGTAAGGCCAGCATTATAACTTTAAAGGGACACTATATCTACTTTGTCTTATCTTAATCTATCTATATTGAATACATTAAGTAGCACTTACTCTGATTTTGTGTGTTGCTGCATGCCTTCAATCCAGCACACATTTTGTTTAGGAGCAATATCCCCCCTCCCTCTTTAAACCAATCCCACTTCCATCTGACCTGACTTTTTCCCACAAACCAACTATCAACCTGCACACAGCATACAGCATTCCAACTGTCAAAACTCTGTCACAATCCAGCTACAGTAAAACTACTCACAGAAGAATAGTTTTTGAGAGCAAGGGACTAGATTGACAGTCTGAAATATAAGAAGTTTTTAGATGGATATTTAAAGAAATAGGGGAAGTCGCAACAAAAATAATACTGTGGTGGTTGGGAAGAATTATAGTTTCCATTATGGTCAATTTAAAATAACCTGTTTTTCGGTATAGATGCCCTTAAACTTGGCTTATAGAACCCTGGGATTACCAATCATCCATTTCCTATGCAGTATAACTAGAAACTTCTACCCAAGGCGCTCTGGGGTGAACCTTAGCTGCAGTGTGGACAAATGGCGTCTATGTCCCTCCAATAGGGGGCACCCAGGAGCATTTTCTTTAAAGTTTTTCAAAGTGAAGTACAAAAAAGAAAAATTCAATTAAACTTAAAAAAAAGAACTTTCTCCTTGGGGCGTAATCCTGTTTGTGTAATAATGTTATCTGTGGGTGTGCGTACAGCCGTGAATGATTGTTAACCTCTGGCTGTTTATCTAATCCTCCCCACTCACTTTTAAACAATTGAATTCCAAATGGGCTGTAGACAGTGAGCTCGCAGAGATGAGACTTCATCAATTCAATGGCCGTCAGCCTGTTATTCCTCCCAGCTCCCAAGAAATGTGTTAACTGGGTTCATTAGAAACATGTCTATTTAAACTATTCGACTGCTAAAGGCAGATTGGCCTTACCATGTTTGTAGATTATCCCTGAATCTGAATTATATAACATCTGGTCTGGAGGCCATAGTTTGAGGATCCCTGCTTTTTTTACAGTGAAATCTTTACAGTATGCAGCATGGACTTGGTTTAACAACAAACTAGCTCTCCAAAATACATTATTGTTATTATTATTAATTGGCTTGAAAAGCCAAATTACTGTTCTTTCTATTTCTTCTTCTTCCGTTTTATTCTCCACTTTTTGGACCGTATCTCCTCCACAGTTTTTGAGCTAGAGACATGAAATTCGGTACAGACGTGCGGGCATATAGGAGAAGTGTATAACTTCTAGCTAAAATCGCGGAAGCGTTACGGCGTTATCGGTGAATTTCCAGACATTTTCCCCCATAGACTATATGTAACAATCCTCAAATGTGGATATTTCAAAACAGTTTTTTCATGGTCATAAATACAAATGGTGATACCCCCAACCCCCCACACAGACCCAGGTACACCCACCTACTGACCTACCTTCCATTCCCATGGAAGCCATATTAAAGGGTAACTAAAGTCAAAAAAACGAATTTAGATTTATCCTCAATAAAAGATAGTTTTATGGTTATAACACCAAAAAAGACATACCCCCTCAACCAGACCCAGGTACAACACACCGACTAATCTACTATCCATTACTGTGGCAGCCATACTTTAAAAAGTAACTAAAGTCAAAAAAGCAAATTTTGATCAATAATCAAATCTTTGTTTTTTTAACCCCCTACGAGATACAGGTATACACGCTACGACCTACCTCTCCATTACTGTGCAGCCATACTTAAAGGGTAACTAAATTCAAAAAACATAATTTTGACCAATCATCAAAAAGTATTTTTTTAACTCTCAACCTGACACGGTAACACAAACCTACAGATCTACTTATCCATTACTATGGCAGCCTTACGTAAAGGGTAACTAAATAAAAAAAACTCATTTTGACCAATCATCAAAAAAAGTTAGTATTTTATCCCCCAACTGATATGAATACACACCACACCAACTGACCTACCTTTAATGCATTTGACATATTTAAAGGGTAAGTAAAAAACAACAATGTCCTCATAATTGACATTATTGAGTTTAAAAATCTGCAGCACAAACACACAAATTCCTTCCAAAATGGTCTTCAAGCCAAATTCAAAGTTTATACTTAAACTTCCATTTCTAGTTATTTGTGACTTATACATCTCCGTTAGCGCATTACAATTACATGGATACATTCATATCAGGCAGCCCTGCCCCAGAGCTTACAATCTAAGCACAATCATTTGACACATACAACCTATCAGTAGTCATTATGATTGTGGGGGAAACTGGAGTGCCAGGACCACGCAAGCACGGGGAGAACATACAAACTCCTTGCAGATGTGTCCAATGGTGGAATCGACTCAGGACTTCAGCACTGCAGGATCAGTTCTAACCACTGAGCCACGTGCTGCCCATTGCAAAGAGCTGTGCTAAGAGCAGGTCACTTCATTGTCCTCCCCCTTCAGCTCTGCACCATGTTCTTTCTATAGTGTAACATAAACTGGGTACACAGACCTTTGAAAATGACAGACAATCTAGACCCCCTTAGCTGGCTCTATGACTGCTGCACAATCGGTAAAATGGTCAGTGTCGGACTGGCCCACAGTGTTATCGGAATCCCCGGGTGGGCCCACAGCCCAGTCACCCAAGAAAACAGAGAAAACTGCTAAAATTTAAATACATGCAATGGAGGGCCCCATTCCTCACAGCCTAGGGCCCTTGTTTACATTTAATCCAGCTCTGATTTATATACATTAAGGGCTAGCCACACTTGCACGATTTTTTTTGCGTTCGCGATTGCGCACCAATTATATATTGAGTTGAATGGCGGTAACGCACCGAAATCGTGCGATTTCTTATCTCAAAAGGCGAAATCGCACCTAGATCGCATGTAAATCGCACACGCAATGGGTGGCGATTGTATGTGTGATTCCGTTTGCGATAGTGTGGCCCTGCCCTTACTACTATAGCCATGCCAGGCACGTGTTTTTATAAACACGGGTCCAGTTTGTATGCACTACGGGCAACCCGGTCTTCCTGTTATTTGTAAGAACCAGAGTAAACAAGTACAAACAGTCATTTTAAATGTAATAACTGTATAAAAATAAAGCCCTTAGGTAACTGAACCTGCACCCGGCTCACAAAATTACATTGGATTAGTAAGTAAAGGGGGATTATGGGATGACAGTGTCCCTTTAACACTTGGAATGTTGGCTAATTCTGTACACAGCTGTAAGTCATTAGGGCAGGCTCTCCCTGGTCTCAGTACAAACAGCTCAGCTTCAATGGGAACTCAGCACCAGGTAACCCCTTTATCCGAATGTTTATCAAGCTTAACATGTGTGATTGGCCAAGACCCTCATTACCAACGGTCACCGAGCAAATATGTCACCATTGCTAATGACGACATAAGTCCTTTAACAGGTGAACTGAGGGCATAATCCAGCGTTTCTTGTGGTCATAGAGTCCCTTAAGGTGCAATAAGGCAGATATCCCAGTGCTTCTTTGATGTTCATAGAGTCCCTTTAACAAGGTGCAGATTATCCTAGCGTGTTCTTTGATTGGTTCATAGAGTCCCTTTAACAAGGTGCAGATTAATCCCAGCGCATTCTTTGATTGGTTCATAGGTCCCTTTAACAAGGTGCAGATAAATCCTAGCGTGTCTTGATTGTTCATAGAGTCCCTTTAACAAGGTGCAGATTAATCCCAGCGTGTTCTTTGATTGGTTCATAGAGTCCCTTAACAAGGTGCGATTAATCCCAGCGCTTTCTTGATTGTCATAGTCCCTTTAACAAGGTGCAGATTAATCCAGCGCATTCTTTTGGGTTCATAGAGTCCTTAACAGGTGCAAATACCAGTGCGCCAGTGCTTCTTTATTGGTTCATAGAGTCCCTTTAACAAGGTGCAGATTAACCTAGCGCATTCTTGATTGGTTCATAGAGTCCCTTTAACAAGGTGCAGATTAATCCCGCGCATTCTTTGATTGGTTCATAGAGTCCCTTTAACAGGTGCAGATTAATCCTAGCGTTTCTTTGATTGGTTTCATAGAGTCCCTTTAACAAGGTGCAGATTAATCCTAGCGTCATTCTTTGATTGGTTCATAGAGTCCCTTTAACAAGGTGCAGATTAATCCTAGCGCATTCTTTGATTGGTTCAGAGTCCCTTTAACAAGGTGCAGATTAATCCTAGCGTTTTCTTGATTGGTTCATAGAGTCCCTTTACAAGGTGCAGATTAATCCTAGCGTGTTCTTTGATTGGTTCATAAGTCCCTTAACAAGGTGCAGATTAATCCTAGCGTGTTTTTTGATTGGTTCATAGAGTCCCTTTAACAAGGTGCAGATTAATCCTAGCGTGTTCTTTGATTGGTTCATAGAGTCCCTTTAACAAGGTGCAGATTAATCCCAGCGCATTCTTTGATTGGTTCATAGAGTCCCTTTAACAAGGTGCAGATTAATCCCAGCGCATTCTTTGATTGGTTCATAGAGTCCCTTTAACAAGGTGCAGATTAATCCTAGCGTGTTCTTTGATTGGTTCATAGAGTCCCTTTAACAAGGTGCAGTTAATCCCAGCGTGTTCTTTGATTGGTTCTAGAGTCCCTTTAACAAGGTGCAGATTAATCCTAGCGTGTTCTTTGATTGGTTCATAGAGTCCCTTTAACAAGGTGCAGATTATTCCCAGCGTCTTCTTTGATTGGTTCATAGAGTCCCTTTAACAAGGTGCAGATTAATCCCAGTGCGTTCTTTGATTGGTTCATAGAGTCCCTTTAACAAGGTGCAGATTAATCCCAGCGTGTTCTTTGATTGGTTCATAGAGTCCCTTTAACAAGGTGCAGATTATCTTAGCGTGTTCTTTGACTGGTTCATACAGCCCTTCAACAAGGTGCAGATTATCCCAGCGTGTTCTTTGATTGGTTCATAGCATGAATTCCCATTTTATTCTAAATATGAAATCCTGGTGTCTCTATGGGGAGTGTTGGCAGATAATCTGATCTGATAGGGACACACTTAATATTGTCACAATATTATTCATCTCTGCAGAGTTAATAGGCGTCCATGGGTTTTATCTGGCAACCTTAATTGGGAGGACACTCTTACGAGCACCTAACGCCCGCGATTGCACGAGAGTGTGTGCATAATCGCCCAATGTTTCACATTCGGAGCACATGCGGTCAATGCAAACATTAAGTGTGTATAAGGCTTAGGCTAGTTACATGTGGGTCATATTTTGCCAGTCGTGTGTAAATATGGTGCCAATTTTTACCACGTCTGATGTTTTGGATGGATCAGACATGTGGTAAATTTTGGGTGATCTAACTCGCCATAGTCCCTACTGTTTTTACTGGTCTGGAAACCCAGCCTTCAGCCCATTTGATTGGTTGAGACAAAATGGAAAAAAAAATCAAAAATGGAACGTACTTTTCGATAACCCACGAAAATCCGATCGGAAACTACTTTCAAGTTTCCACGTATATTTCCAGGTTTATCGAAAGTACGGGGTTCATTTCGAGGGCTCAGAAAATAACTTTGTTATATCGGTAACCTTCGAAAATACGTTACAAAGTCCGAACGGTCTGCTCTGTTCCGACGGAATGTTCGGATTTTGGAACCTATGGTTCCTTGTAGGAACGGATCCGGATCCCATCTCTACTCCGTTGATTTATCTGTGGGTCGAATACAGTGTGTGTTGGCAAGACAGCCATGAGTGCAAACTGCATTCAATGTGTCTGAGACTATGATTTTCTACTGGTCTGGCAGGTTCTTCTGTTTTGTTGATTTGTTAATGATTTTAAAGGATAACTAAACTAAAAATGTACTATTTAAAACTCAAATTGCCTGTTTGCCTGTTGCAGGGAGTGTGGATTAATTATTCCTACCCAATATTGTTTTGTCGAGAAGCTACTCATTTTTTTAGATGATCTATCAGCAAAAATCTGCTCAACATGGACAGTGCAAGTTACGGATTCCGATCGGTACTTTCGGAATAAATAAATCCTCACCGAGAGCCTTTGGTAGAGTGACCAGATCATTTGCTTTTGTGATTGGAGGGCACTAACATGGATTTAACTTTAGTTCCCCTTTAGAAATCGGACCAACCGCAGAGCACGATTAGGAACGTAAGGAGATTTAAACAAACCGCATTACCCATGATTGTTCCAGACATATGGAGAACTATTTTGAGCATCTGTACAAAACGACCACTATGTATCAAAGATTCACGACAAAAACAAAATTACAATTTTGTGACTCATAAACATTTCACAACAAAACAAAGTAACAGCGCTATTTCCAGTTCATTTTGTTTTCTGTCACCTTAGTTTACCCTTGATGATCTTGTGAAAGTATTTTAAATACCCCTTAGACCTCCTCCAGGTGTTGTTGTTCTGACATTACAGGAGCCAGGGTTCTATAACTGTTACAGAAAGGGGATTACAAGGACTGATTGCATCACTGTCTCATTGAAAGGTATTTAGCGTACGTTTTGTTGTTTTATAGCAATTCATGTCAACAGAATGAACAGTTGTTTAGTCTTCCCCACACATGTCAAACACAAGGAATCTGGCCGTCTGGCCATTTTTTGTGGCCCCAAGTGACTGTACAGCATCTGACACCTACGGTACTACACCGCAATCCATTAAGATGGCCGAATCTCGTTGGTTTCTTTCCATTTTTGTATTTCTGGATCTTGGGAAAATCCTGAAGATCCGAAAATTTGAAACCGGAACAAATTTTCGATAATTTTCGAATGTACGGAGCTATTTTGCAATTTAAATTGCCTCGAACGGTCGAAAAATGTGTAAAATACGATTGGAGACCATTTTCAAGTTTCCGATCGCATTTCCGAGGATTTTCGAACATTCGAGGCAATTTTTCCAAAATTACCAAAAAAGCTCCGTACATTCGAAAATTATCGAAAATTCACAAAATCCGGACGATCTCAGAACCAAGGAGTTTCGTGTCGGACCCGATCCCATCCTACAACCCATTTGTGTGCAGTAATTACAGATCTGCCTGTTAGGTACCCGCGCTGATCGCCATATCTAGCTGGCAGATCTGTAGTTACATCACTGCCTGGCACTGCAAAATGGATAACCGTGTTTAATATACAGTTGAGTGGTATCTAGCCTGGCGCTGGGAGGGAGGTGGGACAACAGGCTTTCCATTGGTTTGGCAACTCCATTACCATGCCAGACGAGTAAGGTGGGCATTCCACATTAGCCAATGATCCCGCCATAGCAGAGGACCCAGTCCAAAACAGTTCGCTACCCACCCATTTCCCTGCCGAGACCTGCAGTGGGCACAAGTGTGGCAGAGTCCCAATCCTGCACCTGCTAAGTATCTTAATATCTTTTGGGCCCTTAAACGACTGAGTTAGACACCCCTGGTCTACCCGGTGTATACTGACAGATCCGCCTGAGTAATTAAAGGACAACTATACTGCATGATCATTAAAAAGTCTCTCTTCGTTTTAGAATAAATTAGGAGGTAGGAGTATCCCTACTTAAAAAGCCATCAGCGTTTGATCGACTATAGAAGTCAACTTCAGAACTTCCCACTGTCATTTCCCGGTTTCTCTCCGCGCACGCTCACACCCCTGAGAAAGAAAGAAATTTAAATGTGGATGTTCCTCTCAGTACAGTTGAATGCAGATCCTGTAAATTATTTAATCATTATGCAGTATATCTGTCCATGTGTGGGTCAGGAGAATCAACTGAAATTTACTATTAAGTCATTAGATGGGGGAGGTTGAGATGTCACTGTTGCGACATAATACATGAATACTAGAAGGTCCTTGCTAATGAGTGGGTTTAACCTGTTTTCTTGCACCTGGCTGAACCAATTACCCTTTGGCTTTACTGACTAGTGATGAACTTTATGAGTTCGGATGAACTCGAACTATCCAAACTTATCCGAACTAGTTCGGGTTTATTCAAAGTCAGACTCATTCGATAATATAGAAAAAATTGCTAATTATCGAATTTGCGAATCAGTAACACTAGAATGAACGTTGGAATTCTGTTCCTCGGATGTAGCCTTCGATTTCGATAATCCTCGACTGTACCATTTGGTAACCCTCGAATGAAGCCTTTGATTTTGGTAACCCTTGAATGTAGTGGTCGATTTCTGTAACCCTCATGTAGCCTTCCAATTGGCCATAACCCTTGAATGTAGCCTTCCAATGTTCCATAACCCTTGAATGTACCTTCCAATTGGCCATAACCCTTGATGTAGCCTCCAATTGTCCATAACCCTTGAATGTAGCGTTCCAATTGGCCATAACCCTCGAATGTAGCCTTCCAATTTGCCATACCCCTCGAATGTAGCCTTCCATTGTCCATAACCCTTGAAGTGCCTTCCATTGCCATACCCTCGAATGTAGCCTTCCAATTGTCCATAACCCTCGAATGTAGCGTTCCAATTGGCCATAACCCTCGAATGTAGCCCTTCCAATTGGCCATAAACCCTCGATGTAGCCTTCCAATTGTCCATAACCCTTGAATGTAGCGTTCCAATTGCCATAACCCTCGAATTAGCGTTCCAATTGGCCATAACCCTCGAATGTACGTTCCAATTGGCCATAACCCTCGAATGTAGCGTTCCAATTGCCATAACCCTCGAATTAGCGTTCCAAGTGCCATAACCCTCGAATGTAGCGTTCCAATTAGCTAAGGTAGCATGCGGAAACCCGACAATTGTCCTTATCATGGGGAATTTAGTGTTTAAATGAGTTTTATTGACAGTGACATGTTCCCCAGACCATTTCCCAGGTGCCATTTCAGTAAGTTATCATTGTTAGTTTAACTGTAATTTATCCAAACTTTTTGAACAATTTCCTCCCGTTACATTGATGGTTTGGTTCCGAACTATAGAACTTTTACTGAGGTTTGCCCATCTCTATTACTGACCATGAGATATTACTGTCTAGAATTGCTGGGATAATACAAGAGGACATATTTTTTTTACGGCAGGGAGAGATAGTTTATGTAACTGTTATTTGGCATTATATATTAATTACTATCAGGGTTATTCAATAAAAGTTCTTATCGTTTAAAATGGTGCTAGTTTTGCCCCAACCAATCAGATGTTAGCTTTCAAATGTTAAATAACATCGATTGGTTGGGCAAAATTAGCACCATTTTAAACGATAAGAACTTTTATTGAATCTCCTGAGTATGTTGTTTTTTGTGGTTTCCACACCTGCATGGTTTACTTTTTTATAGCCCTTAAGGGCAAATCCACCCTTAGAATGAAAATGTACCCTGCTGTTAATGCCCCTAATTCCTACCTTTCACTATACTAACCTTTACAAAGGCCAGGGGTGAAACTGCAGGGACCAGACCCCCCGCAGCTTTTGACCCAGGCCCCCCATTCTCCCCCAATAACCCGCAATCAGCTGTTTAATACTCGGTACCGCGGACTTGTACTCTTGGATTAGTCTTTATTTGATATGGAAACCTGAACCAATTATAGAGATAGGGGATCCTCTTGTATTCAGCTGTGTTTGGTTGTACCAGCTACCAGGATATTTCTTTAAAATTGATTTAAACGCTACTTACAGACCCTTCTCTCCTGCGGTGCAGCAAGCAGGGGCCGGACCAGCAGCCTGTGTCTGTGATTGGCTGAGACAATCACAGATGCAGCTGCCGTCATGAAAACGCCGTGGGACGAAGGTTTGTAGGCAGCGTTCTGATGTTTGTTTGTTTTTAAAATAACTCCGCATTCAGAGGTGGGCAGAGGGCATCTATCATATGGCAAAACGATTTCTCGCTAGAAGCAACGGCTGCAGAGGATGGATCAGGATGGTGGAGGGAGGGGGAAAGGGCTCCCCTGTGTTTGCCACTGTCCTCTAGAGACAAGGAGGAGTTGGAAGACAGCTCCTACTCTTCAGTTTCCTGGACTTTGACAAGCACTGCAGGAGACCATAAGGGTTTTTGAAACTACATAGTGCGGCCAGTAGTGGGTTAAATTTTAGTTTGGGGGGTGGACATGTCCTTTAAAGCTGTTGCAAATCCTGTCTTAAAGCCACGCTAACAAATAGGTTAGCGTGACTTTAAGTCTATAATTAGAGCACTGTGGTGATGTTCGCTGTTTCCTATTATTATGTTTACTTGCTGGATTGAGATACCAGTATATCAGACATGATGTCTATGCTGCGCTCATCTAATGGATGTGTTTTTAATGATGATTTTTTGCTGCTTTTGGTCTCCACAATTTAATGTTTTATGTTGTAATGTGCCCTTCTCTTGTCCTACTCTGTGTAGCTTTTATAGTACACCTGAGTTTTTTTGCTCGCCCTGAAAGAATAAGGATATGACTCACAGAGAGCAACAGCGCCTCGGCAAAAACTGTCATTTTTATACAGAAAAAATAAATCTGAAACCTGAGATGAGGTTAAAGGAGAATAAAGGGATGGAATATGGAACCCTGCCCTAGGTATTTTTAATAAGTTAATCTTCTTTTTGTGGTTAAATCTCATACGGACAGAATAATCCATTTTACTTGCTGTTGAGGAGTTGGCTAAATCCCAGTGTTAGGCATGATCACAGCAGTTTTTACACTGATTGGCCCTTGGGGAAATATTAAATAGGAGCTGACATTAAGATAAACCATTGACATTCCTGCATCCAGTGCATTGTCTCTATAAATACACACTGGGCAGTGCTGGTCCAGTTATCATGACACATTTATGTAGATGATAGTTCAGAGGAAACACCTTTTGGGAGTTAAAGTAAGTGACTGTTCAGTGGGTTTCCTGGTCAGCAGCTGTGAATGGTAATCAAAAGCAATGTCCTCCAACCCATCCCGTGTTTTGGGGGGTTCAGATATAAGGTGGTCGCCTTTGAAGGCAAAAGTATTTTATGTTCTCATTAACTTTAGTCACCTGCTCCAGGATTCCAAGAAACTTTTCCCATAATCCAATGCAGTAAATAGTTTATAGCCATTAGGTGAACGAAACTCAGAAATAAAACACCTTGGAATTAAAGGGAATGTCCACCCCCCAAACAAAATTTTGATATGTTGCAGGGAATGGGTATAAACCTCGACCTCCCAAGGTTTATAGCACTCACAGGTCCCCAAATGTACTTACCAGCCTTCCCCCCGCTGTCTTCTGCTTAATTTCCATGTCTTTCCGTGCACGGAAGTCAAGCAGGATGGGCTCCGCTCCTGTGATTGGCTAAGGCGCGATGCCACACATCGTAAAGCACTGGCATGCGATTCTTGTGTGGCCTAGCCCTTCATGTTAACAGCAAATAATGTTCTGGCATGCAACATCACGGGAATGTCATTAGGTTTAACCGGTGGTCTTCTCAACATCACTTTTGGTTCGACCGTTGAATCAATGTCCTGCCAGTGTAAGGCCAGCATTATAAACTTTAAAGGGACACTATACTACTTTGTCTTATCTTAATCTATAATTGAATACATGTAAGCAGCACTTACTCTGATTTGTGTGTGTTGCTGCATGCCTTCAATCCAGCACACATTTTGTTTAGGAGCAGTATCCCCCTCCCTCTTTAAACCACTCCCACTTCCATCTGACCTGACTTTTTTCCCACAAACCAACTATCAACCCTGCACACAGCATACAGCATTCCAACTGTCAAAACTCTGTCACAATTCCAGCTACAGTAAAACTACTCACAGAAGAATAGTTTTTGAGAGCAAGGGACTAGATTGACAGCTGAAATATAAGAAGTTTTAGATTGGATATTTAAAGAAATAGGGGGCAGATCAACAAAAAATGACACAGTGGTGGTTGGGAAGAATTATAGTTTCCAGTATGGTCAATTTAAAATAACCTATTTTTCAGTATAGATGCCCTTTAAACCTTGGCTTATAGAACCCTGGGATTACCAATCATCCATTTCTCTATGCAGTGTAACTAGAAACTTCTACCCAAGGCGCTCTGGGGTGAAACCTTCAGCTGCAGTGTGGACAATGGCAGGTCTATGTCCCTCCAATAGGGGGCACCCAGGAGCATTTTCTTTAAAGTTTTTCAAAGTGAAGTACAAAAAAGAAAAATTCAATTAAACTTAAAAAAAAGAACTTTCTCCTTGGAGCGTAAGTCCTGTTTGTGTAATAATGTTATCCTGTGGGTGTGCGTACAGCCGTGAATGATTGTTAACCTCTGGCTGTTTATCTAATCCTCCCCACATCACTTTTAAAACAATTGAATTCCAAATGGGCTGTAGACAGTGAGCTCCAGAGATGAGACTTCATCACATTCAATGGGCCGTCAGCCATGTTAATTCTCCCAGCTTCCCAAGAAATGTGTTAACTGGGTTCATTAGAAACATGTCTATTTAACTATTCGACTGCTAAAGGCAGATTGGCCCTACCATGTTTGTAGATTATCCCTGAATCTGAATTATATAACATCTGGTCTCTGGAGGGCCATAGTTTGAGGATCCCTGCTTTTTTTACAGTGAAATCTTTACAGTATGCAGCATGGACTTGGTTTAACAACAAACTAGCTCTCCAAAATACTGGCTTTCTATGGGATGATGTTTAAATGTTAATATGTGAAAAACCCCAGGATGTAGGAAAATAGTGCAGCTCATCATGTAGTGACAACTTATAGCATTGGGTAGTCAAGGCAAGTTTATTAATTATCTGCATTTATCTTTAGAAACTTAAATGAATCTAGGGGTCCAACGTTTCGCTTTAATTAATAAGACTATTGAAAAAAAGGCTCTATCCCAGACTCCCCAGTAAAAATGTTGAGGTATGACCCCCCCCCCTCGTCTACCCTCCAACATTCCCCTTTAAATAGATACACTATTGAGAAATACATTGCACAGAGCTGTGATAAGATCAGGTTCACTTCATTATCCTCCACTTCCTACCCTTTAACATTCCCCTTTAAATAGGTACACTATTGAGAAATGTGCTAAGATGTCAGGTCACTTCATATCCTCCAACTGCCTACCCTCCAACATTCCCTTTAAATAGGTACACTATTGATAAATACATTACACAGAAGCTGTGCTAAGATCAGTTCACTTCATTATCCTCCACTTCCTACCCTCCAACATTCCCCTTTAAATAGGTACACTATTGGGAAATACATTATTGTTATTATTATTAATTTGGCTTGAAAAAGCCAAATTACTGTTCTTTCTATTTCTTCTTCTTCCGTTTTATTCTTCCGCTTTTTTGGACCGTATCTCCTCCCACAGTTTTTGAGCTAGAGACATAAAATTCGGTACAGACGTGCGGGACATATAGGAGAAGTGTGCTATCTTCTAGCTAAGGAATCCGTGGAAGCGTTTCCCATAGACTATAATGGTAACAATCCTCAAATGTGCATATTTCAAAACCGTTTTTTCATGGTCATAAATACAAATGGTGATACCCCCAACCCCCCACATAGACCCAGGTACACCCACCTACTGACCTACCTTTCCATTCCCATGGAAGCCATATTTAAAGGGTAACTAAAGTCAAAAAAACGAATTTAGATTTATCCTCAATAAAAGATAGTTTTATGGTTGTAAACACAAAAAAGACATACCCCCTCAACCAGACCCAGGTACACACACCGACTAATCTACTTATCCATTACTGTGGCAGCCATACTTTAAAAAGTAACTAAAGTCAAAAAAGCAAATTTTGATCAATAATCCAAATACTTTGTTTTTTTAACCCCCTACGAGATACAGGTATACACAGCTACTGACCTACCTCTCCATTACTGTTGCAGCCATACTTAAAGGGTAACTAAATTCAAAAAAACTAATTTTGACCAATCATCAAAAAAGTATTTTTTTAAACTCTCAACCTGACACGGGTACACACACCTACAGATCTACTTATCCATTACTATGGCAGCCATACGTAAAGGGTAACTAAAGTAAAAAAAACTCATTTTGACCAATCATCAAAAAAGTTAGTATTTTATCCCCCAACCTGATATGAATACACACACACCAACTGACCTACCTTTAATGCATGTGACATATTTAAAGGGTAAGTAAAAAACAACAATGTCCTCATAATTGACATTATTGAGTTTAAAAATCTGCAGCACAAACACACAAATTCCCTTCCAAAATGGTCTTTCAAGCCAAATTCAAAGTTTATACTTAAACTTTCCATTTCTAGTTATTATTGTGGACTTATAACATCTTCCGTAGCGCATTACAATTACATGGATACATTCATATCAGACCCTGCCCCGAAGAGCTTACAATCTAAGCACAATCATTTGACACATACAACCTATCAGTATGTCATTATGATTGTGGGGGAAACTGGAGTGCCAGGAGCCACGCAAGCACGGGGAGAACATACAAACTCCTTGCAGATGTGTCCAATGGTGGAATCGAACTCAGGACTTCAGCACTGCAAGGGATCAGTTCTAACCACTGAGCCACCGTGCTGCCCATTGCAAAGAGCTGTGCTAAGAGCAGGTTCACTTCATTGTCCTCCCCCTTCAGCTCTGCACCATGTTCTTTCTATAAGTGTAACATAAACTGGGTACACAGACCTTTGAAAAATGACAGACAATCTAGACCCCCTTAGCTGGCTCTATGACTGCTGCACAATCGGTAAAATGGTCCAGTGTCGGACTGGCCCACAGTGTTATCGGAATCCCCCGGTGGGCCCACAGCCCAGTCACCCAAGAAAACAGAGAAAACTGCTAAAATTTAAATACAATGCAATGGAGGGCCCCAATTCCTCACATTGCCTAGAGCCCTTGTTTACATTTAATCCAGCTCTGATTTATATACATTAAGGGCTAGGCCACACTTGCACGATTTTTTTTGCGTTCGCGATTGCGCACACAATTATATATATTGAGTTGAAAATGGCGGTAACGCACCGAAATCGTGCGATTTCTTATCTCAAAAGGCGAAATCGCACCTAGATCGCATGTAAATCGCACACGCAATGGGTGGCGATTGTATGTGTGATTCCGTTTGCGATAGTGTGGCCCTGCCCTTACTACTAATTAGCCATGCAGCAGGCACGTGTTTTTATAAACACGGGTCCAGTTTGTATGCACTACGGGCAACCTCGGTTCCTGTTATTTCTAAGAACCAGAGTAAACAAGTACAAACAGTCATTTTAAATGAATAACTGTATAAAAATAAAGCCCTTAGGTAACTGAACGCTGCCTAACCCGGCTCACAAAATTACATTTGATTAGTAAGTAAAGGGGGATTATGGGATGACAGTGTCCCTTTAAACACTTGGAATGTTGGCTAATTCTGTACACAGCTGTAAGTCATTAGGGCAGAGCTCTCCCTGGTCTCAGTACAAACAGCTCAGCTTCAATGGGAACTCAGCACCAGGTAACCACTTTATCCGAATGTTTATCAAGCTTAACATTGTGTGATTGGCCAAGACCCTCATTACCAACGGTCACCGAGCAAATATGTCACCATTGCTAATGACCGACATAGAGTCCCTTTAACAAGGTGCAAATAAGGGCAGATTAATCCCAGCGTGTTCTTTGATTGGTTCATAGAGTCCCTTTAACAAGGTGCAAATAAGGGCAGATTAATCCCAGTGCATTCTTTGATTGGTTCATAGAGTCCCTTTAACAAGGTGCAGATTAATCCAGCGTTTCTTGATGGTTCATAGAGTCCCTTTAACAAGGTTCAGATAATCCAGGCATCTTTGATTGGTTCATAGAGTCCCTTTAACAAGGTGCAGATAAATCCTAGCGTTCTTTGATTGGTCAAGAGTCCCTTTAACAAGGTGCAGATTAATCCCAGCGTGTTCTTTGATTGGTTCATAGAGTCCCTTTAACAAGGTGCAGATTAATCCAGCGCATTCTTTGATTGGTTCATAGAGTCCCTTTAACAAGGTGCAGATTAATCCAGCGCATCTTGATTGGTTCATAGAGTCCCTTTAACAAGGCTAGCAGATTAATCCCAGGCGTTCTTTGATTGGTTCATAGAGTCCTTTAACAAGGTGCAGATTAATCCTAGCGCATTCTTGATTGGTATAGAGTCCCTTTAACAAGGTGCAGATAATCCCAGCGCATTCTTTGATTGGTTCATAGAGTCCTTTAACAAGGTGCAGATTAATCCTAGCGTGTTCTTTGATTGGTTCATAGAGTCCTTTAAAGGTGCAGATTATCCTAGCGCTTCTTTGATTGGTTCATAGAGTCCCTTTAACAAGGTGCAGATTAATCCAGCGGCTTCTTTGATTGGTTCATAGAGTCCCCTTAACAAGGTGCAGATTAATCCTCTGTGTTCTTGATTGGTTCATGAGTCCCTTTAACAAGGTGCAGATTAACCAGCGTGTTCTTTGATTGGTTCATAGAGTCCCTTTAACAAGGTGCAGATTAATCCTGCGTGTTCTTGATTGGTTCATAGGTCCCTTTAACAAGGTGCAGATTAATCCCAGCGTGGTTCTTTGATGGTTCATAGAGTCCCTTTAAACAAGGTGCAGATTAATCCAGCGCAGTCTTTTGATTGGTTCATAGAGTCCCTTTAACAAGGTGCAGATTAATCCCAGCGCATTCTTTGATTGGTTCATAGAGTCCCTTTAACAAGGTGCAGATAAATCCTAGCGTGTTCTTTGATTGGTTCATAGAGTCCCTTTAACAAGGTGCAGATTAATCCCAGCGTGTTCTTTGATTGGTTCATAGAGTCCCTTTAACAAGGTGCAGATTAATCCTAGCGTGTTCTTTGATTGGTTCATAGAGTCCCTTTAACAAGGTGCAGATTAATCCCAGCGCATTCTTTGATTGGTTCATAGAGTCCCTTTAACAAGGTGCAAATAAGGGCAGATTAATCCCAGTGCATTCTTTGATTGGTTCATAGAGTCCCTTTAACAAGGTGCAGATTAATCCTAGCGCATTCTTTGATTGGTTCATAGAGTCCCTTTAACAAGGTGCAGATTAATCCTAGCGTTTCTTTGATGGTTCATAGAGTCCCTTTAACGGTGCAGATTAATCCAGCGCATTCTTTGATTGGTTCATAGAGTCCCTTTAACAAGGTGCGATCATATATCCCAGCGCATTCTTTGATTGGTTCATAGAGTCCCTTAACAAGGTGCAGATTAATCCTAGCGTGTTCTTTGATTGGTTCATAGAGTCCCTTTAACAAGGTGGCATATAATCCAGCGTTGTTCTTTGATTGGTTCATAGAGTCCCTTTAACAGGTGCAGATTAATCCTAGCGTGTTCTTTGATTGGTTCTTAGAGTCCCTTTAACAAGGTGCAGATTTCCGAGCGTTCTTTGATTGGTTCATAGAGTCCCTTTAACAAGGTGCAGATTAATCTTAGCGTGTTCTTTGACTGGTTCATACAGCCCTTTAACAAGGTGCAGATTAATCCCAGCGTGTTCTTTGATTGGTTCATAGCATGAATTCCCATTTTATTCTAAATATGAAATCCTGGTGTCTCTATGGGGAGTGTTGGCAGATAATCTGATCTGATAGGGACACACTTAATAAATGTCACAATATTATTCTATCTCTGCCAGAGTTAATAGGCGTCCATGGGTTTTATCTGGCAACCTTAATTGGGAGGACACTCTTACGAGCACGCTAACGCCCGCGATTGCACGAGAGTGTGTGCATAATCGCCCAATGTTTCACATTCGGAGCACATGCGGTCAATGCAAACATTAAGTGTGTATAAGGCATTAGGCTAGTTACATGTGGGTCGATATTTTGCCAGTCGTGTGTAAATATTGGTGCCAATTTTTACCACGTCTGATGTTTTGGATGGATCAGACATGTTGGTAAATTTTGGGTGATCTAACTTCGCCATAGTCCCTACTGTTTTTACTGGTCTGGAAACGCCAGCCTTCAGCAGCCCATTTGATTGGTTGAGACAAAATGGAAAAAAAAAATCAAAAATGGAACGTACTTTTCGATAACCCACGAAAATCCGATCGGAAACTACTTTCAAGTTTCCAAGCGTATATTCCAGGTTTATCGAAAGTACGGGGTTCATTTCGAGGGCTCCAGAAAATAACTTTGTATATTCGGTAACCTTCGAAAATACGTTACAAAGTCCGAACGGTCTGCTCTGTTCCGACGGAATGTTCGGATTTTGGAACCTAGTGGTTCCTTGTAGGAACGGATCCGGATCCCATCTCTACTCCGTTGATTTATCTGTGGGTCAGGAATACAGTGTGTGTTGGCAAGACAGCCATGAGTGCAAACTGCATTCAATGTGGGTCTGAGACTATGATTTTCTACTGGTCTGGCAGGTTTCTTCTGTTTTGTTGATTTGTTAAATGATTTTAAAGGATAACTAAACTAAAAATGTACTATTTAAAACTCAAAATTGCCTGTTTGCCTGTTGCAGGGAGGTTGGATTAATTATTCCTACCCAATATTGTTTTGTCGAGAAGCTACTCATTTTTTTAGATGATCTGATCAAGCAGAAATCTGCTCAACATGGACAGTGCAAGGTTACGGATTCCGATCTGTACTTTCGGAATAAATAAATCCTCACCGAGAGCCTTTGGTAGAGTAACCAGATCATTTGCTTTTGGTGATTGGAGGGCACTAACATGGATTTAACTTTAGTTCCCCTTTAGAAATCGGACCAACCGCAGAGCACGATTAGGAACGTAAGTAGAGTTAAACAAACCGCATTACCCATGAGTGTTCCAGACATATGGAGAACTATTTAGTGAGCATCTGTACAAAACGACCACTAATGTATTCAAAGATTTCACGACAAAAACAAAATTACAATTTTGTGACTCATAAACATTTCACAACAAAACAAGTAACAGCGCTATTTCCAGTTACATTTTGTTTTCTGTCACCTTAGTTTACCCTTGATGACCTCCCCCAGGTGTTGTTGTTCTGACATTACAGGAGCCAGGGTTCTATAACTGTTACAGAAAGGGGATTACAGGGACTGATTGCATCACTGTCTCATTGAAAGGTATTTAGCGTACGCTTGTTTGTTTTATAGGCAAGTTCATGTCAACAGAATGAAACAGTTGTTTAGTCTTCCCCACACATGTCAAACACAAGGAATCTGGCCCGTCTGGCCATTTTTTGTGGCCCCAAGTGACTGTACAGCATCTGACACCTACGGTACTACACCGCAATCCATTAAAGATGGCCGAATCTCGTTGGTTTCTTTCCATTTTTGTATTTCTGGATCTTGGGAAAATCCTGAAGATCCGAAAATTTGAAACCGGAACAAATTTTCGATAATTTTCGAATGTACGGACCTATTTTGCAATTTAAATTGCCTCGAACGGTCGAAAAATCTGTAAAATACGATCGGAGACCATTTTCAAGTTTCCGATCGCATTTCCGAGGATTTTCGAACATTCGAGGCAATTTTCCAAAATTACCAAAAAAAGCTCCGTACATTCGAAAATTATCGAAAATTCACAAAATCCGGACGATCTCAGGAACCAAGGAGTTTCGTGTCGGACCCGGATCCCATCTCTACAACCCATTTGTGCAGTAATTACAGATCTGCCTGTTAGGTACCGCGCTGATCGCCATATCTAGCTGGCAGATCTGTAGTTACATCACTGCCTGGCACTGCACAAATGGATAACCGTGTTTTAATATAACAGTTGATAGTGTATCTAGCCTGGCGCTGGGGAGGGAGGTGGGACAACAGGCTTTCCATTGGTTTGGCAACTCCATTACCATGCCAGACAAGTAAGGTGGGCATTCCACATTAGCACATGATCCCGCCATAGGCAGAGGACCCAGTCCAAAACAGTTCGCTACCCACCATTTCCCTGCCGAGACCTAGCAGTGGGCACAAGTGTGGCCGAGTCCCAATCCTGCACCTGCTAAGTATCTTAATATCTTTTGGGCCCTTAAACGACTGAGTTAGACACCCCTGGTCTACCCGGTGTATACTGACAGATCCGCCTGAGTAATTAAAGGACAACTATACTGCATGATCACTTAAAAAGTCTCTCTTCGTTTTAGAATAAATTAGGAGGTAGGAGTATCCCTACATTAGAAAAGCCATCAGCGTTGATCGACTATAGAAGTCAACCTTCAGAACTTCCCACTGTCATTTCCCGGTTTCTCTCCGCGCACGCTCACACCCCTGAGAATAGAAGAGAAATTTAAATGTGGATGTTCCTCTCAGTACGGTTGAATGCAGATCCTGTAAATTATTTAATCATTATGCAGTATATCTGTCCATGTGTGGGTCAGGAGAATCAACTGAAATTTACTATTAAGTCATTAGATGGGGGAGGCTTGAGATGTCACTGTTGCTGACATAATACAATGAATACTAGAAGGTCCTTGCTAATGAGTGATGGGTTTAACCTGTTTCTTGCACCTGGCTGAACCAATTACCCTTTGGCTTTACTGACTAGTGATGAACTTTATGAGTTCGGATGAACTCGAACTATCCAAACTCTATCCGAACTAATTCGGGTTTATTCAAAGTCAGACTCATTTTCGATAATTATAGAAAAAATTGCTAATTATCGAATTTGCGAATCAGTAACACTAGAATGAAACGTTCGAATTCTGTAATCCTCGGATGTAGCCTTCGATTTCGATAATCCTCGACTGTACCATTTTTACCAGATACGAAAGGATCCCTGCACCTCCCAGTCCAATAATTCGTCACTAGTAGAGTGCTGGGTGCCTCCATGCGCATGTGGCAACTTCACATATATATCGCAAGGAATTCTGTGCACTCACCAGACTTATACCGAAAGTTGTTTAGTACTCTTAAGAAACCCCCTGTAACGTTCGGCGAAATATTCCGCCTTCATCAGGACACATTCGACATTCGACTGTCCATTGTTGTACCCTCGAATGAAGCCTTTGATATTTGGTAACCCTTGATGTATGTGGTCCGATTTCTGTAAAAACCTCGAATGTAGCCTTCCATTGGCCATACCCTCGAATTTATCCGTTCCAATTGCCATAACCCCTCGAATGTAGCCTTCCATGAGCCATAACCTCGAATGTAGCCCTTCAATTGTCCCATACCCTTGAATGTAGCCTCCAATTTGCCATAACCCCGAATTTAGCGTTCCAAGGTGGCCAAACCCTCTATGTGCTTCCAATTAGCTAATGTATCATGCGGAAAACCCGCAATTGTACTTATCATGGGGAAGTTAATTGTTTAAAATGAGTTTTATTGCCAGTGACATTTTCCCCAACCATTTCCCAGGTGCATTACAGTAAGTTTCATTGTTAGTTTTAACTGTACTTTATCCAAACTTATTGAACAGAACAATCTTCCCTCCCGTTAACTTTGATGGATTGGTTTCCGAACTATAGAACTTTTTCTGAGGTTTGCCCATGTCTATTACTGACCATGATAAATTACTGTCGATAAGCTTGCTGGATAAATACCAAGAGGGCCATATTTTTTTTACGGCAAGGAGAATAGTTTTATGTAAACTGTATTGGCATTATATATTAATCCACTTCGGGTTATTCAATAAAAGTTCTTATGTTAAAATTGGAGCTAAGTTTTAGCCCCAACCAATCAGATGTTATCTTTTAAATGGCAAATAAGTTCTGATTGGTTGGGGCAAAATTACTCCAATTTTAATAAATAGAACTGATAAGAACTTTTATCACATCCGCAAATTTCCCTGTATATGTTTGTTTTTTGTGTGGCTTCCACACCGCCTTTTACTAAATTTATAGCCCTTAAGGGCAATCCCACTTAGATGAAAAGTTAAACCCTCTGTTAATGCCCCTCAAATTCCTCGTTCATATACAACCTTTAAACACAGGGCGGGTGACTCATGCTGGCCGGAGACTCCTCAACCAGCTTTTTGAGGCCCAGGCCCGGCCCCACCCTGCTTCTCTCCCAATCAACCCGCAATCAGCGTTGAAGTAAAGAGGCCTGAACACTGCAGCGGAGGAGAGAGGGCAGGTAAGTAAGAATCGGGGGACTTTCTAACAATTATATTAATGCGGTTGGGCTGGGGAGCATGCCCTCCCAATATCAAAGTTAATTGGGGTGGACATGCCCTTTAACTTTGACCCCATAGTTAAAAGGCTAACAGGGAGATTAAATAAAAGTTCTTATTGTTAAAATGGTGCTAATTTTGCCCCAACCAATCAGATGTTAGCTTTTAAATGGTAAATAAGATCTAATTGGGCTGGGACAAAATTAGCACCATTTTTAACGATAAGAATTTTTATTGAATCTCCCTGTTACTATCAATGCAAACTTAAAGGAATAGTTCACCAGGAAGGAAGGTGAGTATATTCACCTCGCTCACAAACCAGCTCCATTGAAAATTGTAGTTTAACTATAGCGCACATTTTCGTACATGTTGCGCTATAGTTAAACTAAACCAGGAAGCAGTCGAGACTGTCACGAAGCTGGTGGTGGATTGCTGCGAGGTTAATATACTCACCTTCATTCCTGGCTCCTGGTCGAGTGATTGAAGAACGAGGGTAAGCAATAGATCCTTTATCACCACTTTTTGTGTGAACTATTCCTTTAACTTAGGGAAAGTTCATGGAAATACATGTACTTTTCAGAAAAGAGCAGTATTTTTCCATCCCAATGACCTTAACCTGCCCATTCAGCATTTGTCTGTGTATAAATAAATACTGACTTCCTGTTTGCAGGACCCCTAGTAGAGACCGTTATGGTCTTGCCCTTGACCCAGCGCCTGGTTGATTCAGTTGCTCAGTATGAGATCTGAGCATGTTCAACCCATCCAACAGCAATCAGTAGAAATTACTGTTAGGAACATTCCAAGGAAGTGGTGCATCCTGGGAGAAAAGGACCGTTAGAACTGAATGTCAGCTCACTAATGTCAACAGCAGGGAACAGCAAAGGGTTAAATTCAACTGATTTTTCATAATGGGAGAGAATATGTAGAATAACTAAGAAGGCATTACACAAACTAACAATGTAACAAATAATGATCATTTCCACTGAACGTCCCTTTAAAATTCATTGCATCAGATGCACTGTGCTATTTCCATTACGTTTGGCCCCTACAAATTGCATGAAAAACCCATAAGGGATATTAATATACATTGAATAGTGGGTTTTATACTCATTGGGCAATAACCAAATCCGTTGCATTGCCCTGCTAGCGCCCGTTGTAGATGCCAATTAAAGATTATATTGGTCAGATTGGATGTCGCCATGTTACTATTATTTCTTGGTTCCAGGGTTTACATTTTGCTTAAACAGCAGGAAAATAATAGAAACGTTATTATTTCTCCTTTTTAAATTGCCATCCCAGCTTGACAAACCTCGCGGCATGAACGAGGCCTTAATACCTCCAATGTTTCCTCTATTTGAGTTTCGCTGCTAGGATCCAGTGCCATGTACCATTCCGAGGACCCTCGTGTTTGGGGGTCACTGGGTTAGCAGAGGAAGGAAACTCTTTGCTTTGGAACACATTGTCTCTGTGCTCACGCGGCCTGATGCACAAAATACAGAGGGGGCATCGGGAGACTTCCATATAGATTTCAACAGGTCCACCGGCCGGGCAGTTTTGTCCAAGCGGAAAAGCTCCTGGGCATCCAGTGACTTTTGCACTCTGGATAAGGGCCAGAAGTCGTCGTTCTAACCATTTGTGTCACGCTGTATATTTCCCTCCATCTTTATATAGGACATTGCACCAGAATGGAATATGGATCCCACGGAACATTTCCATTAAAATGGATGGGAAACCACGTTTTCATTTTTAACCCTAGTTGACTCCTTGTGGGGTATTTACGGCCCAATATTTTAAGCTGAAAGAGACGTAAGAGGAAAAAAAATGATTTGCCTTTTCACAGTGACTGTGATTCTACCTGGATGAGCCAGGAACTAAGCCTGGACATGCCGGTGTCTGTTCTCTAGGCTGATCTTGGGGTCTTCGGGTTTTCTACAGGACATTAAAATCTTGTTTTGGGGTCCAAATGTCCTTAAAAAAGTCAGGCCACTGTAGGCCAAGTTTCATTTTTACACCAATTATAGGACACCAAATGTTTTCTCATTGCTGTGCATGTTTATCCACATCCCATTGACTTCTATTGGTGTCCGCTTGTCTCTGCACCCATAGCAATGCATGCAGCTATATCTATGCAAAATCCCCTTACCGTATACTATGGCTGGATCACACGGGGGGACTATTTGTCCCGAGCCAGCATTCGGTCAGGACAAATGACTGTCGAACGAGGCCGATTGGGCAGTCAGTAGGTAACCGCAGCCGTGATTTACCAGCAGTCCTCTATCTGGACGAACGGGCTACCAAGCACGGTTGCAGCTGCCGCACACACACCATGCGATATCTAAGGCCACCAACTGATGACATCACTATTGGTCGGTTCAAAATATTTCATGGTGTGTAACCAGCCATAGGTGGCCATACACTACAAAGGTTATTACAATCTTATTACGATCTTAAACCCACCGATACTTTGATAGACAGATGTACAATGTGGATGTACCATAAATACTGCTCCACGTTTGATTCGTTTGGTGATTAATGTTGAATGTCGTCTATTGTGAGGTCACATTACATCATTTACATTGAATAGGAACAAAACACTACAATCATTTTACCAATGACTTTCCCTATGGTAATTCCGATCGGTATTACAGCTAATGTCACAAATAATATCGGGAAAAATGTCAATTATTCAGATTGTATTTAAAACGCCTTAATGTCACCTTTAGGGTCTGATGCAAAACTTTACCCGTGTTATTAATTTGCTCCTTTTATTGCATCGCTAATCTTCACTTCTGTACCAAGTGACAAAACGCTCTAATTTCATTCCCATGGGGAGCTGTCTGGTCCCTCTGCAGAGAGACCTAGCGACCCCATTAACAGCAGATAAAGTTGTATTTTCTTCCTATAACGTTCGTCTAATCCTTTCCTTTTCTCTGTGACGGTCGAACATCTGGATATTTCAGAACTGGGTTTAATGACATCAAAAAAAAAAAGCATAATTATGGAGCTTGTTGAACATGAAAACCTGGCAAAGCCAAGATTCTGTCTGCGTTTCCCTATCAAAGTTCTCTACAGAGACGACAGTCTCCGCTCCGTCCCTCTCTATTATCCGTCTCTCCTGTCCTCTGTGCTTCCTCTCTGTTCCCCTCGTCTACTTGCTTGTTTGCCAGTAGCCCAGGGAGCCATTGTTCTTAGCAAGATAAAAATCTCTCCTGCAGTATTTTGATCTTCCTATGGTGCTAGACAGATCGTAGTGTCATGTTTTTTTAAATGCTGTTTGTTTGGCAGGGGACCCCTCGTGGAATCTGCGGCCCACTGCTTGGTGCTGGAAGCTAGTTTAATACTGAAAAGGCAGCAGGTTGCCCGGTCTTGTTTTTGGATCTTCAGTCTCCTATGGCAGTTAGAAGAACACGCGCCATGTTTGCAATGTAAATGATTAAATAGCGGTGAGGTTATCCTCAGTGCTCACAGATATCACGGTGGAACCTGCAATTTTTGGCTGTGGAAGGCGCCGTCATGAGCAGATCGAATTTGCATCCTCCACTAACCCGACGGGAGGCGTTAAAGGAACTCTGCTACTTAATTAGGAGTTTACCCCCAACTTGTATTCTCCTCTTTTTAATATTAAAGGTTCATTGAGATTTGTAGTTAGAGTTCTTAATGCAGACCTGAACATTATTTTATAACATTATATAAGGGCAGTAGCAGTCCACCAATCAGTGTTAGTCAGCCCTCCAGTCCACCGTCAGTGTTAGTCAGCCCAGCACTCCCATTTCCACAAGCTACGCCTATGTTCCCTGATGAAGCCACGCCCACTTATTGTGCCACAACCCGTCTGGCGATAGGCATTTAAAAGTTTGTCTTAGGTGTCAAAATCCTAGGACACCCCCTGGCTGCTTGACTCCTTGTTAAGTTATACTTTTATTGGTGTCCACGTCATTATATTCCTTCCAACTGGTCAGTTTAAAGCAAATGTTTGTACAATGATAATTTCATGTATCATTGTCCTTTAAGTGTCAATACTAGTGTGGCAGTCTGGCAGACTCTCTGGATGGGTGTATGGTAAAGACTTTAGTTGACTATCATAAGACCAGCACACCGTAGCGTTGTCCCATTAGATCTAAACTACCTGGTGCCAGAAATATCTTAACTCATAACCTAGAGATGAAACTTTCAGGGAGGTTCAATTAAAGTTCCTATAGTTAAAAATGGTGCTAATTTTGCCCCAACCAATCAGATGTTAACTTTCAAATGTTAAATAAGATTTGATTGGTTGGGGCAAAATTAGCACCATTTTAACGGTAAGAATATTTATTGAATCTCCCTGCTTGTGTTTTGCTGCTTGGTTGCACCCAAAACTTAGGCAACTTACCTCTCAACGTTCTAATAACTGCCTGGGCCATCTACATGTTAATGGAACGCGGGGAGGTATGGATGGAATTGAACGAAATGATCCATTAGTATATGGCCACATATACCATTAACCGCACTGCCAAGCTACCCAACAACCGGGATGGTTGGGGGCTGCGCCAGCACAAGAGCCAAGAAAGAAAGTAATTCTCGGTTGCAAAGAGAAGAAACTGAAAAAATAAAGGCCAACTGTGGATTATCTTAACCCTGTTTACCATCATATACTAAAAACTGTCATTGAGATCTTCCTTTTAAATTTCTTTTTCTTTTCCTATCCCAGTGAACTTCTCCTTTTGCACATTTTCCCGTGAGAGATTTGCCCTCCGACTGCCCAAACTACAAATTTCATTTTTGTTGACCACTTAAACCACACTTTTCTGAAATGCTGAATTGAGCTGATTGTGGAATTTGCAGTGCACATCAGAAATATCCAGGGTGAAGTTTATTCCACCTGCCCCTTAAATTAGGCACCGGCACAGAGTCCCCCATACCACCTAAAAACATTCGTATCAGCTGTGGGTTTATTTATTTTTATTTTTACCCAGGTATGACCTCATTCCTCATATGACTCTGCCACTTTGCTCTGTTATTTTAAACCCTTTCACTGTGCATGCTTAGTTGGTTACATTTCTGTAAGGGGGAATGATGTGCTTTGGCATTAATATTTTTTTATTCTAATGTATTGCTGAAAAATGACTCAGGGTATTATATAAGAGTATACCTATTCTTATAGAGCCCTGTCCCGTAGAGCTTACATTCTAATCACGTACACACAGCAAAGCAGTTGGTGTTTAGAGTGTGTAGGTGGAACTAGACCAAAGCACAGGGAGAACGTACAAATCTCTACCCAATGTAAAGCTAAGCTGATGCTGCCTCACCCCTGGGTTTACTGTTAATAGCTTAGAATCTTTCATTACATTTCTTGATCTCTGGACCTCTGTAGCTCCACCTCCTTTGGCCTTGGGCCTAACCAATGGAAGACATGCCTGCAAGAAGCACAGCTTCCCATTGATAGATCCCGGACAGGGAGGTGAGACTGCTACAAAGGTTATGCAACCTGGAATTGCAATTAAGGTTATAAAGGTTAACCCAGGGGCGAGGACCTAGTGGTTTAGATACTCACCCTGGGAAGTCTTAATTTGAGGGTGGTGAGCTTGGGTATATAGTTTGTCCTTTAATAAACTTTAATTTAGTTTTTTAAATACAAATTTTTTTTAATATAAATCAGTGTTTGTGTCCTTGAAATAAGGTGATGAAAAAGTCATTTTATAAAATGCCATTTCCATGTAACAGGCAAACGGATTGTGTTAACGTCTATCCGGACATTTCCTGCTGTCTATGGCTTCATCTGCCTGTAATCCAGTTCTCTCCTATCCCTGTAGTCTTACCAGCTATTCTGTTTTCCTGCATGTTTCTCCCCCTAGTAAAGTTAACCTCAGAAGCACTGGTTCTGCCAAGGTGTTATGTCCGTCTTAGTAATTACATAGTGAGGGGTACGTAGGCATTGCCGCAGAGTCTCAGTTTAGATTTAAAGGGGAAGTTCGGCGCACAAAAACCATGCTTTTAAAATACAACTATACTCACCTTTCCCCCAGTCCATACCGGCATAGTATCCAGGACGGTTAATGTACAAAAAAACATTAATTATTAATAACTTTACTAATAAAGTAATATTCTTAATTTGATGGTTTCATTAGACTAACACTGTAGTAAATACACTATGTAGTAAGTATTCAGTCCACACAGATGGAGGTAAGTATTCATACTGTTTATTAGACTAACACTTAGTGGAATACACTATTAGTAAAGTATTCAGTCTATCATATGGAGGTAAGTATTCATACTATTATTAGACTAACACTGTAGTGAATACTATGTAAAGATATTCAGTCCATCAGATGGAGGTAAGTATTCATACTATTTATTAGACTAACACTGTAGTGAATATACTAGTAAGAAAGTATTCAGTCCATACAGATGGAGGTAAGTATTCATACTATTTATTAGACTAACACTGTAGTGAATACTATATGTAAGAGTATATCAGTCCATACAGATGGAGGTGTTATTCATACTATTTATTAGACTAACACTGTAGTGAATATACTATGTATAAGTATTCAGTCCATACAGATGAGGTAAGTATTCATACTATTTATTAGACTAACACTGTAGTGAATACACTATGTAGTAAGTATTCAGTCCATACAGATGGAGGTAAGTATTCATACTATTTATTAGACTAACACTGTAGTGAATACACTATGTAGTAAGTATTCAGTCCATACAGATGGAGGTAAGTATTCATACTATTTATTAGACTAACACTGTAGTAAATACACTATGTAGAAGTATTCAGTCCTACCAGATGGAGGTAAGTATTCATACTATTTATTAGACTAACACTGTAGTGAATATATGTAGAAAGTATTCAGTCCATACGATGGAGGTAAGTATTCATACTATTTATTAGACTACACTGTAGTGAATAACTATGTAGAAGTATTCAGTCCATACAGATGGAGGTAAGTAATTCATACTATTTATTAGACTAACACTGTGTGAATATTGTAGAAAGTATTCAGTCCATACAGATGGAGGTAGTATTCATACTATTTATTAGACTAACACTGTAGTGAATATACTATGTAGTGATATTCGTCCATCACAGATAGAGGGTACGTATTCATACTATTTATTAGACTAACACTGTAGTGAATATACTATGTAGAAGTATTCAGTCCATACAGATGAGGTACAGTATTCATACTATTTATTAGACTAACACGTAGTGAAATACTATGTAGTAGTATTCAGTCCATACAGATGGAGGAAGTATTCATACTATTTATTAGACTACACACTGTAGTGAATACTATGTAGTAGTATTCAGTCCATACAGATAGAGGTAGTTATTCACTATTTATTAGACTAACTGTGTGAATACACTATGTAGAAAGTATTCAGTCCATACGATAGAGGGTACTATTCATACTTTTATTATACTAACACTGTAGTGAATCACTAATGTAGAAAGTATTCATTCATACAGATGGAGGTAAGTATTCCATACTATTTATTAGACTAACACTGTAGTGAATAACTATGTGAAAGTATTCATCTATACAGATGGAGGTAAGTATTCATACTATTTATTAGACTACACTGTAGTGAATACATGTAGAAGTATTCAGTCCATACAGATGGAGGTAGTATTCATACTATTATTAGACTAACACTGTAGTAAATACATATGTAGAAGTATTCAGTCCATACAGATGGAGGTAAGTATTCATACTATTTATTAACTAACACTGTAGTGAATATACTATGAGTAATTATTCAGTCCATACAGATGGAGGTAATTATTCATTCTATTTATTAGACTAACACTGTAGTGAATACACTATGTAGTAGTATTCAGTCCATCACAGATGGAGGTAAGTATTCTATCTATTTTATTAGACTAACACTGTAGTGAATACACTATGTAAAGTATTCAGTCCATCAGATGGAAGGTAAGTATTCATCTATTTATTAGACTAACACTGTGAATACACTATGTAGTAAGTATTCGTCCACACCGATGGAGTAAGTATTCATCTATTTATTAGACTAACACTGTAGTGAATACACTATGTAGTAAGTATTCATCATACAGATGGAGGTAAGTATTCATACTATTTATTAGACTAACACTGTAGTGAATACACATGTAGTAAGATATCATCCACGTACCAGATGGAGTAAGTATTCATACTATTATATTAGACTAACACTGGTAGTGAATATCACTATGTATGAAAGTATTCAGTCCATACAGATGGAGGTAAGTATTCATACTATTTATTTAGACTAACACTGTAGTGCATATACTATGTAGACGTATTCAGTCATACAGATGGAGGTACTTATTATACTATTTAATTATACTAACACGTAGTGAAATACACTATGTAGTGAGATTCAGTCCCATACAATAGAGGGTACGTATTTCATACTGGTTTATTAACTAACCTGTAGTGAATACACGTATGTAGTAAGTATCAGTCCATACAGATTGGAGGTAAGTATTCATACTATTTTTTAGACTCACACTGTCAGTGAATTCTATTGTAAAAAGATTCAGTCTAACAGATTGGAGGTAAGTATTCATACTATTTATTAGACTAACACTGTAGTGAATATACTTATGTATTACGTATTCAGTCCATACAGATGGAGGTAAGTAATTCCATACTATTTATTGACTACACTGTAGTGAATACACTATGTGTTAGTATTCAGTCCATACAGATAGAGGTCGTTATTCATCATACGTTTATTAGACTATAACACTGGCCTGTAGTGAATACAACTATGTAGTAAGTAGTCAGTCCATACGATGGAGGTTAAGTTTCATACTATTTATTCAGACTAACACGGTAGTGAAATATCTATTAGAAATTATTCATCTATACAGATGGAGGTAAGTATTCATACTATGTATTAGACTAAACACTGTATGATACACTATGTAGAAAGTATTCAGTCTATACAGATGGAGGGTATATTCATCTATTTATGAGACTAACACTGTAGTAATACACTAGGTAGTAAGTATTCATTCCATACAGATGGAGGTAAGTATTCATACTATTTAGTAGACTAACACTGTAGTGAATACACTATGTAGTAGAGTCAGTCCATACAGATGGAGGTAAGATTTCATACTTTTATTAGACTAACACTGTAGTGAATACACTAGTAGAAAGTATTCAGTCCATACAGATGGAGGTAAGTAATTCATACTATTTATTAGACTACCGTAGTAATACCACTATGTAGTAAGTATTTCAGGCATACAGATGGAGGTAAAGATTATTCATTTATTAGACTAACACTGTATGAATATCTATGTAGTAAGTTTCAGCCCGTCAGATGGGAGGTAAGTATCATACTATTTTTAGACTACCAATGTCGAATACACGGTATGAGTAAGTATTTCAGTCCATACAGATTGAGGAAGTATTCATACTATTTATTAGACTAACACTGTAGTGAATACACTATTTGAAAGTATCTTCCATTACAGATGGAGGGTTAAGTATTCCATACTCTTTATTAGACTAACACTGTAGTAAATCACTAATGTAGGACGTATTCAGTCCATACAGTGGATGTAGTATTCATACTATTTATTAGACTAACACTGTAGTAATACACTTATGTAGAAAGGATTCGTCCCATACAAGATGGCGTAAGTATCATACTATTTATTGAGAACTAACATGTAGTGAATAACTATTGTAGAAGTATTCAGTCCATACGATGGAGGTAGTTATTCATAACTATTTATTAGATACCACTGTAGTACATACAACTATTTAGGTAGTATTCATTCCAACAGATGGAGGTAAGTATTCATACATTATTAGACACTAACGCGGTAGTAAATACGCCTATGTAGTAAATATTCAGTCATACAGATGGAGGTAAGTTTCATTCTATTTCATTAGACTAACCCTGTGTGATATCCTATGTAGTAAGTATTCAGTCCGGTACAGATGGAGGTAGTATCATACTTTTTATTAGACTAACCCTGTAGTGAATACACTAGTATTAAGGATTCAGTCCATACGCTGGAGGTAAGATATTCCTACTATGTATTAGACTAACCCTGTAGTAATAACTATGTTAGTATTCAGTCCATACAGCTGGAGGTTTTACCAAACAAAAACAAGTATTCCTTCTATTTATTGACGAAACACTGTAAGTGAATATACTATGTAGTACGTATTCAGGCCGTACAATGGAGGTAATTATCATTCTATTATTAGACTACACTGTTTTGAATCCCTTATGTAGAAAGTTATTCCGTCCATACATGGAGGAAAGTATTCATACTATTTATTAGACTACAGTATAAATACCCTATGTAGTAAGTATTCACCGTCCCATAACAGAAAAAAGGAGGTAAGTATTCATTCTATTTATTAGACTAAACACTGTAGTGAATACACTATGAGTAAGTATTCGTCCATATCAGAATGGAGGTACAGTATTTCATACTATTTATTAGGACCTAACACTGTAGTGAATATACTATGTAGTGAGTATTCATGTCCGTACGATGGAAGAATCTGGGGACAGTTGTTAAAGGCCAGCTGTGTGTTCCCTAAGGTTGAGGAGTCACTAGATTACAAGCAGTGATGGTTCTGTGCCCATGGAATGTTTTACTTTCTCCGGTCTTGTAGCGAGGTGTCTACCAAGTCCAGATGTCTATGAGCTCTGTCGGGATGGACTGTACACCCCATGGAGACGTCCTCTCTCTGGACTGTGGTCACTGCTATTAAAAATACAAAGTGGCCACTGGCTCAAGTGTTTTTCTTTTATTCCCAAAGTTAATTTGCTGTGCTCCAAAAAGAAATGATTAGTTTCCCGCATACACACTGCACCCCTCTCGTCTCCACCTCGCAGCGACGTACGTCTCATTATGGCGGCTGAGAGACGTCCACTTTAATGCCATAATTTGTACGCGTGTGTTGGCTTCTGTCGCCCCTTGGAAATCTGTCAACAAACGACACCAATGCCACATGCATCACCAGGCCTTAGCACACTTGTGTATTTGTAAGTGTGTTTTGAATATATATTTATAAATACACATGAACGCCATGCTAGAAATTAACCAGTTGAAATGTCCATCGTAATCTGAACTAATATGCAAATGGTATTATGAGAGTGATTATTCCTGACGAAATATATTGAGATAATACCGCAAGAAGCCATAAATTATATCAGTATAAACAGTGCTTAGCTATGTCCAAGGGGCGTACTGCAGGGGTCAGGGGCGCCCCATTAGCTTGGGGGCTGGCCCCGACCACCCCACTCCCCTCCCCAGAGGTCCACGTCAGCTGTTTTTTAAACAGCTGATCGCGCATCTGAGTTAACATACAAACTTCCCGTTCGGTTCCAGTCTTTAAACAGCTGATCGCGTGTATATTTATTTACTTCAACGGTGCATCTCTGTTTATTAACAGCAGATGCAGAGGTTTCGGAGACCCCCTGGGGGTGGTAGTTCCTGACTATGTCATCAAATTGTTTAAATCAAGCCAAAAACTAAAATTCAGCCGTAGATCACAGTTTTTACATTTAACCAAAATTTGGCAACATTTCTAAAATCTCCTGTGGGGGATATTTAGGGCACGGGTCCGCCCTTATAATAAATTCTGTTCCTTTTGGATCAAGTATCTGCCTCCTCCTCTGCTCAATGACTTTTTATAAGCTTCAGCATGTGCAGGGAGGCAGCAGGTGAACGCAGTCAAAATCATTTGCTGTAATTCAGTTGTCACAGTTTGATTGATAGGGTAGATTAACACACAAGCCATTAGGCCCCATCTGGAAAGACTAAAACCCTAGACTGACACAAATATGTCTATAATACTTGGTATGGACTGTAATACTGAAGCTGGGTGTTTTACTGGGCCCGGGCAGGTGCCTTGGCTGCCTTGCCCTTCTCCAATGATGACTGGGTTTCCTCTGAATAAATGTGACCTTTTATATTAGCTCCCCCAAGCTCAAACTCCATGTGATTGGTCTATATGCAAATCTTTCCAGTGCGGAACTATCAGGCTTATTCAAATTCCTGATTTGGCTTATATCCCAGCGAGTGAGGAAAAGTGAAAGATTTGACTGGCTTTGCAGAAGTTTATCTTTGTGATAGAAAGTCAATCGCTCCTGTGTTTACTTAGCAAGTTCATGTCTAGAAGCAAGGAGAATGGTTTGTACCTTTAAAGTTGAAATCCCCCATCACTCTCCTTCAACACGAAGGTAAGGAGAGGACAAATATCTTGGCCCACAAACATCTCCAAAAGGTCCTTTGAAACATTCAGAACTTCACTCCTTATGAAGGATCATTGAAAATAGATACCATTGCAAAGTTTACCTCATATAACCCAGTGGCAGGGTAGAGTGGTCTCTTAAGTCACAAGGTTCCTTTTTTATTATAATACTCCACGTCCACCATGTCCAGGCTGGTTTACCTAGGGCATGAGGGTGATTGCCCAGGCCCCGACCAAATGTTTTATTTAAATGGTGGAATTTAAGTGCACATAAAAGGGATTTTAAGCAATAACGTTGGAAAAGAGTTAAGATTTACCATATCAAATCCTATTTCATGTTTTAAAACGAAATCCATTTCTCTTTTGTGGGAAAAGCTCACAGCATTACAATTTGCTCATTTTTGGAAAGGGAACATCTTCATCTATGTAATGAAGCTTTACAGTTTTGATGAAGCTCCTATAAACAGCACCCCCCTGTGGACAATGTACACTCTCCGTCCTGCATCTAAGAATACTGTTTACTGTTTTCCTACTGTGAATCTTAAAACTGGTGGCTAATTTTTTGCCCACCAATCCAATGTTAATAAGATCTGATTGGTTGGGGCAAAAGTTAGCACCATTTTAAATTATAAGAACTTTTAATTGATCTCCTTGAAAATTCTCTATCAGTGTTCTATAATGATTCTTTTTCATTCCACGTAGGTTTTTAACTATGTCTGAAGTAGAGATGGCCGAAACTCAATAGTTTGTTCCGGATTTCGGGTCCGGATCTCGGGAAAAATCCCGACATTTTCAAATGTACGGGCTGTTTTCGATCAGTTTTTCAAAAACGTTGAAACGTTCGAAATCCTCAAACAACGATCGAGACCCACTTTCGAGTTTTCCGTTTTGTATTTTCGAAGTTTTTTTGAACCGTTCAATCTATTTTTCGAAAGTGACTCCCCGGACATTGAAAATAGTTCAGAAGTCCCCGAACTCCAGACGATCCTGTCCAGATTTGGACAGATCATTTGGATTTCAGAACCAAGGGGTTCTTGACGGACCGGGTCTGTCGGACCCCAGATCCATCCTAGTCCTGAAGTTGCTCCCTAACATTATAACTTTCACCTCTGATCGTAAAACCCGCGACAATTTAATCAATTCTTCGAAACCACTTTTCCGCGGATTCTTGTTGGCGTCCGCCATACATCACGAAAATCACAATGCCAAATGGGCCAACAGGACCTTGATCATATGTCAGGCACGAACAAGATCCGTAAATGATTAAATGATGCGGGATCTGCCCGACAGGTAAGTCTAATGTATAGACACCTACAGTTTTACATTATGTTCAACTGGGAATTCTCATAAGTACAGTCCTGTTTTTAGCACAGCGATATGACCAGAGGAATATTTGGAAAAGCGGAATGTAATGATGTCAGTAACCATTTAAATCAAACCGTTTTTCCAATTGGGACCTGATAATTTGTTTGCTCAGTTTCTGTTTTCCCCCCCTTCCCATTTCAACTTGGTCGTGAGAGTGATAGGAACTGTCTCAATCGAATTCTCCTAACTTCCCTGTTACAGTTTTTTTCCTGTATTCAGACAAGTCAATCATTCTGCAAAATGTTACTCACTGAAGAAATCACTATTCACCCCGGACTCTTGAAAACGGTCTGAGAAAACAGTTCCTTAACATCTTCAGAGAAGACCGGATTGGCGAGTTTAAAGATAAAACGTTTGATTGAAAATTATTTTTTTTATTCAATTTATGGTCCTGAGATAATTTAGTTAATTCTCCAAATAATGAAAGCATGTCAGATTGTCTTCTAACCGCCATTGTTCTATGTGACAAGCAGCAAACGCATTAAGAAGTGCCTTGGAAACAAAGTCCCACTAAAAAACTTCAGCTGTACGGAGATAAAGACAACGGAAGGTCAAATAGAAACGTTGGGGGAGGGTAATTCTGTCCTCTTAAACGTTGGGGGGTCTTTCCTTTTTTCTTTTTAAAGAAAATTAATGGTGGGCAACACTTGGCTGAAAATTGACAAATTCTGGTGGATCTGAATGGAATTAGACCCATTTCTGACCATAAAAATACCATTGGGATCTTTTAGCCTTTTGTAATTTAAGAACCAATATGTGGTGCAGTTCCGGACAAGCTTTAATGGTTTGCCTCTTTTTCATCTTTGGAAATAGGAAAAGTGTCAGTGACATTGAACTTGGGATGAGTCACGAGCTCGGAAGAGTGTATAAAGCCGCTTGTACAAGCCTCAAGCATCACTATTTTGTCATATATCAGGGCTCTTTTCTTCTTTGTTTGTAACTGGATGTGATTTTTCCAATTAATACACAGTCGTATTTTACAGCTCTCCCCCCTGTTACTTGCACTAGTCTTTTTTTTTGGGGATGGGGAACATATTTCTTCTTGTCACCATAGAGTCAGATAAAGGTCAAATTAAGGGGACAAAAAGGGTGGGGTGCACTATGTTGTCACTTTCTTCCTCACCTTCACCAGAAACATTTAAAAATGGGACCCTACCCAAGTCCTATTCATATCTTAAAAATTTGGCTGGTTTCTTTGTGCTTGCCTTCCAACTAATCGGCATCATTAATTTATGAACTAGGTGAGGCCTAATTATGGGTGTTTTACTCACCTCCAAGTTGGGGGGGGGTACTTCCTATAATCTTGTGTCTGGTAACAATTTAGAATGTCAAGTTAGCTGCCTGTTCATGGTTTCACTGCGGGAGAGGCAGAATAAAATCTGAAAGAATCTTTCCCTAAACGAAATTGGACTTAAGATGTCTTCTAGGCTAAGGCCCACTTTGCGCTATTTTCCGCGTTGTGTGCGTTTGTGCACCGTTTTCAAATTGCATGACATCGCAGCAACGACCCACCACAGCAAATCCGAATCTTAGCAGTTTAATGTCATGCGATCCGCGGTTTTTTTTAGTTTACTCGAAGATCAGGAGCAGGCAGGGAAGTTTTTTTCAACCAGGATTGCTTGTTTCCGCTGTTCCTGTTCCACTGTATGCGCTGCACATACAGTACAAGCTCTGTTGAGAGCGACTCAAAAACGAAGTAGTACTTCGTGTTCCCCTGCCTGCTCCTTTTTAACGAAGAAATGAGGTAGTTACAGCTCCTTTACCTCCCGTTCTTCATCAAGTGGAGGAAACTATGTCCTATTTTTACCAGTGGAGATTTTAGGACATGGTGGCAACTTACTTGTTTGGTTCAGTTGCACTGCTTGCTGTATGTTTGGTTCCTTATTGCAGTGATTGGGTCCGTCTATGTAGGAGTAAAATCGGTGTAATGGGCTTTGTGTATAAGGCCTATTCAGAATGTTCTAGCTAAATACAACCTCGTCATGAAATGTACTGAGCTGGCTGAGACGTCTGACTGCAGTTTTATGTGAACTAATGGTCTCTGTACTATATATCAGTCGAAGAGGTTACATACGAAACTGGATCAAAGCTGTAAATATTCATATCTGTTACGCAACTTCCTCTTTTTCTCCTTTTTTGGGAAGTTACAACACGTGATTCTCATAGGCATAAAACTTCCTTTTATTGGGGTGGATAAAGGCATAGAGGCTTCGGGAGGAGGCATCCTCCATAAAACTCTAATGGACTCATAACCTGACTCCATGTGGTTACAATGGGCAGGGGGGAAGAGCGGGATTCATGTAGCGGATATTAGTGAAGAATTCCTGATATACATGTCCTGATAGGATTGACCAAACCCAATTTGAACCCGAACTTTAATATAGTAGATACGATCTCACACTGTTCCGAACTTCGAACCTTTCGGCACTCGCACAACTATTTTTCGAGAAATTATCGAGAATTCCCTGCCAGTGATTTTTTACTCCCATTCACTCCCAATGGTCTGTTTTACGATTTCGATATTTTTTGAAATCTGTGAATATGCACACGGATTTCGCAAGTTAAACCATCGCTTACCATTGTTGTTCAGTGTAGTGTGCCGAAAGTTGTTTCCTGTGTGGATGCCGATGGTTGGTTCAGTGTATGAATGCCGGATAGGTTGTTCAGTGTAGTAAATGCCGATAGTTTGTTCAGTGTAGTGATGGCGTAGGTGGTTCAGTGTATTGATGGCCGATAGGTTGTTCAGTGTAGGATGGCGATAGGTTGTTCATTGTAGTGATGGCGAAGTTTGTTTCAAGTGTGGATGGCGAGAAGTTTGTTCAATGTACAGTGATGGCGATAGGTTGTTCAGTGTATGATGCCGATAGGTTGTTCAGTGGTGTGATTGCGATAGGTTGTGTTCATGTAGTGATGCCGTAGGTTGTTCCAGTGTAGGAACTGCCGATAGTTTTCAGTGTAGTGATGGCGATAGGTTTTTCAGTGTGTATGCCGATAGTTGTTTCAAGGTGTAGTGATGGCGATATCGTTGTTCAGTGTAGTGATGCGATAGGTTGTTTCAGTGTTATGATGCCGAGAGGTTGTTCAGTGTAGTAATGCCGATAGGTTGTTCAGTGGAGTGATGGCGATAGGTTTGTTCAGTGTAGTGATGCCGATAGGTTTTCAGTGTAGTGATGCGCATAGGTTTTTTTGTTTTGTTGTTCAGTGTTATATGCCAATATGGTTTGTTCAGTGTAGTAACCTGCCATAGTTGTTCAGTTTGGGGGGGGGTTAAGTGACGATAGGTTTTCGTGTAGTACCGATAGGTTTTCAGTGGAGTGATGGCGATAGGTTTTCAGTGTAGTGATGCCGCTAGGCGTTATAGTTTGTTCCATTATGTGTTCAGATGTAGGTTGTATGTGTAGTATCCGAAGGTTGTTCGGGTTTGTAGTGATGGTCAGATAGGTTGTTCAGTTGAGTGATGGCGATAAGGTTGTTTCAGGTGAGTGATGGCGATCGGTTCAGTGTAGTAATGCGCATAGTGTTGTTCTATGGAGTGATTGCGATAGGTTGTTCAGTGTAGTGAGCGTGGTGTTCGGGTAGTATGCCTGTTCAGTGTTGAGTGATGGCGATAGGTTGTTCAGTGTAAGTGATGGCGATAGGTTTTAGGGTTTAGTTGTGGCTATGTTTTGCCCAAGTTTTTTTGTAGTGATGGCTGATAGTTGTTCAGTGTAGTGATTCCGATAGGTTTGTTCAGTGTAGTGAGTGCCGATTAGGTGCGTTGTTGTCATGTATGTAGTAGGCGATAGGTTGTTCCAGTGGAGTGATGGCGATAGTGTTGTTCGTAGTGAATGCGATGGTTGTTCAGTTACAGTGTATGGCCGATATGTGTTCAGGGTAGTGATGGCGATGGTTTTTCAGTGTGTTGATGGCGATAGGTGTAGTGTATGTCCGATAGGTGTCAGTGTAGTGAGGCATAGGTTGTCAGTAGTGTTGATAGTTTTTCAGTGTTAGTGATGGCGATAGGTTGTTCGAGTGTAGTGATGGCGAGGTTGTTCAGATGTAGTGATGGCGATAGGTGTTCAGTGTAGTGATGGCGAAGGTTGTTCAGTTGTAGTGATGGCGATAGGTTGTTCATGTAGTGATGGACCATAGTTGTTAGGGTAGTGATGGCGATAGGTTGTTCAGTAGTGATTGGGTTGGAGTGTGACGATAAGTTTGGTTCAGTGTAATGGGGGGGGGGAATGGCGATAGGTTGTTCAGTGTAGTGATGCCGAGTGTTGTTCATGTGAAGTGATGCGATAGGTTTAGTTTTCGAGGTTGTAGTTTGTAGGATGGCATAGGTTTGTTCAGTGTAGTGATGGCGATAGGTTGTTCGTGTAGTGATGGCGATAGGTTGTTCAGTTGTAGTGATGGGCGATAGGTTTTCATTGAGTGATGGCGATAGTCTGTTCAGTGTAGTGATGTGCGATAGGTTTGTTCAGTGTTAGTGACTTGCGATAGGTTGTCAGGTAGTGATGCCGACGTTTTCAGTTGTGTTGTTGCGATAAGGTTTGTTCAGTGTAGTGTGCCGATAGCTTGTTCATGTTAGACGCCCAATAAGTCATAGAGATTAATTCTGAAAATAACATCTAAAATGCCCATAACTACCATAAAACCATGTCATCATTGATTGCACCAAGTAGCATTTGAATACTTAATGAATTTTTCTGGACACCATGGAAAATCAGGTTCCTATCAATCACGTCTATACGATCGATGACGATGAATTTTTCTCCTTAGGATGAGAATGAATAAATCGCCGTTAAAGCTGGTAACACTTCGATTTCCCCGACCCGTATCCATATTCGAACGGTCCAGAGGAGACTGGCGCCAAAGGTCCTGTCAACCGACCCGCTCTGCATAAGGACCACACATCGACATTGTTTCCACCACCAACTGTACCGATAGTCGAACCTATTCTTGATTCTTCCGACGAACTACGACATGGGCACTCGAGCGATCTTTCTCCAACTGAGACCGATTGACATCTTTATTCTGTCTAAGGCGACTCGAGACGAAGGATATCTAATCTTTAGCACAAGGTCTTTAAGGCTGGTACACACGGGGGCTATTATCTTTGTCCTGCACCGAGGTTCGCTGAGGCTCCGTGATTTTACCAACGTACCCGATCGCCCCGTTCATCTAATTGGACACGAACAGGTGCACCGAGCTGTGGCTGGCCACCCCCCACACTATCAGATATTGCCAACCGATACGCCACGGCATAACGGTCGGCTCATGTGGTTGTTTCCCACATTTTAAGCAGGAATAATTTAAAAAGAATAATGGTCCCATACGGAACGTCTGAACAGATTACAAACATCCTAGAATTCTATGTCTGTTACGTGAGAATGTCTTTTAATTCACATACGGTCCCTTTACTTTGCAAAGAAAGGCAAAATCTCTGTCCAGAACAAACGCTCAGCAGTGTAAACAAAGCGCCATTCGGAGGTAACTGTGAAAACAACGTTTGGCCGAAACACGTTGAAAAAAAACACTTTTTTGTTTTTTTAAGGCTATTTTAGGGGGGAAAACTGCTGTGGAGGGGACAGTGTTTTACCGCAGGTCCGCTGTGTTCATCCCCCCCCCCCCCCCCCACGCATATGTGACAAATCCTCCTATTTCTACCCACATGACCCCACTGATCTAATGTCCTGTCAGGTTTGCTGAGAATGTTTATTATTGCTTTTAATTTTTATTCTCCTAGGTCGTTGGAGCAAGTTTTACTGTACGGGGGGGGGGAGGGAGAGTATAAAATGAAAAAATGTATGGTCTCTTCTTTTCCTTCAGCCTCACCCCACATACCCTCCAAAGCACAGAGGTGAAACATTTCATTTAATTAGAGAGTTTTGCAATTTTAGGTTGAGTCCATCTTCTCTTCCCTGGAAAACCGGTTTACCTTCGTAAGACCTAATTCTATGTTCAGCCGTTACTACTCACAGTTTGCACCCCATTGAAATACTGTGCTACAGGCAATTCCAGTTATAAGGAGAGGAGACGGGTGAAATTTACTGGTGATGGCATCTCCACACAAAAAACTTAGAATTCGTGAAGAATTTGCCCCTAACACCAACTTTATTACCCCCCCCCCATGCATTCTAACCAGATAAGTATTGCCTAACCTTTTTCCATTTCGTTTTGCTTCTCCCCCTGCTCATTGAGCTTGATTAGGAACTTGAACATGTTGCAGCAGAGGAAAGAGCAGTTCAATTATGACTGTGTATGGGCAGTCACACCAATCCTTGATTTGACAGTTGGAGGGAGAGTAGCTCCTTTTTTAAAGGGATAACACTTACCTATGAGGGAGATACTATGTTTAAAGTAAAAATTTTGACCCACAATTGAAACTTACCTTTAACTGCAGGACCCAGGCAGCTCTATTTTACATTTATCTGCAGTGTCCTGAATCCTTCATGGTTGACTTTTGAGAAACAGACAGTCTTGGCTGTTGTACTACACGGTTGGTAGCCAGAAGAGCCTGACAGAGACACGATCAGCATGAGGGACAACAGAGAGAGTATAGCTTGACTTATGTTTGGTAGGCCTGTAACTAAAGGTAAGTTTCACTTTAGGAGGCCAAACTGGCCTTTAGTAAAAAACAACTAGATTTGACATGTGTCGGTACAGGTTTTGTGTTGCTGCAAGTAGATGTGAACTACCCAGACGTAAGGAACTTGATTAACTTTCTTGATGAGACTTTAATGCTAGATCACCAAAGGGGAACTTTCCATGGAATGGAGGTGGGAATGTGTAATACGCTATAAACAAGTGAGCAACAATGGTATATATCTTATAATAGTCCACTTGGCTATGTTACAGGTGAACTATATAGTGCATACATGTACCCCTACTGTAAATGATACCGTGTATTACAGGTCAGCTAAAGTTCACAGAGAACTTCTAATGCTATATGTTGGCATATATATAAGGTAGCGGTAGATGTGCATCAGAGAGGTAAGATCTTGTATATACTTCACAAAGTGCTGGCAGTGTGTGTTGTGGGGGGCGGATCCCTGTGAGACTGGAATTGGTGTATGATCGGCTCATATTGCACCTTAACAGAGGAAAAAAAACTGCGCCTGGAAAGAGACTGTCTCAACACAGTGACATCATAGGCAACGACTGTTCTCTGACAGTGCACATCCTGGGCTACAGACGTATCTACTGCAGTGACTCAGGGGCTAGAAACTGCACTACATGCATTGGACATCTATAAACTAAGACTGTATCTATTGCAGAGTGACAGAATGGCTAGAAACTGTCTCTACTTCATTGACATAGGCTAAGGCAACTGTACTATGCAGTAATATTATGGGATTAGAAACTCTCTACCGTCAGTGAGATCATAGCTACAGACTGTATCCATCTACGTGCCCATCATGGGCAACTAAACAACATTGTCATTTTTCAGAAATGCTTGTTGAGGGATCTTGGCCACCATGACCAAGGCCTTCCAACAAACCTTGTTAGTTTTTATTACAAACAAATATGAATGTGGTTTGTAAATTGGGGGCCAGTTGGAGACCATGGACTTTTAACTTATAAACCTATTATCCTCTATAACATCCTACCCTTGTTAGTTTTTTATTCGCTACGTCCTGGGTAACTCATGTATTAGACACAGACGGTATAGATTACAGGTACAACGTGTTACATTCGTGAATCACACGTTGAACTACTTCCCAGAATGCAGTTCTTTCTTCTGTCCGGGATTGTAAACAGAAGAATTTAACACTCCAGCAAATTTTCAGGGAATAAATGATGTGGCGGGGGGAATAAGGGGTCAGTACCCAAGCTTCATGTCCTGTGACCTGCTTACCCACACATCATATATTGTATCTGGGCTCACTTTCCTACTGCGCCATATATAAAAAACGCTGCATTTAATGTGGTCTGGTGGTTGGGATGTCCTCAATTATTAGGAGAGATCAAGACTTAAGCATCCCATTCGAGTCATTCTGTTCTTATGCTTTACATTGATTGTATCCTCAATGCTGCAAACCTTTCCCCCCCCCCCCCCTCTGCCGAGGTGATCCAAAGCCGTGTTTTATTGGTTTTCCTGTCCCAAAGGTGAAGTAAGGACAACCACCTGTTTTTAACAAAAACTCGCCCCTAAAGCATGTGGTCCACCCCTAAGGTATGCATGGACACATCAGCCATTTAATTCAGTTTCCAAACAAAAAGTAAGTTCACGACACAATTAACCAACATAAGCATGCAAACAAATGTTTGTTTAATTCCCAAATAGCAGTTTGGAAAGAAATGAATGTTATGTGGGTAAAATCCATTCTCTTGCTGTAAAATATTGTGTCAGACTATAGGATGAGCAAAGTCTTGTGAGTTAACTAAAATGGTTTTTAACCTTATTTTCCCATCCTTTTCTAACTTACTTGCCCTTATCTAGCGTACAAATTTGATGTCAGCCATGGGCACATGTCAAAGCGTTCGTATATATATATTTTCTACATAATAAAAGTTTTTTTCATTTAACATGGTGCATAATATTTGCCTCAACCAATCAGATGGTAGCTTTCAATAAGATCTTTGGCTGGGTGAAATTGGAACCATTTAAATGTTAAGAACTTTTATTGAATCTCCCCTGCATAGTGTCCATGGAGTGTTTTCTGAGTTTGAGGTCATCACTAAACTTAAAATGACAAATTCTCAAATACATTGAAACCTGTGTGCAATCTGAACTATTTCCAAAACCCGATCACCCTATACTTACTGTGAAGAGCGGGTCACGTTGGTAGCAACACATGCAGCAGTTACTAGGTCTGTGTAGAACAGTATAGCCACCAGGGGACTTTTCATTGAACGACTGAGCGATCTTGAGCTGACAGCGATAATTAGCTGTGGAGGGTAAATATTCTCTCTATGCACAAGATAGTGAGCGATATTTATTATATCCTGTTGGATATTATTATTAGCCATGTTGTACCCACTTAGTGGTTGTAGGTTGTGAGTGAGTGGAAGATTTGTTGGGGGGAGAGGGTTACCACCAACTCACAGGGCCGTGGCGTTTGTAGGATACAGGATAACCATGTCCATGCACAGTGTTGTTGTTTTCGGTCCCACTGATGGCTTGACATGGCTGCAGTCTATGGCGGGGATGTACAGTCGGAGACCCCGTATGTGCTGGTGCCATTTCCAGGTTGCACCTTGATTGTCCTGTTAAAGACAATGGTTTGCTTATCGAATTGGTGACATCAGCAGAATATGACATAACCATGAACGTAAAACTCTTGACATGTTGGAAGTCATTCCATAAGAAATAATGGGAAAAAATTAAAAAAAGAAGCCTGGGCACACCAGTCTTACATCATTACATCATAACATATAACACGTGTTATATCGTGACGTTTCGGCACACGTCCTGTGGCTTCCTCAGACAAAGTTAAGTATTTTGTCTGCCGGAAGGCACAGGACGTGTGCCGAAACTCACAATAAAGGACACTGTTAGACTGGTGTGTCCAGCTTCTTTATCCTCATACTACTTACCTCCATTGGCAACTGCTCTGGAGGCAACCTAGCAACTTTGGAAAAAGTAACACTGGATTTCCTCGGATCTCGTTACCTTTATAAGGCGGCTGAATTCTTAATCTCCTGATATTCCATAAAGATACATCATCCATAAGAAATGGTTGGCATTGTAAAAGATATACCAAGACTAAGAGAAGTCATTGAACACGAATGTGTCTGTTGAGATCTCAGTAGAAAACACGCTGTGTCGAACGTAGCTCCAGAGCAGTTAGAGACAAACCTTGTGCCAAAAGCCCCTTTAGTCAATGTACAACGCCTCAAATGTGATTGTTACAGTTTAAAGTGTTAAGTGAAATAAGTTCTACCATTGGACTTGATCAATTGTACCAGGTCAGTATATAAAGGCACATGAACAAAGTGACATTGATGCTTGGCATGTCATTCAGACATGATAGAAACCCAATATCGTATGAGACTGTACCAAAGCCTGGGACACAATCGTACTATAAAATGATGCAAGGAGGTGCAGATCTGGTAGAGCGAGTGTTGTGTATCTGCTCTTAACCCTTTTAGGGGCCATGAACGTACAAATATATTGTAAGGTTTATCTTAAAGGTACTGTCTGAAACAAGTGACATTGATTAAAAGGGCACAGTCCTACCTTTAAACATGACTCCAGGATCATGCTCTATCTGCATCTTCCAACCTATAGCCATATAAGGGTGGTGTTTCCAGCTATAGCACACTGTGAGCTGTGACATCAACCAGCACCATTGCTCTGACCCCTCTTCCACGTCACTGAGCATGCCAGTTTGTATCATACTGCTATTATTGTCTTAAATAGCTTTAGAAAAATCAATTTATTTATTTTTTTTGGGGGGGGGGGTTCTTAACACAGCACATCATGGACTGTCTGAGTGTAATTTCAAGCCTATACTTAAAGACCATAGAGCTATAGACTCATTCTTTTCTTGGCTTGTTTGAAAGGTAAATATATATTTTAAATGAGGACCTTGTATGGAGACCAGAGTTACCCTTTAAGAATATACAGGGAGTCCATAAACGTTTTTCGTATAAAATGGTGCTAATTTGGTGCCCCAACCAATCAGATATTAGTTTTCAAATGTTAAATAAGATCTGATGGTTGGGGCAAATTAGCACCATTTTTAACACTCAGAACTTTTAAAATTGATAACCCTGATGATTTTCCCAGCTGTGATCATTACTGATGTCCATTATTTTGTGCTTCTGGTTAACCTATAATAATAATAACCTAGAATTTTGCACTGAAACACTATTATTTTCCTTTAGGTATAGGGGAATACAATCTATCATGGCTCCCAGGCGTGTGACAATGGATCACAAACGCTTGATAAATTCAGGTAGACACTGATCTATGTATTGTTCCATACTTTGTCCCCCCATGATATACATATTGAAGAACCTGGGATATACGTACCTCGTTTTGTAGATGAAACCCTTTAGTTTTTAGGTTTTCACTTTGACGCAAACAAGCAGACGAGTCACAGGTACAGACTGAAAGTGGGCAAGGTCTGATCTGAGTGCAGCCATATTGGTTTGTTCTTGGCCCTAAAATGATGAGAGAGTTAGTTAGAGTGGCGATTTGTTGGCAATGCTTTGGAACTCACAGGTACTGACTACTGACCTTAGTAATCTGTCATTGTTTATCTATGTGACGTGTGCAAGCGATAAGTATTATTGATGATGCCATTAGAGATGGGTCTGCTTGGGCAGCCAGAAACACCTCCATGGTTTACAGGCAGTGAACTCAGGTGTGTGTAGAGTCAACACCCTGGAACAGAATGTGGGGCAAATTTTTCACAACTCCACAAACCCACTGGATATTATCCTACCCTGAGGATAATACTGACTTTAAGGACAGAAGGACATATGCCAAGAAGGTAAAATCCATGCAGCAATGAATAACAGTTTGGAGATTAATATTACAATATGTCTGCATGATGTGCGCTACCCCTTTATACCTTCTGTTAATGCTGCAAGTGTAGATTAGGGCCAATACAGTACACATCCTTAAGAGTGGGGCCACTGAGTTAGTGAGGGGCGTCTGTTGACATCTTTCCATCATTGTAATGTTTGGTTAGGGTGATGGAAAAATGATGAACAAAATGGCCTACCTAAGGAATTATGGGAGTTGCCAGCTATCTATCATTTGTAAAACCATAGATTCTCTTCAATTGTACTTATACAATGGCAATTCCATCACGCTTGCACTTGTTTTAATTACATATATGGAATAAACACCTTCAATCATCTCTGGTTAGTACAAACATATTATTATTATACATTAACCTGAATCCAGCCGCACTGATTGGGTGTTGTTAAATGATTTTCTCATTAACACCTGATACTTAACCCCTCTCCCTAGAACTTTTGGCCACTCGGGTTCAGGGTTAGGGCGGCTATAATAATTCATTGCCTGATTCCACCACATCTGTGTGTCAGTGTATTCCACCCTCTGTGTGTCAGTGTGCCTGTTTTAACCTGTGTGCCCATGCATGCTGCAGTCAATCCATGTCTGACACAAATGTGATAAGGGAGCAATTGTACTTAAAGGAACTAGTATTATGCATCCTCCCCTTCTGGCCCAGGGCCTAACCAATGGAGAGGAAACACTCTGCAAGAAATCTTTTTTTTCCCATTAGATACATCCAGGCTGAGGGGAGGCAGAGCTTGGAACATTTGTCCTTTTATAATAGAAACAATGGCTGCACAAGAGAGTTCTACTTTTGAAGTCTTTTAGATGACTTTTTAAAACTCTCAATTTCTACTATCAGGTTAAGCAAAGATGAAGATGTCTGTTGAAAAAGGTGTTATTTATAAGAGGGATATATCTGTTAATATAATGGGAAATGCGCTTTTAGTTGTGCCTAGCTGGAGGATCAACTAACAGCCAATCAGAAGAGATCAATTGCCACGGAGTCATGTCATAGTCTCCTATATAGGCATGGCACAATTCCAGTTTAATACCCACGGCCCCAAGCAAAGCAGGAAGACAGGGCACTATTGCACAATGAAAAGCCAAATGTAATGCAGGATTATCAACTAATTCCCCTGTCCTTTTACCTGCCTTGTCCCTATGTTACCCATAGGCCCCTCACCAATATTCATTCTACCCAACTTCAACATTATGTAAAATGGTATTCAGCTTGTAACTAAACCTAATCAATAACCTACTTAACCCTACCCACATAAAACCCTTTTACCTTCTGACCACCTAACTATCCATGTCAAACCTTTTCACCCTATTCTAACTCCTAATCCTACCCTTTCTAATGTCAACCCTTTTACCCTATCTAACCTACCTACTATCCTAACCTATGTTCAACCCTTTACCCTATCTAACCTACCTAATCCTACCCTATGTCAACCCTTTTACCTATCTACCTACCTAAAACCCTACCCTATGTCAACCCTATTACCCTATCTAACCTAAAATACACACACACCAACTGACCTACTTTAATGCATGTGACATATTTAAAGGGTAAGTAAAAAACAACAATGTCCTCATAATTGACATTATTGAGTTTAAAAATCTGCAGCACAACACACAAATTCCTTCCAAAATGGTCTTTCAAGCCAATTCAAAGTTATACTTAAACTCCATTTCTAGTTATTATTGTGGACTTATAACATCTTCCGTAGCGCATTACAATTACATGGATACATTCATATTCAGGCCCTGCCCCGAAGAGCTTACAATCTAAGCACAATCATTTGACACATACAACCTATCAGTATGTTCATTATGATTGTGGGGGAAACTGGAGTGCCAGGAGCCACGCAAGCACGGGGGAACATACAAACTCCTTGCAGATGTGTCCATGGTGGATCGAACTCAGGACTCCAGCACTGCAAGGGATCAGTTCTAACCACCTGAGCCACCGTGCTGCCCATTCAAGAGCTTGTGCTAAGAGCGGTTCACTTCATTGTCTCCCCCTTCAGCTCTGCACCATGTTCTTTCTATAGTGTAACAAAACTGGGTACACAGACCTTTGAAAAAGACAGACATCTAGACCCCCTAGCTGGCTCTATGACTGCTGCACAATCGGTAAAATGGTCCAGTGTCGGACTGGCCCACATGTTATACGGAATCCCGGTGGGCCCACGCCCAGTCACCCAAGAAAACAGAGAAAACTGCTAATTTAAATACAATGCAATGGAGGGCCCCAATTCCTCACATTGCCTAGGGCCCTTGTTTCCATTTAATCCAGCTTGATTTATATACATTAAGGGCTAGGCCACACTTGCACGATTTTTTTTGCGTTCGCGATTGCGCACACAATTATATATATTGAGTTGAAAATGGCGGTAACGCACCGAAATCGTGCGATTTCTTATCTCAAAAGGCGAAATCGCACCTAGATCGCATGTAACGCCAACGCACGATGGGTGGCGATTGTTGTGTGATTCCGTTTGCGATAGTGTGGCCCTGCCCTTACTACTAATTAGCCATGCGCAGGCACGTGTTTTTTATAACACGGGTCCAGTTGTATGCACTACGGGCAACCTCGGTTCCTGTTATTTGTAAGAACCAGAGTAAACAAGTACAAACAGTCATTTTAAATGAATACCTGTATAAAAATAAAGCCCTTAGGTAACTGAACGCTGCCTAACCCGCTCACAAAATTACTTTGATTAGTAAGTAAAGGGGGATTATGGGATGACAGTGTCCCTTTAAACACTTGGAATGTTGGCTAATTCTGTCACCAGCTGTAAGTCATTAGGGCAGAGCTCTCCCTGGTCTCAGTACAAACAGCTCAGCTTCAATGGGAACTCAGCACCAGTAACCACTTTATCCGAATGTTTATCAAGCTTAACATTGTGTGATTGGCCAGACCCTCATTACCAACGGTCACCGAGCAAATATGTCACCTGCTAATGACGACATGAGTCCTTTAACAAGGTGCAAATGAGGGCAATTAATCCCAGTGTTCTTGATTGGTTCATAGAGTCCCTAACAGGTCAAATAAGGCAATTATCCCCAGTGCATTCTTTGATTGGTCATAGAGTCCCTTTAACAAGGTGGCAGATTAATCCTGCGTGTTCTTTGATTGGTTCATAGAGTCCCTTTCCAAGGTGCAGATTAATCCCAGCGCATTCTTTGATTGGTTCATAAGTCCCTTTCAACAGGTGCAGATAAATCCTAGCGTGTCTTGATTGTTCATAGAGTCCCTTTAACAAGGTGCAGATTAATCCCAGCGTGTTCTTGATTGGTTCTAGAGTCCCTTTAACAAGGTGCAGATTAATCCCAGCGGCTTCTTTGATTGTTCATAGAGTCCCTTAACAAGGTGCATTATCCCAGCGCATTCTTGATTGGTTCATAAGTCCTTTAACAAGGTGCAAATAGGGCAATATCCCGGCATTCTTTGATTGGTTCATAGAGTCCCTTTAACAAGGTGCAGATTAATCATGCGCATTCTTTGATTGGTTCATAAGTCCCTTTAACAGGTTCAGATTAATCCCAGCGCATTCTTTGATTGGTTCATAGAGTCCCTTTAACAAGGTGCAGATTATTCCTAGCGTGTTCTTTGATTGGTTTCATAGAGTCCCTTTAACAAGGTGCAGATTAATCCTAGCGCATTTCTTGTGATTGGTTCATAGAGTCCCTTTAACAAGGTGCAGATTAATCCTAGCGCATTCTTTGATTGGTTCATAGAGTCCCTTTAACAAGGTGCGATTAACCTAGCGGTTCTTTGATTGGTTCATAGAGTCCCTTTACAAGGTGCAGATTAATCCTACGTGTTCTTGATTGGTCATAAGTCCCTTACAAGTCGATTAATCCTAGCGTGTTCTTTGATTGGTTCATAGAGTCCCTTTAACAGGTGGCAGATTAATCTAGCGTGTTCTTTGATTGGTTCATAGAGTCCCTTTAACAAGGTGCAGATTAATCCCAGCGCATTCTTTGATTGGTTCATAGAGTCCCTTTAAAAAGGGCAGATTAATCCCAGCGCATTCTTGATTGGTTCATAGGTCCCTTTAACAAGGTGCAGATTAATCCTAGCGTGTTCTTTGATTGGTTCATAGAGTCCCTTTAACAAGTGGCAGATTAATCCCAGCGTGTTCTTTGATGGTTCATAGAGTCCCTTTAACAAGGTGCAGATTAATCCTAGCGTGTCCTTTGATTGTTCATAGAGTCCCTTTAACAAGGTGCAGATTATTCCCAGCGTCCTTCTTGATTGGTTCATAGAGTCCCTTTAACAAGGTGGCAGATTAATCCCAGTGCGTTCTTTGATTGGTTCATAGAGTCCCTTTAACAAGGTGCAGATTAATCCATGTGTTCTTTGATTGGTTCATAGAGTCCCTTTAACAAGGTGCGATTATCTTAGCGTGTTCTTTGACTGGTTCATACAGCCCTTCAACAAGGTGCAGATTATCCCAGCGTGTTCTTTATTGGTTCATAGCATGAATTCCATTTTATTCTAAATATGAAATCCTGGTGTTCTATGGGGATGTGTGGCAGATAATCTGATCTGATAGGGACACACTAATAAATGTCACAATATTATTCTATCTCTGCCAGTTAATAGGCGTCCATGGGTTTTATCTGGCAACCTTAATTGGGAGGACACTCTTACGAGCACGCTAACGCCCGCGATTGCACGAGAGTGTGTGCATAATGCCCAATGTTTCACATTCGGAGCACATGCGGTCAATGCAAACATTAAGTGTGTATAAGGCATTAGGCTAGTTCATGTGGGTCGATATTTTGCCAGTCGTGTGTAATATTGGTGCCAATTTTTACCACGTTCTGATGTTTTGGATGGATCAGACATGTTGGTAAATTTTGGGTGATCTAACTTCGCCATAGTCCCTACTGTTTTTACTGGTCTGGAAACGCCAGCCTTCAGCAGCCCATTTGATTGGTTGAGACAAAATGGAAAAAAAAATCAAAAATGGAACGTACTTTTCGATAACCCACGAAAATCCGATCGGAAACTACTTTCAAGTTTCCAGCGTATATTCCAGGTTTATCGAAAGTACGGGTTCATTTCGAGGGCTCAGCAAAAACTTTGTATATTCGGTAACCTTCGAAAATACGTTCAAAGATCCGAACGGTCTGCTCTGTTCCGACGGAATGTTCGGATTTTGGAACCTAGTGGTTCCTTGTAGGAACGGATCCGGATCCATCTCTACTCCGTTGATTTATCTGTGGGTCAGGAATACAGTGTGTGTTGGCAAGACAGCCATGAGTGCAAACTGCATTCAATGTGGGTCTGAGACTATGATTTTCTACTGGTCTGGCATGTTCTTCTGTTTGTGATTTGTTTTAAATGATTTTAAAGGATAACTAACTAAAAATGTACTATTTAAAACTCAAAATTGCCTGTTTGCCTGTTGCAGGGAGGTTGGATTAATTATTCCTACCCATATTGTTTTGTCGAGAAGCTACTCATTTTTTTAGATGATCTGATCAAGCAGAAATCTGCTCAACATGGACGTGCAAGGTTACGGATTCCGATCGGTACTTTCGGAATAAATAAATCCTCACCGAGAGCCTTTGGTAGAGTGACCAGATCATTTGCTTTTGGTGATTGGAGGGCACTAACATGGATTTACTTTAGTTCCCCTTTAGAAATCGGACAACCGCAGAGCACGATTAGGAACGTAAGGAGAGTTAAACAAACCGCATTACCCATGAGTGTTCCAGACATATGGAGAACTATTTAGTGAGCATCTGTACAAAACGACCACTAATGTATTCAAAGATTTCACGACCAAACAAAATTACAATTTTGTGACTCATAAACATTTCACAACAAAACAAGTAACAGCGCTTTTCCAGTTACATTTTGTTTTCTGTCACCTTAGTTTTACCCTTGATGATCTTGTGAAAGTATTTTAAATACCCCTTAGACCTCCTCCAGGTGTTGTTTGTTCTGACATTACAGAGCCAGGTTCTATAACTGTTACAGAAAGGGGATTACAAGGACTGATTGCATCACTGTCTCATTGAAAGGTATTTAGCGTACGTTTGTTTGTTTTATAGGCAATTCATGTCAACAGAATGACAGTTGTTTAGTCTTCCCCCACACATGTCAAACACAAGGAATCTGGCCCGTCTGGCCATTTTTTGTGGCCCCAAGTGACTGTACAGCATCTGACACCTACGGTACTACACCGCAACCATTAAAGATGGCCGAATCTCGTTGGTTTCTTTCCATTTTTGTATTTCTGGATCTTGGGAAAATCCTGAAGATCCGAAAATTTGAAACCGGAACAAATTTTCGATAATTTTCGAATGTACGGAGCTATTTTGCAATTTAAATTGCTCGACCGGTCGAAAAATGTGTAAATACGATTGGAGACCATTTTCAAGTTTCCGATCGCATTTCCGAGGATTTTCGAACATTCGAGGCAATTTTTCCAAAATTACCAAAAAAAGCTCCGTACATTCAATTATCGAAAATTCACAAAATCCGACGATCTCAGGAACCAAGGAGTTTCGTGTCGGACCCGATCCCATCTCTAACACCATTTGTGCAGTAATTACAGATCTGCCTGTTAGGTACCCGCGCTCTGATCGCCATATCTAGCTGGCAGATCTGTAGTTACATCACTGCCTGGCACTGCACAAATGGATAACCGTGTTTTAATATAACAGTTGATAGTGTATCTAGCCTGGCGCTGGGAGGGAGGTGGGACAACAGGCTTTCATTGGTTTGGCAACTCCATTACCATGCCAGACGAGTAAGGTGGGCATTCCACATTGCACATGATCCCGCCATAGCAGAGGACCCCAGTCCAAAACAGTTCGCTACCCCACCATTTCCCTGCCGAACCTAGCAGTGGGCACAAGTGTGGCAGAGTCCCAATCCTGCACCTGCTAAGTATCTTAATATCTTTTGGGCCCTTAAACGACTGAGTTAGACACCCCTGGTCTACCCGGTGTATACGAGACTCCGCCGGAGTAATTAAAGGACAACTTACTGCATGATCACTTAAAAAGTCTCTCTTCGTTTTAGATAAATTAGGAGGTAGGAGTATCCCTACATTAAGAAAGCCATCAGCGTTTGATCGACTATAGAAGTCAACCTTCAGAACTTCCCACTGTCATTTCCCGGTTTCTCTCCGCGCACGCTCACCCCCTGAGAATAGAAGAGAAATTTAATGTGGATTTTCCTCTCAGTACAGTTGAATGCAGATCCTGTAAATTATTTAATCATTATGCAGTATATCTTTCCATGTGTGGTCAGGAGAATCAACTGAAATTTCCTATTAAGTCATTAGAGGGGGGAGGCTTGAGATGTCCACTGTTCTGACATAATACAATGAATACTAGAAGGTCCTTGCTAATGAGTGATGGGTTTAACCTGTTTCTTGCACCTGGCTGAACCAATTACCCTTTGGCTTTCTGACTAGTGATGAACTTTATGAGTTCGGATGAACTCGACTATCCAAACTCTATCCGAACTAGTTCGGGTTTATTCAAAGTCAGACTCATTTTCGATAATATAGAAAAAATTGCTAATTATCGAATTTGCGAATCAGTAACACTAGAATGAAACGTTCGAATTCTGTAATCCTCGGATGTAGCCTTCGATTTCGATAATCCTCGACTGTACCATTTGGTAACCCTCGAATGAAGCCTTTTGTTTGGTAACCCTTGAATGTAGTGGTCGATTCTGTAACCTCGAATGTAGCCTTCCAATTGGCCATAACCCTTGAATGTACTCCATTGTCCATAACCCTTGAATGTAGCCTTCCAATTGGCCATAACCCTTGAAGGTAGCCTTCCAATTGTCCATAACCCTTGAATGTACCGTTCCAATTGGCCATAACCCTCGATGTAGCCTTCCATTTGCCATAACCCTCGAATGTAGCCTTCCAATTGTCCATAACCCTTGAATGTAGCCTTCCAATTGGCCATAACCCTCGAATGTAGCCTTCCAATTGTCCATAACCCTCGAATGTAGCGTTCCAATTGGCCATAACCCGAATGTAGCCTTCCAATTGGCCATAACCTCGAATGTAGCCTTCCAATTGTCCATAACCCTGAATGTAGCGCCAATTTGCCATAACCCTCGAATGTAGCGTTCCAATTGGCCATAACCCATCGATTAGCGTTCCAATTGGCCATAACCCTCGAATGTAGCGTTCCAATTGCATAACCCTCGAATGTAGCGTTCCAATTGGCCATAACCCTCGAATGTAGCGTTCCAATTAGCTAATGTAGCATGCGGAAACCCGACAATTGTCCTTATCATGGGGAAAGTTAGTGTTTAAATGAGTTTTATTGACAGTGACATGTTCCCCAGACCATTTCCCAGGTGCCATTTACAGTAAGTTATCATTGTTAGTTTAACTGTAATTTATCCAAACTTTTTGAACAATTTCCTCCCGTTAACTTTGATGGATTGGTTTCCGAACTATAGAACTTTTACTGAGGTTTGCCCATCTCTATACTGACCATGAGATATACTGTCTAGAAGATTGCTGGGATAATACAAGAGGACATATTTTTTTTACGGCAGGGAGATAGTTTATGTAACGTTTATTTGGCATTATATATTAATATACTATCAGGGTTATTCAATAAAAGTTCTTATCGTTTAAATGGTGCTAGTTTTGCCCCAACCAATCAGATGTTAGCTTTCAAATGTTAAATACCATCTATTGGTTGGGGCAAAATTAGCACCATTTTAAACGTAAGAACTTTTATTGAATCTCCCTGAGTATGTTGTTTTTTGGTTTCCACACCTGCATGGTTACTATTTTATTTATAGCCCTTAAAGGGCAAATCCACCCTTAGAATGAAAATGTACCCTGCTGTTAATGCCCCTAATTCCTACCTTTCACTATACTAACCTTTAACAAAGGCCAGGGGTGAAACTGCAGGGACCAGACCCCCCGCAGCTTTTGACCCAGGCCCCCCATTCTCCCCAATCACCCGCAATCAGCTGTTTAATAAACTAAAAATGGACTATTTAAAACTCAAAATTGCCTGTTTGCCTGTTGCAGGGAGGTTGGATTAATTATTCCTACCCATATTGTTTTGTCGAGAAGCTACTCATTTTTTTAGATGATCTGATCAGCAGAAATCTGCTCAACATGGACAGTGCAAGGTTACGGATTCCGATCGGTACTTTCGGAATAATAAATCCTCACCGAGAGCCTTTGGTAGAGTGACCAGATCATTTGCTTTTGGTGATTGGAGGGCACTAACATGGATTTAACTTTAGTTCCCCTTTAGAAATCGGACCAACCGCAGAGCACGATTAGGAACGTAAGAGAGTGTAAACAAACCGCATTACCCATGAGTGTTCCAGACATATGGAGAACTATTTAGTGAGCATCTGTACAAAACGACCACTAATGTATTCAAAGATTTCACGACAAACAACAAAATTACAATTTTGTGACTCAAAACATTTCACAACAAAACAGATAACAGCGCTATTCCAGTTACATTTGTGTTTCTGTCACCTTAGTTTACCCTTGATGATCTTGTGAAAGTATTTTAAATACCCTAGACCTCCTCCAGGTGTTGTTGTTCTGACATTACAGAGCCAGGGTTCTATAACTGTTACAGAAAGGGGATTACAAGGACTGATTGCATCACTGTCTCATTGAAAGTATTTAGCGTACGTTTGTTTGTTTTATAGGCAGTTCATGTCAAAAGAATGAAACAGTTGTTTAGTCTTCCCCACACATGTCAAACACAAGGAATCTGGCCCGTCTGGCCATTTTTTGTGGCCCCAAGTGACTGTACAGCATCTGACACCTACGGTACTACACCGCAATCCATTAAAGATGGCCGAATCTCGTTGGTTTCTTTCCATTTTTGTATTTCTGGATCTTGGGAAAATCCTAAGATCCGAAAATTTGAAACCGGAACAAATTTTCGATAATTTTCGAATGTACGGAGCTATTTTGCAATTTAAATTGCCTCGAACGGTCGAAAAAGTGTAAAATACGATTGGAGACCATTTTCAAGTTTCCGATCGCATTTCCGAGGATTTTCGAACATTCGAGGCAATTTTTCCAAAATTACAAAAAAAGCTCCGTACATTCGAAAATTATCGAAAATTCACAAATCGACGATCTCAGAACAAGGAGTTTCGTGTCGGACCCGATCCATCCTAACTCGGTACCATTAATCAAACAACATTTTTGCATATGTAGTTGCGAGTAGCTAAGTTACAGATGCTGTTAGTACCGCGTGATCGCCATATCTAGCTGGCAGATCTGTAGTACATCACGCCTGGCACTGACCAAATGGATAACCGTGTTTAATATAACAGTTGATAGTGTATCTAGCCTGGCGCTGGGGAGGGAGGTGGGACAACAGGCTTTCCATTGGTTTGGCAACTCCATTACCATGCCACGAGTAAGGTGGGCTCCACATTAGCACATGATCCCGCCATAGGCAGAGGAACCAGTCCAAAACAGTTCGCTACCCACCATTCCCTGCCGAGACCTAGCAGTGGGCACAAGTGTGGCAGAGTCCCAATCCTGCACCTGCTAAGTATCTTAATATCTTTTGGGCCCTTAAACGACTGAGTTAGACACCCTGGTCTACCCGGTGTATACTGACAGATCCGCCTGAGTAATTAAAGGACAACTATAACTGCATGATCACTTAAAAAGTCTCTCTTCGTTTTAGAATAAATTAGGAGGTAGGAGTTCCCTACATTAAAAGCCATAGCGTTTGATCGACTATAGAGTCAACCTTCAGAACTTCCCACTGTCATTTCCCGGTTTCTCTCCGCGCACGCTCACACCCCTGAGATAGAAGAGAAATTTAATGTGGATGTTCCTCTCAGTACAGTTGAATGCAGATCCTGTAAATTATTTAATCATTATGCAGTATACTGTCCATGTGTGGGTCAGGAGAATCACTGAAATTACTATTAAGTCATTAGAGGGGGAGGCTGAGATGTCACTGTTGCTGACATAATACAATGAATACTAGAAGGTCCTTGCTAATGAGTGATGGGTTAACTGTTTCTTGCACCTGGCTGAACCAATTACCCTTTGGCTTTACTGACTAGTGATGAACTTTATGAGTTCGGATGAACTCGAACACCAAACTCTATCCGAACTAGTTCGGGTTTATTCAAAGTCAGACTCATTTTCGATAATTATAGAAAAAATTCTGTAATTATCGAATTTGCGAATCAGTAACACTAGAATGAAACGTTCGAATTCTGTAATCCTCGGATGTAGCCTTCGATTTCGATAATCCTCGACTGTACCATTTGGTAACCCTCGAATGAAGCCTTTGATTTTGGTAACCCTTGAATGTAGTGGTCGATTTCTGTAACCCTCGAATGTAGCCTTCCAATTGGCCATAACCCTTGAATGTAGCCTTCCAATTGTCCATAACCCTTGAATGTAGCCTTCCAATTGGCCATAACCCTTGAATGTAGCCTTCCAATTGTCCATAACCCTTGAATGTAGCGTTCCAATTGGCCATAACCCTCGAATGTAGCCTTCCAATTTGCCATAACCCTCGAATGTAGCCTTCCAATTGGCATAACCCTGAATGTAGCCTTCCAATTGGCCATAACCCTCGAATGTAGCCTTCCAATTGGCCATAACCCTCGAATGTAGCGTTCCAATTGGCCATAACCCTCGAATGTAGCCTTCCAATTGGCCATAACCCTCGAATGTAGCCTTCCAATTGTCCATAACCCTTGAATGTAGCGTTCCAATTTGCCATAACCCTCGAATGTAGCGTTCCAATTGGCCATAACCCTCGAATGTAGCGTTCCAATTGGCCATAACCCTCGAATGTAGCGTTCCAATGGCCATAACCCTCGAATGTAGCGTTCCAATGGCCATAACCCTCGAATGTAGCGTTCCAATTAGCTAATGTAGCATGCGGAAACCCGACAATTGTACTTATCATGGGGAAAGTTAGTGTTTAAATGAGTTTTATTGACAGTGACATGTTCCCCAGACCATTTCCCAGGTGCCATTTACAGTAAGTTATCATTGTTAGTTTAACTGTAATTTATCAAACTTTTTGAAAATTTCCTCCCGTTAACTTTGATGGATTGGTTTCCGAACTATAGACTTTTACTGGGTTTGCCCATCTCTATTACTGACCATGAGATATTACTGTCTAGAAGATTGCTGGGATAATACAAGAGGACATATTTTTTTTACGGCAGGGAGAATAGTTTATGTAACTGTTATTTTGGATTATTATAATATACTATCAGGGTTATTCAATAAAAGTTCTTATGTTAAAATGGTGCTAGTTTTGCCCCAACCAATCAGATGTTAGCTTTCAAATGTTAATAACATCTGATTGGTTGGGGCAAAATTAGCACCATTTTAAACGATAGAACTTTTATTGAATCTCCCTGAGTATGTTGTTTTTGTGGTTTCCACACCTGCATGGTTTACTATTTTTTAGCCCTTAAAGGGCAATCCACCCTTAGAATGAAAATGTACCCTGCTGTTAATGCCCCTATCCTACCTTTCACTATACTAACCTTACAAAGGCCAGGGGTGAAACTGCAGGGACCAGACCCCCGCAGCTTTTGAATGTAGCGTTCCAATTGGCCATAACCCTCGAATGTAGCGTTCCAATTAGCTAATGTAGCATGCGGAAACCCGACAATTGTACTTATCATGGGGAAAGTTAGTGTTTAAATGAGTTTTATTGACAGTGACATGTTCCCCAGACCATTTCCCAGGTGCCATTTACAGTAAGTTATCATTGTTAGTTTAACTGTAATTTATCCAAACTTTTTGAACAATTTCCTCCCGTTAACTTTGATGGATTGGTTTCCGAACTATAGAACTTTTACTGAGGTTTGCCCATGTCTATTACTGACCATGAGATATTACTGTCTAGAAGATTGCTGGAATAATACAAGAGGCCATATTTTTTTTACGGCAGGGAGATAGTTTATGTAACTGTTATTTGGCATTATATATTAATACACTATCAGGGTTATTCAATAAAAGTTCTTATCGTTTAAAATGGTGCTAGTTTTGCCCCAACCAATCAGATGTTAGCTTCAAATGTTAAAAACATCTGATTGGTTGGGGCAAAATTAGCACCATTTTAAACGATAGAACTTTTATTGAATCTCCCGAGTATGTTGTTTTTTGTGGTTTCCACACCTGCATGGTTTACTATTTTTATAGCCCTTAAAGGGCAAATCCACCCTTAGAATGAAAATGTACCCTGCTGTTAATGCCCCTAATTCCTACCTTTCACTATACTAACCTTTAACAAAGGCCAGGGTGAAAACTGCAGGGACCAGACCCCCCGCAGCTTTTGACCCAGGCCCCCCATTCTCCCCAATCACCCGCAATCAGCTGTTTAATACTCGGTACCGGACTTGGTACTCTTGGATTAGTCTTTATTTAGATTAGGAAACCTGAACCAATTATAGAGATAGGGGATCCTCTTGTATTCACTGTGTTTGGTTGTACCAGCTACCGAGATATTTTTAAAAATATGATTTAAACGCTACTTACAACCCTTCTCTCCTGCGGTGCAGCAAGCAGGGGGCCGGCACCACCGTGTCTGTGATTGGCTGAGACAATCACAGATGCACTGCCGTCAATGAAAACGCCGTGGGAACGAAGGTTTGTAGGCAGCGTTCTGATGTTTGTTTGTTTTTTAAAATAACTCCCATTCAGAGGTGGCAGAGGGCATCTATCATATGCAAAACGATTTCTCGCTAGAACAACGGCTGCAGAGGATGGATCAGGATGGGTGGGAGGGAGAAAGGGCTCCCCTGTGTTTGCCACTGTCCTCTCAGAGGACAAGGAGGAGTTGGAAGACAGCTCCTACTCTTCAGTTTTCCTGGACTTTGGACAAGCACTGCAGGAGAACCATAAGGGTTTTTGAAACTACAAGTGCGGCCATTAGTGGGTTAAATTTTAGTTTGGGGGGTGTACATGTCCTTTAAAGCTGTGCAAATCCTGTCTTAAAGCCACGCTAACAAATAGGTTAGCGTGACTTTAAGTCTATAATTAGAGCACTGTGGTATGTCGCTGTTTCCTATTATTATGTTTACTTGCTGGATTGAGATACCAGTATATCAACATGATGTCTATCTGCGCGCTCAGTAAATGGATGTGTTTTTAATGATGATTTTTTGCTGCTTTTGGTCTCCACAATTTAATGTTTTATGTTGTAATGTGCCCTTCTCTTGTCCTACTCTGTGTAGCTTTTATAGTACACCTGAGTTTTTTTGCTCGCCCTGAAAGAATAAGGATATGACATCACAGAGAGCAACAGCGCCATCACAAAACAACTGGTTTGCCCAGACATTCCATGCCCCAAGGATCTAAAAAGACCCCAAGAGAAACAGCCCCACAATAAAAGTCACAACCACTTATATACCCATTCATTTATTTGCGTTTGATTGCATCCAGTGCAACTAATGTATACGAATACCAAGTCCCCAAGGAAGGACTATCCTGGATACTAACAGGGAGATTCAATAAAAGTTCTTATTGTTAAAATTGGAGCTAATTTAGCCCAACCAATCAGATGTTATCTTTTAAATGGCAAATAAGTTCTGATTGGTTGGGGCAAAATTACTCCAATTTTAACAATAAGAACTTTTATTGAATAACCGTAAGAACTTATCACATCCTCTGTAACAATTTCCCAGAAAACTTGGCAGTTAGATGTATGTAATATGCTTCAGGCTGTCCACCCCCAAAACTAAAATTAAAACCCCTTACTGGCCACTCAAGTAGTTTAAAACAATCCTTACCTTACATTCCTGCTCAAATAGTTCCCCTGCTGTGCCCCTCCAAAGTCCAGGAAACTGCTGTGTGGAGCAGTGTGGTGACTCTGCTGCCTGAGACTTCCTCAACCTCATCAAGGTTGAGGCATGCTCGTCAGCCCTCCCTGCCTCTCAGCCAATCACGGACCGGCTGCCGTCCCGCCCCCTGCTTTCAATTCCTTGCAAGCAAGGGCCTGAACACTGCACGGAGGAGAAGGCAGGTAAGTAAGAATCGGGGCTTTCTAACAATTATATTAATGCGGTTGGGGCTGGGAGCATGCCCTACCACATATCAAAAGTTAAATTTCGGGGTGGACATGCCCTTTAACTTTGACCCCATAGTTAAAAGGCTAACAGGAGATTAAATAAAAGTTCTTATTGTTAAAAATGGTGCTAATTTTGCCCCAACCACCAGATGTTAGCTTTTAAATGTAAAATAGAATCTAATTGGCTGGGACAAAATTAGCACCATTTTTAACGATAAGAATTTTTATTGAATCTCCCTGTTACTATCAATGCAAACACTTAAAGGAATGTTCACCAGGAAAGAAGGTGAGTATATTCACCTCGCTCACAAACCAGCTCCATTGAAAATTGTAGTTTAACTATAGCGCACACATTTTCGTACATGTGCGCTATAGTTAAACTAAACCAGGAAGCAGTCGAGACTGTCAACGAAGCTGGTGGTGGATGTACGCGAGGTTAATATACTCACCTTCTTCCTGGCTCCTGGTCGAGTGATTGAAGAACGGAGGGTAAGCTAGATCCTTTATCACCACTTTTTGTGTGAACTATTCCTTTAACTTAAAGGGAAAGTTCAATGGAAATACATGTACTTTTCAGAAAAAGAGCCAGTATTTTTCCATCCCAATGACCTTACCCTGCCCATTCAGCATTTTGTCTGTGTATAAATAAATACTGACTTCCTGTTTGCAGGACCCCTAGTAACCGTTATGGTCTTGCCCTTGACCCAGCGCCTGGGTTGATTCAGTTGCTCGTAGAGATCTGACATGTTCAACCCATCCAACAGCCAATCAGTAGAATTACTTTTAGGAACATTCCAAGAAGTGGTGCATCCTGGGAAGAAAAAGGACCGTTAGAACCTGAATGTCAGCTCACTAATGTCAACGCAGGGACCAGCAAAGGGTATAAATTCAACTGATTTTTCATAATGGAGAGAATATGTAGAATACTAAGAAGGCATTACACAAACTAACAATGTAAAATAATGATCATTTCCACTGAACTGTCCCTTTAAAATTCATTGCATCAGATGCACTGTGCTATTTCCATTACGTTTTGGCCCCTACAAATTGCATGAAAAACCCATAGGGAATATTAATATATCATTGAATAGTGGGTTTTATACTCATTTGGGCAATACCCAATCCGTTGCATTGCCCTGCTAGCGCCCGTTGTAGATGCCAATTAAAGATTATATTGGTCAGATTGGATGTCGCCATGTTACATTATTTCTTGGTTCCAGGGTTTACTTTTTGCTTAAAACAGCAGGAAAATAATAGAAACGTTATTATTTCTCCTTTTTAATTGCCTCATCAGCTTGACAAACCTCGCGGCATGAACGAGCCTTAATACCTCCAAATGTTTCCTCTATTTGAGTTTCGCTGCTAGGAATCCAATGCCATGTAACATTCCGAGGACCCTCGTGTTTGGGGTCACTGGGTTAGCAGAGGAAGGAAACTCTTTGCTTTGGAACACATTGTCTCGTGTCTCACGCGGCCTGATGCACAAAATAACAGAGGGGGCATCGGGGGAGACTTCCATTAGATTTCAACAGGTACCCCGGCCGGGCATTTTGTCCAGAGCGAGAAGCTCCTGGGCATCCAGTGACTTTTGCACTCTGGATAGGGCCAAAAGTCGTCGTTCTAACCTGATTTGTGTCACGCTGTATTTTTCCTCCATCTTTATATAGGACATTGCACCAGAAATGGAATATGGATCCCACGAACATTTCCAGTAAAATGGTGGGAAACCACGTTTTCATTTTTAACCCTAGTTGACTCCTTGTGGGGTATTCGGCACAATATTTATAGAGCTGAAAGAGACGGGTAAGAGGAAAATAAAATGATTTGCCTTTTCACAGTGACTGTGATTCTACCTGGATGAGCCAGGAACTAAGCCTGGACAATGCCGGTGTCTGTTCCTAGGACTGATCTTGGGGTCTTCGGGTTTTCTACAGGACATAAAATCTTGTTTTAGGGGTCCAAATGTCCTTAAAAAAAGTCAGGCCACTGTAGCCATGTTTCATTTTTACACCAATTATAGGACACCAATGTTTCTCAGTGCTGTGCATGTTTATCCACATTCCCATTGACTTCTATTGGTGTCCGCTTGTCTCTGCAACCCATAGCATGCATGCAGCTATATCTATGCAAAATCCCCTTACCGTATACTATGGCTGGATACACACGGGGGGACTATTTGTCCCGAGCCAGCATTCGGTCAGACAAATGACTGTCGAACGAGGCCGATTGGGCAGTCACGTAGGTAACCGCAGCCGTGATTTACCAGCAGTCCTCTATCTGGACGAACGGGCTACCAAGCACGGTTGCAGCTGCCGCACACACACACCATGCGATATCTAAGGCCACCAACTGATAGACATCACTATGGTCGTGAAATATTTCATGGTGTGTAACCAGCCATAAGGTGGCCATACACTACAAAAGGTTATTACAATCTTAATTACGATCTTAAACCCACCGATACTTTGATAACAGATGTACAATGTGGATGTACATAAATACTCTGCTCCACGTTTGATTCGTTTGGTGATTAATGTTGAATGTCGTCTATTGTGAGGTCACATTACATCATTTCCATTGAATAGGAACAAAACCTACAATCATTTACCAATGACTTTCCCTATGGTAATTCCGATCGGTATACAATCTAATGTCACATAATAAGATCGGGAAAAATGTACAATTATTCAATTGTATTTAAAATCGCCTTAATGTCACCTTTAGGGTCTGATGCAAAACTTTACCCGTGTTATTAATTTGCTCCTTTTATTGCAATCGCTAATCTTCACTTCTGTACCAAGTGACAAAACGCTCTAATTTCATTCCCATGGGGGAGCTGTCTGGTCCCTCTGCAGAGAGACCTAGCGACCCCTTAAACAGCAGATAAAGTTGTATTTTCTTCCTATAAGTTCGTCTAATCCTTTCCTTTTCTCTGTGACGGTCGAACATCTGGATTCAAACTGGGTTTATAGACATCAAAAAGCATAAATTATGGAGCTTGTTGAACATGAAAACCTGGCAAAGAAGCCAAGATTCTGTCTGCGTTTCCCATCAAGTTCTCTACGAGACGACAGTCTCCCCGCTCCGTCCCTCTCTATATTATCCGTCTCTCCTGTCCTCTGTGCTTCCTCTCTGTTCCCCTCGTCTACTTGCTTTGTTTGCCAGTAGCCCGGGAGCCATTGTTCTTAGCAAGATAAAAATCTCTCTCAGTATTTATGATCTTCCTATGGTGCTAGACAGATCGTAGTGTCATGTTTTTTTAAATGCTGTTTGTTTGGCAGGGGACCCCTCGTGGAATCTGCGGCCCACTGCTTGAGTGCTGGAAGCTATTTTAATACTGAAAAGGCAGCGGTTGCCCGGTCTTGTTTTGGATCTTCAGTCTCCTATGGCAGTTAGAAGAACACGGCCATGTTTGCAATGTAAATGATTAAATGCGGTGAGGTTATCCTTACAGTGCTCACAATATCACGGTGGAACCTGCAATTTTGGCTGTGGAAGGCGCCGTCATGAGCAGATCGAATTTGCATCCTCCACTAACCCGCACGAGGCGTTAAAGGAACTCTGCTACTTAATAGGAGTTTACCCCAACTTGTATTCTCCTCTTTTTAATATTAAAGGTTCATTGAGATTTGTAGTTAGAGTTCTTAATGCAGACCTGAACATTATTTTTATAACATTATATAAAGGGCAGTAGCAGTCCACCAATCAGTGTTAGTCAGCCCTCCAGTCCACCAGTCAGTGTTAGTCAGCCCAGCACTCCCATTTCCCAAAAGCTACGCCTATGTTCCCTGATGAGCCACGCCCACTTATTGTGCCACAACCCGTCTGGCGATAGCGGCATTTAAAAGTTGTCTTAGGTGTCAAAAATCCTAGGAACACCCCTGCTGCTTGACATCCTTGTTAAGTTATACTTTTATTGTGTCCACGTCATTATATTCCTTCCAACTGGTCAGTTTAAAGCAAATGTTTGTACAATGATTAATTTCATGTATCATTGTCCTTTAAGTGTACAATACTAGTGGTGGCAGTCTGGCAGACTCTCTGGATGGGGGTATGGTAAAGACTTTAGTTGACTATCATAGACCAGCACACCGTAGCGTTGTCCCATAAGATCTAAACTACCTGGTGCCAAAATATCTTAACTCATAACCTAGAGATGAAACTTTCAGGGAGGTTCAATTAAAGTTCCTATAGTTAAAAATGGTGCTAATTTTGCCCCAACCAATCAGATGTTAACTTTCAAATGTTAAATAAGATTTGATTGGTTGGGGCAAAATTAGCACCATTTTAACGGTAAGAATTTATTGAATCTCCCTGCTTGTGTTTTGCTGCTTGGTTGCACCCAAAACATTAGGCAACTTACCTCTCAACGTTCTAATAACTCGCCTGGGCCATCTACATGTTAATGGAACGCTGGGGAGGTATTGGATGAATTGAACGAAATGATCCATTAGTATATGGCCACATATACCAAACCGGCACGGCCAAGCTACCCCAAACCGGATGGTTGGGGGCTGCGGCCAGCACAAGAGCCAAGAAAGAAAGTAATTCTCGGTTCCAAAGAGAAGAAACTGAAAAATAAAGGCCAACTGTGGATTATCTTTACCCTGTTTACCATCATATACTAAAAACTGTCATTGAGATCTTCCTTTTAAATTTCTTTTTTCTTTTCCATCCCAGTGAACTTCTCCTTTTGCACATTTTCCCGTGAGAGATTTGCCCTCCGACTGCCCAAACTACAAATTTCATTTTTGTTGACCACTTAAACCAACACTTTTCTGAAATGCTGAATTGAGCTGATTGTGAGAATTTGCAGTGCACATCAGAAATATCCAGGGTGAAGTTTATTCCACCTGCCCCTTAAATTAGGCACCGGCACAGAGTCCCCCATACCACCTAAATAAACATTCGTATCAGCTGTGGGTTTATTTATTTTATTTTTACCCAGGTATGACCTCATTCCTCATATGACTCTGCACTTTGCTCTGTTATTTTTAACCCTTTCACTGTGCATGCTTAGTTGTTTACATTTCTGTAAGGGGGAATGATGTGCTTTGGCATTAATATTTTTTTATTCTAATGTATTGCTGAAAAATGACTCAGGGTATTATATAATGAGTATACCTATTCTTATAGAGCCCTGTCCCGTAGAGCTTACATTTCTAATCACGTACACACAGCAAAGCAGTTGGTGTTTAGAGTTGTAGGTGGAACATAGACCAAGCACAGGGAGAACGTACAAATCTCTACCCAATGTAAAGCTAAGCTGATGCTGCCTCACCCCTGGTTTTACTGTTATATACTTAGAATCTTTCATTAAATTTCTTGATCTCTGGACCTCTGAAGCTCCACCTCCTTTTGGCCTTGGGCCTAACCAATGGAAGACATGCTCTGCAAGAACACAGCTTCCCATGGATGATCCCGGACAGGGAGGTGAGACTGCTACAAAGGTTATGCAACCTGGAATTGCAATTAAAGGTTATAAAGGTTAACCCAGGGGCGAGGACCTAGTGGTTTAGATACTCACCCTGGGAAGTCTTAATTTGAGGGTGGTGAGCTTGGGGTATATAGTTGTCCTTTAATAAACTTTAATTATTTTTTTAAATACAAATTTTTTTTAAATATAATATCAGTGTTTGTGTCCTTGAAATAAGGTGATGAAAAAGTCATTTTATTAAAATGCCATTTCCATGTAACAGGCAGAACGGATTGTGTTAACGTCTATCCGGACATTTCCTGCTGTCTATGGCTTCATCTGCCTGTAATCCAGTTCTCTCCTATCCCTGTAGTCTTACCAGCTATTCTGTTTTCCTGCATGTTTCTCCCCCTAGTAAAGTTAACCTCAGAAGCACTGGTTCTGCCAAGGTGTTATGTCCGTCTTAGTAATTACATAGTGAGGGTACGTAGGCATTGCAGCAGAGTCTCAGTTTAGATTTAAAGGGGAAGTTCGGCACAAAAACCCATGCTTTTAAAATACAACTATACTCAACCTTTCCCCCAGTTCCATACCGGCATAGTATCCAGGACGGTTAATGTTACAAAAACAACATTAATTATTAATAACTTTACTAATAAGTAATATTCTTAATTTGATGGTTTCATTAGACTAACACTGTAGTAAATACACTATGTAGTAAGTATTCAGTCCACACAGATGGAGGTAAGTATTCATACTGTTTATTAGACTAACACTGTAGTGAATACACTATGTAGAAAGTATTCAGTCATACAGATGGAGGTAAGTATTCATACTATTTATTAGACTAACACTGTAGTGAATATACTATGTAGAAAGTATTCAGTCCATACAGATGGAGGTAAGTATTCATACTATTTATTAGACTAACACTGTAGTGAATATACTATGTAGAAAGTATTCAGTCCATACAGATGGAGGTAAGTATTCATACTATTTATTAGACTAACACTGTAGTGAATACACTATGTAGAAAGTATTCAGTCCATACAGATGGAGGTAAGTATTCATACTATTTATTAGACTAACACTGTAGTAAATACACTATGTAGTAAGTATTCAGTCCATACAGATGGAGGTAAGTATTCATTCTATTTTATATAGACTCACTGTAGTGAATATACATGTAGAAAGTATTCAGTCCATACAGATGGAGGTAAGTATTCATACTATTTATTATAGACTAACACTGTAGTGAATACACTATGTAGTAAGTATTCAGTCCACACAGATGGAGGTAAGTATTCATACTATTTATTAGACTAACACTGTAGTGAATACACTATGTAGAAAGTATTCAGTCTATACAGATGGAGGTAAGTATTCATACTATTTATTAGACTAACACTGTAGTGAATACACTATGTAGTAAGTTTCATATTCAATAAAAGTTCTTATCGTTTAAAATGGTGCTAGTTTTGCCCCAACCAATCAGATGTTAGCTTTCAAATGTTAAATAACATCTGATTGGTTGGGGCAAAATTAAAATACACACACACCAACTGACCTACCTTTAATGCATGTGACATATTTAAAGGGTAAGTAAAAAACAACAATGTCCTCATAATTGACATTATTGAGTTTAAAAATCTGCAGCACAACACACAAATTCCCTTCCAAAATGGTCTTTCAAGCCAATTCAAAGTTATACTTAAACTCCATTTCTAGTTATTATTGTGGACTTATAACATCTTCCGTAGCGCATTACAATTACATGGATACATTCATATTCAGGCCCTGCCCCGAAGAGCTTACAATCTAAGCACAATCATTTGACACATACAACCTATCAGTATGTTCATTATGATTGTGGGGGAAACTGGAGTGCCAGGAGCCACGCAAGCACGGGGGAACATACAAACTCCTTGCAGATGGTCCATGGTGGATCGAACTCAGGACTCCAGCACTGCAAGGGATCAGTTCTAACCACTGAGCCACCGTGCTGCCCATTCAAGAGCTTGTGCTAAGAGCAGGTTCACTTCATTGTCTCCCCCTTCAGCTCTGCACCATGTTCTTTCTATAGTGTAACATAAACTGGGTACACAGACCTTTGAAAAAGACAGACATCTAGACCCCCTTAGCTGGCTCTATGACTGCTGCACAATCGGTAAAATGGTCCAGTGTCGGACTGGCCCACAGTGTTATATCGGAATCCCGGTGGGCCCACGCCCAGTCACCCAAGAAAACAGAGAAAACTGCTAATTTAAATACAATGCAATGGAGGGCCCCAATTCCTCACATTGCCTAGGGCCCTTGTTTCCATTTAATCCAGCTCTGATTTATATACATTAAGGGCTAGGCCACACTTGCACGATTTTTTTTGCGTTCGCGATTGCGCACACAATTATATATATTGAGTTGAAAATGGCGGTAACGCACCGAAATCGTGCGATTTCTTATCTCAAAAGGCGAAATCGCACCTAGATCGCATGTAAACGCCAACGCACGATGGGTGGCGATTGTTGTGTGATTCCGTTTGCGATAGTGTGGCCCTGCCCTTACTACTAATTAGCCATGCGCAGGCACGTGTTTTTATAACACGGGTCCAGTTGTATGCACTACGGGCAACCTCGGTTCCTGTTATTTGTAAGAACCAGAGTAACAAGTACAAACAGTCATTTTAAATGAATACACTGTAAAAAATAAAGCCCTTAGGTAACTGAACGCTGCCTAACCCGCTCACAAAATTACTTTGATTAGTAAGTAAAGGGGGATTATGGGATGACAGTGTCCCTTTAAACACTTGGAATGTTGGCTAATTCTGTCACCCAGCTGTAAGTCATTGGGCAGAGCTCTCCTGGTCTCAGTACAAACAGCTCAGCTTCAATGGGAACTCAGCACCAGTAACCACTTTATCCGAATGTTTATCAAGCTTAACATTGTGTGATTGGCCAGACCCTCATTACCAACGGTCACCGAGCAAATATGTCACCTGCTAATGACGACATGAGTCCTTTAACAAGGTGCAAATGGGGCAATAATCCCACGTGTTCTTTGATTGGTTCATAGAGTCCCTAACAAGGTCAAATAAGGGCAATTAATCCCCAGTGCATTCTTTGATTGGTCATAGAGTCCCTTTAACAAGGTGGCAGATTAATCCTGCGTGTTCTTTGATTGGTTCATAGAGTCCCTTCCAAGGTGCAGATTAATCCCAGCGCATTCTTTGATTGGTTCATAAGTCCCTTTCACAGGTGCAGATAAATCCTAGCGTGTTCTTGATTGTTCATAGAGTCCCTTTAACAAGGTGCAGATTAATCCCAGCGTGTTTCTTGATTGGTTCTAGAGTCCCTTTAACAAGGTGCAGATTAATCCCAGCGGCATTCCTTTGATTGTTCATAGAGTCCCTTAACAAGGTGCATTAATCCCAGCGCATTTCTTGATTGGTTCATAGAGTCCTTTAACAAGGTGCAAATGGCAATATCCGTGCATTCTTTGATTGGTTCATAGAGTCCCTTTAACAAGGTGCAGATTAATCATAGCGCATTCTTTGATTGGTTCATAAGTCCCTTTAACAAGGTTCAGATTAATCCCAGCGCATTCTTTGATTGGTTCATAGAGTCCCTTTAACAAGGTGCAGATTATCCTAGCGTGTTCTTTGATTGGTTTCATAGAGTCCCTTTAACAAGGTGCAGATTAATCCTAGCGCATTTCTTTGATTGGTTCATAGAGTCCCTTTAACAAGGTGCAGATTAATCCTAGCGCATTCTTTGATTGGTTCATAGAGTCCCTTTAACAAGGTGCGATTAACCTAGCGGTTCTTTGATTGGTTCATAGAGTCCCTTTACAAGGTGCAGATTAATCCTACGTGTTCTTGATTGGTCATAAAGTCCCTTACAAGGTGCGATTAATCCTAGCGTGTTCTTTGATTGGTTCATAGAGTCCCTTTAACAGGTGGCAGATTAATCTAGCGTGTTCTTTGATTGGTTCATAGAGTCCCTTTAACAAGGTGCAGATTAATCCCAGCGCATTCTTTGATTGGTTCATAGAGTCCCTTTAAAAAGGGCAGATTAATCCCAGCGCATTCTTGATTGGTTCATAGGTCCCTTTAACAAGGTGCAGATTAATCCTAGCGTGTTCTTTGATTGGTTCATAGAGTCCCTTTAACAAGTGGCAGATTAATCCCAGCGTGTTCTTTGATGGTTCATAGAGTCCCTTTAACAAGGTGCAGATTAATCCTAGCGTGTCCTTTGATTGTTCATAGAGTCCCTTTAACAAGGTGCAGATTATTCCCAGCGTCCTTCTTGATTGGTTCATAGAGTCCCTTTAACAAGGTGGCAGATTAATCCCAGTGCGTTCTTTGATTGGTTCATAGAGTCCCTTTAACAAGGTGCAGATTAATCCATGTGTTCTTTGATTGGTTCATAGAGTCCCTTTAACAAGGTGCGATTATCTTAGCGTGTTCTTTGACTGGTTCATACAGCCCTTCAACAAGGTGCAGATTATCCCAGCGTGTTCTTTATTGGTTCATAGCATGAATTTCCATTTTATTCTAAATATGAAATCCTGGTGTTCTATGGGGAGTGTGTGGCAGATAATCTGATCTGATAGGGACACACTAATAAATGTCACAATATTATTCTATCTCTGCCAGATTAATAGGCGTCCATGGGTTTTATCTGGCAACCTTAATTGGGAGGACACTCTTACGAGCACGCTAACGCCCGCGATTGCACGAGAGTGTGTGCATAATGCCCAATGTTTCACATTCGGAGCACATGCGGTCAATGCAAACATTAAGTGTGTATAAGGCATTAGGCTAGTTCATGTGGGTCGATATTTTGCCAGTCGTGTGTAATATTGGTGCCAATTTTTACCACGTCTGATGTTTTGGATGGATCAGACATGTTGGTAAATTTTGGGTGATCTAACTTCGCCATAGTCCCTACTGTTTTTACTGGTCTGGAAACGCCAGCCTTCAGCAGCCCATTTGATTGGTTGAGACAAAATGGAAAAAAAAATCAAAAATGGAACGTACTTTTCGATAACCCACGAAAATCCGATCGGAAACTACTTTCAAGTTTCCACGTATATTCCAGGTTTATCGAAAGTACGGGTTCATTTCGAGGGCTCGCAAAAACTTTGTATATTCGGTAACCTTCGAAAATACGTTCAAAAGATCCGAACGGTCTGCTCTGTTCCGACGGAATGTTCGGATTTTGGAACCTAGTGGTTCCTTGTAGGAACGGATCCGGATCCATCTCTACTCCGTTGATTTATCTGTGGGTCAGGAATACAGTGTGTGTTGGCAAGACAGCCATGAGTGCAAACTGCATTCAATGTGGGTCTGAGACTATGATTTTCTACTGGTCTGGCATGTTCTTCTGTTTGTGATTTGTTTTAAATGATTTTAAAGGATAACTAACTAAAAATGTACTATTTAAAACTCAAAATTGCCTGTTTGCCTGTTGCAGGGAGGTTGGATTAATTATTCCTACCCATATTGTTTTGTCGAGAAGCTACTCATTTTTTTAGATGATCTGATCAAGCAGAAATCTGCTCAACATGGACGTGCAAGGTTACGGATTCCGATCGGTACTTCGGAATAAATAAATCCTCACCGAGAGCCTTTGGTAGAGTGACCAGATCATTTGCTTTTGGTGATTGGAGGGCACTAACATGGATTACTTTAGTTCCCCTTTAGAAATCGGACAACCGCAGAGCACGATTAGGAACGTAAGGAGAGTTAAACAAACCGCATTACCCATGAGTGTTCCAGACATATGGAGAACTATTTAGTGAGCATCTGTACAAAACGACCACTAATGTATTCAAAGATTTCACGACCAAACAAAATTACAATTTTGTGACTCATAAACATTTCACAACAAAACAAGTAACAGCGCTTTTCCAGTTACATTTTGTTTTCTGTCACCTTAGTTTTACCCTTGATGATCTTGTGAAAGTATTTTAAATACCCCTTAGACCTCCTCCAGGTGTTGTTTGTTCTGACATTACAGAGCCAGGTTCTATAACTGTTACAGAAAGGGGATTACAAGGACTGATTGCATCACTGTCTCATTGAAAGGTATTTAGCGTACGTTTGTTTGTTTTATAGGCAATTCATGTCAACAGAATGACAGTTGTTTAGTCTTCCCCCACACATGTCAAACACAAGGAATCTGGCCCGTCTGGCCATTTTTTGTGGCCCCAAGTGACTGTACAGCATCTGACACCTACGGTACTACACCGCAACCATTAAAGATGGCCGAATCTCGTTGGTTTCTTTCCATTTTTGTATTTCTGGATCTTGGGAAAATCCTGAAGATCCGAAAATTTGAAACCGGAACAAATTTTCGATAATTTTCGAATGTACGGAGCTATTTTGCAATTTAAATTGCTCGACCGGTCGAAAAATGTGTAAATACGATTGGAGACCATTTTCAAGTTTCCGATCGCATTTCCGAGGATTTTCGAACATTCGAGGCAATTTTTCCAAAATTACCAAAAAAAGCTCCGTACATTAAAATTATCGAAAATTCACAAAATCCGACGATCTCAGGAACCAAGAGTTTCGTGTCGGACCCGATCCCATCTCTAACACCATTTGTGCAGTAATTACAGATCTGCCTGTTAGGTACCGCGCTCTGATCGCCATATCTAGCTGGCAGATCTGTAGTTACATCACTGCCTGGCACTGCACAAATGGATAACCGTGTTTTAATATAACAGTTGATAGTGTATCTAGCCTGGCGCTGGGAGGGAGGTGGGACAACAGGCTTTCATTGGTTTGGCAACTCCATTACCATGCCAGACGAGTAAGGTGGGCATTCCACATTGCACATGATCCCGCCATAGCAGAGGCCCAGTCCAAAACAGTTCGCTACCCCACCATTTCCCTGCCGAACCTAGCAGTGGGCACAAGTGTGGCAGAGTCCCAATCCTGCACCTGCTAAGTATCTTAATATCTTTTGGGCCCTTAAACGACTGAGTTAGACACCCCTGGTCTACCCGGTGTATACGAGACTCCGCCGGAGTAATTAAAGGACAACTTACTGCATGATCACTTAAAAAGTCTCTCTTCGTTTTAGATAAATTAGGAGGTAGGAGTATCCCTACATTAAGAAAGCCATCAGCGTTTGATCGACTATAGAAGTCAACCTTCAGAACTTCCCACTGTCATTTCCCGGTTTCTCTCCGCGCACGCTCACCCCCTGAGAATAGAAGAGAAATTTAATGTGGATGTTTCCTCTCAGTACAGTTGAATGCAGATCCTGTAAATTATTTAATCATTATGCAGTATATCTTTCCATGTGTGGTCAGGAGAATCAACTGAAATTTCCTATTAAGTCATTAGAGGGGGGAGGCTTGAGATGTCCACTGTTCTGACATAATACAATGAATACTAGAAGGTCCTTGCTAATGAGTGATGGGTTTAACCTGTTTCTTGCACCTGGCTGAACCAATTACCCTTTGGCTTTCTGACTAGTGATGAACTTTATGAGTTCGGATGAACTCGACTATCCAAACTCTATCCGAACTAGTTCGGGTTTATTCAAAGTCAGACTCATTTTCGATAATATAGAAAAAATTGCTAATTATCGAATTTGCGAATCAGTAACACTAGAATGAAACGTTCGAATTCTGTAATCCTCGGATGTAGCCTTCGATTTCGATAATCCTCGACTGTACCATTTGGTAACCCTCGAATGAAGCCTTTTGTTTGGTAACCCTTGAATGTAGTGGTCGATTCTGTAACCTCGAATGTAGCCTTCCAATTGGCCATAACCCTTGAATGTACTCCATTGTCCATAACCCTTGAATGTAGCCTTCCAATTGGCCATAACCCTTGAAGGTAGCCTTCCAATTGTCCATAACCCTTGATGTACCGTTCCAATTGGCCATAACCCTCGATGTAGCCTTCCATTTGCCATAACCCTCGAATGTAGCCTTCCAATTGTCCATAACCCTTGAATGTAGCCTTCCAATTGGCCATAACCCTCGAATGTAGCCTTCCAATTGTCCATAACCCTCGAATGTAGCGTTCCAATTGGCCATAACCCGAATGTAGCCTTCCAATTGGCCATAACCTCGAATGTAGCCTTCCAATTGTCCATAACCCTGAATGTAGCGCCAATTTGCCATAACCCTCGAATGTAGCGTTCCAATTGGCCATAACCCATCGATTAGCGTTCCAATTGGCCATAACCCTCGAATGTAGCGTTCCAATTGCATAACCCTCGAATGTAGCGTTCCAATTGGCCATAACCCTCGAATGTAGCGTTCCAATTAGCTAATGTAGCATGCGGAAACCCGACAATTGTCCTTATCATGGGGAAAGTTAGTGTTTAAATGAGTTTTATTGACAGTGACATGTTCCCCAGACCATTTCCCAGGTGCCATTTACAGTAAGTTATCATTGTTAGTTTAACTGTAATTTATCCAAACTTTTTGAACAATTTCCTCCCGTTAACTTTGATGGATTGGTTTCCGAACTATAGAACTTTTACTGAGGTTTGCCCATCTCTATACTGACCATGAGATAACTGTCTAGAAGATTGCTGGGATAATACAAGAGGACATATTTTTTTTACGGCAGGGAGATAGTTTATGTAACGTTTATTTGGCATTATATATTAATATACTATCAGGGTTATTTCAATAAAAGTTCTTATCGTTTAAATGGTGCTAGTTTTGCCCCAACCAATCAGATGTTAGCTTTCAAATGTTAAATACCATCTGATTGGTTGGGGCAAAATTAACACCATTTTAAACGATAAGAACTTTTATTGAATCTCCCTGTATATGTTGTTTTTTGTGGTTTCCACACCTGCATGGTTTACTATGTTTATAGCCCTTAAAGGGCAAATCCACCCTTAGAATGAAAATGTACCCCCAGGCCCCCCATTCTCCCCAATCACCCGCAATCAGCTGTTTAATACTCGGTACCGGACTTGGTACTCTTGGATTAGTCTTTATTTAGATTAGGAAACCTGAACCAATTATAGAGATAGGGGATCCTCTTGTATTCAGCTGTGTTTGGTTGTACCAGCTACCGAGATATTTCTTTAAAAATATGATTTAAACGCTACTTACAGACCCTTCTCTCCTGCGGTGCAGCAAGCAGGGGGCCGGACCAGCAGCCGTGTCTGTGATTGGCTGAGACAATCACAGATGCAGCTGCCGTCAATGAAAACGCCGTGGGAACGAAGGTTTGTAGGCAGCGTTCTGATGTTTGTTTGTTTTTTAAAATAACTCCGCATTCAGAGGTGGGCAGAGGGCATCTATCATATGGCAAAACGATTTCTCGCTAGAAGCAACGGCTGCAGAGGATGGATCAGGATGGTGGGAGGGAGGGGGAAAGGGCTCCCCTGTGTTTGCCACTGTCCTCTCAGAGGACAAGGAGGAGTTGGAAGACAGCTCCTACTCTTCAGTTTCCTGGACTTTGGACAAGCACTGCAGGAGAACCATAAGGGTTTTTGAAACTACATAGTGCGGCCAGTAGTGGGTTAAATTTTAGTTTGGGGGGTGGACATGTCCTTTAAAGCTGTTGCAAATCCTGTCTTAAAGCCACGCTAACAAATAGGTTAGCGTGACTTTAAGTCTATAATTAGAGCACTGTGGTGATGTTCGCTGTTTCCTATTATTATGTTTACTTGCTGGATTGAGATACCAGTATATCAGACATGATGTCTATGCTGCGCGCTCAGTAAATGGATGTGTTTTTAATGATGATTTTTTTGCTGCTTTTGGTCTCCACAATTTAATGTTTTATGTTGTAATGTGCCCTTCTCTTGTCCTACTCTGTGTAGCTTTTATAGTACACCTGAGTTTTTTTGCTCGCCCTGAAAGAATAAGGATATGACATCACAGAGATCGGTCATGCAACATAAGTGTGTATAAGGCATTAGGCTAGTACATGTGGGTCGATATTTGCCAGTCGTGTGTAAATATTGGTGCCATTTTTACCACGTCTGATGTTTTGGATGGATCAGACATGTTGGTAAATTTTGGGTGATCTAACTTCGCCATAGTCCCTACTGTTTTTAATGGTGCGAAACGCCAGCCTCAGCAGCCCATTTGATTGTTGAGACAAAATGGAAAAAAAAAAATCAAAAATGGAACGTACTTTTCGATAACCCACGAAAAATCCGATCGGAAACTACTTTCAAGTTTCCAGCGTATATTCCAGGTTTATCGAAAGTAGGGGTCATTCTGAGGGCTCCAGAAAATAACTTTGTATATTCGGTAACCTTCGAAAATACGTTACAAAGTCGAACGGTCTGCTCTGTTCCGACGGAATGTTCGGATTTTGGAACCTAGTGGTTCCTTTGGTAGGAACGGATCCGGATCCAATCTCTACTCCGTGATTTATCTGTGGGTCAGGAATACAGTGTGTGTTGGCAAGACAGCCATGAGTGCAAACTGCATTCAATGTGGGTCTGAGACTATGATTTTCTACTGGTCTGGCAGGTTTCTTCTGTTTTGTTGATTTGTTAAATGATTTTAAAGGATAACTAAACTAAAAAGTACTATTTAAAACTCAAAATTGCCTGTGCCTGTTGCAGGGAGGTTGGATTAATTATTCCTACCCAATATTGTTTTGTCGAGAAGCTACTCATTTTTTTAGATGATCTGATCAAGCAGAAATCTGCTCAACATGGACAGTGCAAGGTTAGGATTCCGATCGGACTTTCGAATAAAATAAATCCTCACCGAGAGCCTTTGGTAGAGTGACCAGATCATTTGCTTTTGGTGATTGGAGGGCACTAACATGGATTTAACTTTAGTTCCCCTTTAGAAATCGGACCAACCGAGAGCCGATTAGGAAAGTAAGGAGAGTTAAACAAACCGCATACCCATGAGTGTTCCAGACATATGGAGAACTATTTAGTGAGCATTGTACAAAACGACACTAATGTATTCAAAGATTTCACGACAAAAACAAAAATTACATTTGTGAATCATAACATTTCACAACAAAACAGAAGTAACAGCGCTATTTCCAGTTACTGTGTTTCTGTCACCTTAGTTTACCCTTGATGATCTTGTGAAAGTATTTTAAATACCCTTAGACCTCCTCCCGGTGTTGTTGTTCTGACATTACAGGAGCAGGGTTCTATAACTGTTACAGAAAGGGGATTACAAGGACTGATTGCATCACTGTCTCATGAAAGGTATTTAGCGTACGTTGTTTGTTTTTATAGGCAGTTCATGTCAACAGAATGAAACAGTGTTTAGTCTTCCCACCACAGTTCAAACACAAGGAATTGGCCGTCTGGCCATTTTTTGTGGCCCCAGTGACTGTACAGCATCTGACACCTACGGTACTACAACCGCAACATTAAAGATGGCCGAATCTCGTTGGTTCTTTCCATTTTGTATTTCTGGATCTTGGGAAAATCCTGAAGATCCGAAAATTTGAAACCGGAACAAATTCGATAATTTTCGAATGTACGGAGCTATTTTGCAATTTAAATTGCCTCGAACGGTCGAAAAAATGTGTAAAATACGATTGGAGACCATTTTCAAGTTTCCGATCGCATTTCCGAGGATTTTCGAACATTCGAGGCAATTTTTCCAAAATTACACAAAAAAAGCTCCGTACATTCGAAAATTATCGAAAATTCACAAAATCCGGACGATTCAGGAACCAAGGAGTAGTTTCGTGTCGGACCGGATCCATCTCTACAACCATTTGTGCAGTAATTACAGATCTGCCTGTTAGGTACGCGCTGATCGCCATATCTAGCTGGCAGATCTGTAGTTACATCACGTGTGCACTGACCAAATGGATAACCGTGTTTATATATAACAGTTGATGTGTATCTAGCCTGGCGCTCTGGGAGGGAGGTGGGACAAACGGCTTTCCATTGGTTTGGCAACTCCATTACCATGCCAGACGAGTAAGGGGGCATTCCACATTAGCACATGATCCCATAGGCAGAGGACCCCGTCCAAAACAGTTCGCTACCCACCATTTGTCCGAGACCTAGCAGTGGGCACAAGTGTGGCGAAGTCCCAACCTGCACCTGCTAAGTATCTTAATATCTTTTGGGCCCTTAAACGACTGAGTTAGACACCCTGGTCTACCCGGTGTATACTGACAGATCCGCCTGAGTAATTAAAGGACAAACTATACTGCATGATCACTTAAAAAGTCCTCTTCGTTTTAGAATAAATTAGAGGGAGGTAGGAGTATCCCTACATTAGAAAAGCCATCAGCGTTTGATCGACTATAGAAGTCAACCTTCAGAACTTCCCACTGTCATTTCCCGGTTTCTCTCCCGCGCACGCTCACACCCCTGAGAATAGAAGAGAAATTTAAATGTGGATGTTCCCTCCAGTACATGTTGAATGCAGATCCTGTAAATTATTTAATCATTATGCAGTATATCTGTCCATGTGTGGGTCAGGAGAATCAACTGAAATTTACTATAAGTCATTAGATGGGGGAGGCTGAGATGTCACTGTGCGACATAATACAATGAATACTAGAAGGTCCTTGCTAATGAGTGATGGGTTTAACCTGTTTCTTGCACCTGGCTGAACCAATTACCCTTTGGCTTTACTGACTAGTATGAAATTTATGAGTTCGGATGAACTCGAACTATCCAAACTCTATCCGAACTAGTTCGGGTTTATTCAAAGTCAGACCATTTTCGATAATTATAGAAAAAAATTGCTAATTATCGAATTTGCGAATCAGTAACACTAGAATGAAACGTTCGAATTCTGTAATCTCGGATGTAGCCTCGATTTCGTAATCCTCGACTGTACCATTTGGTAACCCTCGAATGAAGCCTTTGTTTTGGTAACCCTTGAATGTAGTGGTCGATTTCTGACCTCGAATGTAGCCTTCCAATTGGCCATAACCCTTGAATGTAGCCTTCCAATTGTCCATAACCCTTGAAGTTAGCCTTCCAATTGGCCATAACCCTTGAATGTAGCCTTCCAATTGTCCATAAACCTTGAATGTAGCGTTCCTTCCAATTGGCCATAACCCGAATGTAGCCTTCCAATTTGCCATAACCCTCGAATGTAGCCTTCCAATTGTCCATAACCTGAATGTAGCCTTCCATTGGCCATAACCCTCGAATGTAGCCTTCCAATTGTCCATAACCCTCGATGTAGCGTTCCAATTGGCCATAACCCTCGAATGTAGCCTTCCAATTGGCCATAACCCTCGAATGTAGCCTTTAATTGTCATAACCCTTGAATGTAGCGTCCAATTTGCCATAACCCTCGAATGTAGCGTTCCAATTGGCCATAACCCTCGAATTGTAGCGTTCCAATTGGCATAACCCTCGTGTAGCGTTCCAATTGGCCATAACCCTCGAATGTAGCGTTCCAATTGCCAAACCCTCGAATGTAGCGTTCCAATTAGCTAATGTAGCATGCGGAAACCCGACAATTGTCCTTATCATGGGGAAAGTTAGTGTTTAAATGAGTTTTATTGACAGTGACATGTTCCCCAGACCATTTCCCAGGTGCCATTTACAGTAAGTTATCATTGTTAGTTTAACTGTAATTTATCCAAACTTTTTGAAATTTCCTCCCGTTAACTTTGATGGATTGGTTTCCGAACTATAGAACTTTTACTGAGGTTTGCCCATCTCTATACTGACCATGAGATATTACTGTCTAGAAGATTGCTGGGATAATACAAGAGGACATATTTTTTTTACGGCAGGGAGATAGTTTATGTAACTGTTATTTGGCATTATATATTAATATACTATCAGGGTTATTCAATAAAAGTTCTTATCGTTTAAAATGGTGCTAGTTTTGCCCCAACCAATCAGATGTTAGCTTTCAAATGTTAAATAACATCTGATTGGTGGGGCAAAATTAGCACCATTTTAAACGATAAGAACTTTTATTGAATCTCCTGAGTATGTTGTTTTTTGTGGTTTCCACACCTGCATGGTTTACTATGTTTATAGCCCTTAAAGGGCAAATCCACCCTTAGAATGAAAATGTACCCTGCTGTTAATGCCCCTAATTCCTACCTTTCACTATACTAACCTTTAACAAAGGGCCAGGTGAAAACGCAGGGGACCCGACCCGCAGCTTTTGACCCAGGCCCCCCATTCTCCCAATCACCCGCAATCAGCTGTTTAATACTCGGTACCGGACTTGGTACTCTTGGATTAGTCTTTTATTAGATTAGGAAACCTGAACCAATTATAGAGATAGGGGATCCTCTTGTATTCAGCTGTGTTTTGGTTGTACCAGCTACCGAGATATTTCTTAAAAATATGATTTAAACGCTAATACAGACCCTTCTCTCCTGCGGTGCCAGCAAGCAGGGGGCCGGACCAGCAGCCGTGTCTGTGATTGGCTGAGACAATCACAGATGCAGCTGCCGTCAATGAAAACGCCGTGGGAACGAAGGTTTGTAGGCAGCGTTCTGATGTTTGTTTGTTTTTTAAAATAACTCCGCATTCAGAGGTGGGCAAGAGGCATCTATCATAGGCAAACAGATTTCTCGCTAGAAGCAACGGCTGCAGAGGATGGATCAGGATGGTGGAGGGAGGGGGAAAGGGCTCCCCGTGTTTTGCCACTGTCCTCAGAGGACAAGGAGGAGTTGGAAGACAGCTCCTACTCTTCAGTTTCCTGGACTTTGGACAAACACTGCAGGAGAACCATAAGGGTTTTTGAAACTACATAGTGCGGCCAGTAGTGGGTTAAAATTTAGTTTGGGGGGTGGACATGTCCTTTAAAGCTGTTGCAAATCTGTCTTAAAGCCACGCTAACAAATAGGTTAGCGTGACTTTAAGTCTATAATTAGAGCAATGTGGTGATGTTCGCTGTTCCTATTATTATGTTTACTTGCTGGATTGAGATACCAGTATATCAGACGATTTGTCTATGCTGCGCGCTCAGTAAATGGATGTGTTTTTAATGATGATTTTTTGCTGCTTTTGGTCTCCACAATTTAATGTTTTATGTTGTAATGTGCCCTTCTCTTGTCCTACTCTGTGTAGCTTTTTATGTACACCTGAGTTTTTTTACCGCCCCTGAAGAAAAGGATATGGACATCAAGCCAGAGAAGCAAGCGCCATCACAAACAACTGGTTTGCCCAGACATTCCATGCCCCAAGGATCTAAAAAGACCCCAAGAGAAACAGCCCCACAATAAAAGTCACAACCACTTATATACTCCATTCATTTATTTTGCGTTTGATTGCATCCAAGGTGCAACTAATGTATACGAATACCAAGTCCCCAAGGAAGGACTATCCTGGATACTAACAGGGAGATTCAATAAAAGTTCTTATTGTTAAAATTGGAGCTAATTTAGCCCCAACCAATCAGATGTTATCTTTTAAATGGCAAATAAGTTCTGATTGGTTGGGGCAAAATTAGCTCCAATTTTAACAATAAGAACTTTTATTGAATAAACCTGAAGAACTTTTATCACATCCTCTGTAACAATTTCCCAGAAAACTTGGGCAGTTAGGATGTATGTAATATGCTTCAGGGCATGTCCACCCCCAAAACTAAAATTTAACCCCTTACTGGCCACATCAAGTAGTTTAAAACAATCCTTACCTTACATTCCTGCTCAAAATAGTTCCCCTGCTGTGCCCCTCCAAAGTCCAGGAAACTGCTGTGTAGGAGCAGTGTGTGACTCATGCTGTGCCTGAGACTTCCTCAACCTCATCAAGGTTGAGGCATGCTCAGTGCAGCCCTCCCTGCCTCTCAGCCAATCACGGACGCGGCTGCCGGTCCCGCCCCCTGCTTTCAATTCCTTGCAAGCAGAGGGCCTGAACACTGCAGCGGAGGAGAGAGGGCAGGTAAGTAAGAATCGGGGGACTTTCTAACAATTATATTAATGCGGTTGGGGCTGGGGGAGCATGCCCTACCACATATCAAAAGTTAAATTTCGGGGTGGACATGCCCTTTAACTTTGACCCCATAGTTAAAAGGCTAACAGGGAGATTAAATAAAAGTTCTTATTGTTAAAAATGGTGCTAATTTTGCCCCAACCAATCAGATGTTAGCTTTTAAATGGTAAATAAGATCTAATTGGCTGGGACAAAATTAGCACCATTTTTAACGATAAGAATTTTTATTGAATCTCCCTGTTACTATCAATGCAAAACTTAAAGGAATAGTTCACCAGGAAGGAAGGTGAGTATATTCACCTCGCTCACAAACCAGCTCCATTGAAAATTGTAGTTTAACTATAGCGCACATTTTCGTACATGTGCGCTATAGTTAAACTAAACCAGGAAGCAGTCGAGACTTGTCAACGAAGCTGGTGGTGGATTGTACGCGAGGTTAATATACTCACCTTCATTCCTGGCTCCTGGTCGAGTGATTGAAGAACGGAGGGTAAGCAATAGATCCTTTATCACCACTTTTTGTGTGAACTATTCCTTTAACTTAAAGGGAAAGTTCAATGGAAATACATGTACTTTTCAGAAAAAAGAGCAGTATTTTTCCATCCCAATGACCTTAACCTGCCCATTCAGCATTGTGTCTGTGTATAAATAAATACTGACTTCCTGTTTGCAGGACCCCTAGTAGAGACCGTTATGGTCTTGCCCTTGACCCAGCGCCTGGGTTGATTCAGTTGCTCAGTAGAGATCTGAGCATGTTCAACCCATCCAACAGCCAATCAGTAGAAATTACTGTTAGGAACATTCCAAGGAAGTGGTGCATCCTGGGTAGAAGAAGGACCGTTAGAACCTGAATGTCAGCTCACTAATGTCAACAGCAGGGAACAGCAAAGGGTATAAATTCAACTGATTTTTCATAATGGGAGAGAATATGTAGAATAACTAAGAAGGCATTACACAAACTAACAATGTAACAAATAATGATCATTTCCACTGAACTGTCCCTTTAAAATTCATTGCATCAGATGCACTGTGCTATTTCCATTACGTTTTGGCCCCTACAAATTGCATGAAAAACCCATAAGGGGATATTAATATTACATTGAATAGTGGGTTTTATACTCATTTGGGCAATAACCAAATCCGTTGCATTGCCCTGCTAGCGCCCGTTGTAGATGCCAATTAAAGATTAATATTGGTCAGATTGGATGTCGCCATGTTACTATTATTTCTTGGTTCCAGGGGTTTACATTTTGCTTAAAACAGCAGGAAAATAATAGAAACGTTATTATTTCTCCTTTTTAAATTGCCATCACAGCTTGACAAACCTCGCGGCATGAACGAGGCCTTAATACCTCCAAATGTTTCCTCTATTTGAGTTTCGCTGCTAGGAATCCAGATGCCATGTAACATTCCGAGGACCCTCGTGTTTGGGGGTCACTGGGTTAGCAGAGGAAGGAAACTCTTTGCTTTGGAACACATTGTCTCTGTGCTCACGCGGCCTGATGCACAAAATAACAGAGGGGGCATCGGGGGAGACTTCCATATAGATTTCAACAGGTACCGGGCCGGGCAGTTTGTCCAGAGCGAGAAAGCTCCTGGGCATCCAGTGACTTTTGCACTCTGGATAAGGGCCAAGAAGTCGTCGTTCTAACCTGATTTGTGGTCACGCTGTATATTTCCCTCCATCTTTATATAGGACATTGCACCAGAAATGGAATATGGATCCCACGGAAACATTTCCAGTAAAATGGATGGGAAACCACGTTTTCATTTTTAACCCTAGTTGACTCCTTGTGGGGTATTTACGGCACAATATTTAGAGCTGAAAGAGACGGGTAAGAGGAAAATAAAATGATTTGCCTTTTCACAGTGACTGTGATTCTACCTGGATGAGCCAGGAACTAAGCCTGGACAATGCCGGTGTCTGTTCTCTAGGGACTGATCTTGGGGTCTTTCGGGTTTTCTACAGGACATTAAAATCTTGTTTTAGGGGTCCAAATGTCCTTAAAAAAAGTCAGGCCACTGTAGGCCAATGTTTCATTTTTACACCAATTATAGGACACCAAAATGTTTCTCAGTGCTGTGCATGTTTATCCACATTCCCATTGACTTCTATTGGTGTCCGCTTGTCTCTGCAACCCATAGCAATGCATGCAGCTATATCTATGCAAAATCCCCTTACCGTATACTATGGCTGGATACACACGGGGGGACTATTTGTCCCGAGCCAGCATTCGGTCAGGACAAATGACTGTCGAACGAGGCCGATTGGGCAGTCACGTAGGTAACCGCAGCCGTGATTTACCAGCAGTCTCTATCTGGACGAACGGGCTACCAAGCACGGTTGCAGCTGCCGCACACACACCATGCGATATCTAAGGCCAACCAACTGATAGACATCACTATTGGTCGGTCAGAAATATTTCATGGTGTGTAACCAGCCATAAGGTGGCCATACACTACAAAAGGTTATTACAATCTTAATTACGATCTTAAACCCACCGATACTTTGATAGACAGATGTACAATGTGGATGTACCATAAATACTGCTCCACGTTTGATTCGTTTGGTGATTAATGTTGAATGTCGTCTATTGTGAGGTCACATTACATCATTTACATTGAATAGGAACAAAACACTACAATCATTTTACCAATGACTTTCCCTATGGTAATTCCGATCGGTATTACGATCTAATGTCACATAATAAGATCGGGAAAATGTACAATTATTCAGATTGTATTTAAAATCGCCTTAATGTCACCTTTAGGGTCTGATGCAAAACTTTACCCGTGTTATTAATTTGCTCCTTTTATTGCAATCGCTAATCTTCACTTCTGTACCAAGTGACAAAACGCTCTAATTTCATTCCCATGGGGGAGCTGTCTGGTCCCTCTGCAGAGAGACCTAGCGACCCCATTAACAGCAGATAAAGTTGTATTTTCTTCCTATAACGTTCGTCTAATCCTTTCCTTTTCTCTGTGACGGTCGAACATCTGGATTTCAGAACTGGGTTTAATAGACATCAAAAAGCATAAATTATGGAGCTTGTTGAACATGAAAACCTGGCAAAAGCCAAGATTCTGTCTGCGTTTCCCTAATCAAAGTTCTCTACGAGACGACAGTCTCCGCTCCGTCCCTCTCTATTATCCGTCTCTCCTGTCCTCTGTGCTTCCTCTCTGTTCCCCTCGTCTACTTGCTTGTTTGCCAGTAGCCCAGGGAGCCATTGTTCTTAGCAAGATAAAAATCTCTCCTGCAGTATTTATGATCTTCCTATGGTGCTAGACAGATCGTAGTGTCATGTTTTTTTAAATGCTGTTTGTTTGGCAGGGGACCCCTCGTGGAATCTGCGGCCCACTGCTTGAGTGCTGGAAGCTAGTTTAATACTGAAAAGGCAGCAGGTTGCCCGGTCTTGTTTTGGATCTTCAGTCTCCTATGGCAGTTAGAAGAACACGGCCATGTTTGCAATGTAAATGATTAAATAGCGGTGAGGTTATCCTTACAGTGCTCACAGATATCACGGTGGAACCTGCAATTTTGGCTGTGGAAGGCGCCGTGATGAGCAGATCGAATTTGCATCCTCCACTAACCCGACGGGAGGCGTTAAAGGAACTCTGCTACTTAATTAGGAGTTTACCCCAACTTGTATTCTCCTCTTTTTAATATTAAAGGTTCATTGAGATTTGTAGTTAGAGTTCTTAATGCAGACCTGAACATTATTTTATAAACATTATATAAAGGGCAGTAGCAGTCCACCAATCAGTGTTAGTCAGCCCTCCAGTCCACCAGTCAGTGTTAGTCAGCCCAGCACTCGCATTTCCACAAGCTACGCCTATGTTCCCTGATGAAGCCACGCCCACTTATTGTGCCACAACCCGTCTGGCGATAGGCGGCATTTAAAAGTTGTCTTAGGTGTCAAAAATCCTAGGAACACCCCTGGCTGCTTGACATCCTTGTTAAGTTATACTTTTATTGGTGTCCACGTCCTTATATTCCTTCCAACTGGTCAGTTTAAAAGCAAATGTTTGTACAATGATTAATTTCATGTATCATTGTCCTTTAAGTGTACAATACTAGTGTGGCAGTCTGGCAGACTCTCTGGATGGGTGTATGGTAAAGACTTTAGTTGACTATCATAAGACCAGCACACCGTAGCGTTGTCCCATTAGATCTAAACTACCTGGTGCCAGAAATATCTTAACTCATAACCTAGAGATGAAACTTTCAGGGAGGTTCAATTAAAGTTCCTATAGTTAAAAATGGTGCTAATTTTGCCCCAACCAATCAGATGTTAACTTTCAAATGTTAAATAAGATTTGATTGGTTGGGGCAAAATTAGCACCATTTTAACGGTAAGAATATTTATTGAATCTCCCTGCTTGTGTTTTGCTGCTTGGTTGCACCCAAAACATTAGGCAACTTACCTCTCAACGTTCTAATAACTGCCTGGGCCATCTACATGTTAATGGAACGCTGGGGAGGTATTGGATGGAATTGAACGAAATGATCCATTAGTATATGGCCACATATAACATTAACCGGCACTGCCAAGCTACCCAACAAACCGGGATGGTTGGGGGCTGCGGCCAGCACAAGAGCCAAGAAAGAAAGTAATTCTCGGTTGCAAAGAGAAGAAACTGAAAAAATAAAGGCCAACTGTGGATTATCTTTACCCTGTTTACCATCATATACTAAAAACTGTCATTGAGATCTTCCTTTTAAATTTCTTTTTTCTTTTTCCTATCCCAGTGAACTTCTCCTTTTGCACATTTTCCCGTGAGAGATTTGCCCTCCGACTGCCCAAACTACAAATTTCATTTTTGTTGACCACTTAAACCAACACTTTTCTGAAAATGCTGAATTGAGCTGATTGTGAGAATTTGCAGTGCACATCAGAAATATCCAGGGTGAAGTTTATTCCACCTGCCCCTTAAATTAGGCACCGGCACAGAGTCCCCCTGACCACCTAAATAAACATTCGTATCAGCTGTGGGTTTATTTATTTTATTTTTACCCAGGTATGACCTCATTCCTCATATGACTCTGCACTTTGCTCTGTTATTTTTAACCCTTTCACTGTGCATGCTTAGTTGGTTACATTTCTGTAAGGGGGAATGATGTGCTTTGGCATTAATATTTTTTATTCTAATGTATTGCTGAAAAAATGACTCAGGGTATTATATAAATGAGTATACCTATTCTTATAGAGCCCTGTCCCGTAGAGCTTACATTCTAATCACGTACACACAGCAAAGCAGTTGGTGTTTAGAGTTGTAGGTGGAACATAGACCAAGCACAGGGAGAACGTACAAATCTCTACCCAATGTAAAGCTAAGCTGATGCTGCCTCACCCCTGGGTTTACTGTTAATAGCTTAGAATCTTTCATTACATTTCTTGATCTCTGGACCTCTGTAGCTCCACCTCCTTTTGGCCTTGGGCCTAACCAATGGGAAGACATGCTCTGCAAGAAGCACAGCTTCCCATTGGATAGATCCCGGACAGGGAGGTGAGACTGCTACAAAGGTTATGCAACCTGGAATTGCAATTAAAGGTTATAAAGGTTAACCCAGGGGCGAGGACCTAGTGGTTTAGATACTCACCCTGGGAAGTCTTAATTTGAGGGTGGTGAGCTTGGGGTATATAGTTGTCCTTTAATAAACTTTAATTTAGTTTTTTAAATACAAATTTTTTTTAAATATAATATCAGTGTTTGTGTCCTTGAAATAAGGTGATGAAAAAAGTCATTTTATTAAAATGCCATTTCCATGTAACAGGCAGAACGGATTGTGTTAACGTCTATCCGGACATTTCCTGCTGTCTATGGCTTCATCTGCCTGTAATCCAGTTCTCTCCTATCCCTGTAGTCTTACCAGCTATTCTGTTTTCCTGCATGTTTCTCCCCCTAGTAAAGTTAACCTCAGAAGCACTGGTTCTGCCAAGGTGTTATGTCCGTCTTAGTAATTACATAGTGAGGGGTACGTAGGCATTGCAGCAGAGTCTCAGTTTAGATTTAAAGGGGAAGTTCGGCACAAAAACACATGCTTTTAAAATACAACTATACTCACCTTTCCCCCAGTTCCATACCGGCATAGTATCCAGGACGGTTAATGTACAAAAACAACATTAATTATTAATAACTTTACTAATAAAGTAATATTCTTAATTTGATGGTTTCATTAGACTAACACTGTAGTAAATACACTATGTAGTAAGTATTCAGTCCAAGTGGTAATTACACATGGGTTGTCTAATAAATAGTATGAATACTTACCTCCATCTGTATGGACTGAATACTTACTACATAGTGTATTCACTACATTTTAGTCTATAAATAGTATGAATACTTACCTCCATCTGTACGGACTGATACTTACTACATAGTATATTCACTACAGTGTTAGTTAATAAATAGAATGAATACTTACCTCCATCTGTATGGACTGAATACTTACTACATAGTGTATTTACTACAGTGTTACTCTAAATAGTAATGAATACTTACCTCCATCTGTAGGACTGATACTTACTACATGGTATTTCCTACAGTGTTGTCTAATAAATAGAAATACTTACCTCATCTGTATGGACTGAATACTTTCTACATAGTGTATTCACTACAGTGTTAGTCAATAAATATGTATGAATACTTACTCCATCTGTATGGACTGAATACTTTACATATGTATTTACTACAGTGTTAGTCTAATAAAAGTATGAATACTTACCTCCATCTGTATGGACTGAATACTTACTACATAGTGTTATTACTACAGTGTTGTCTAATAAATAGTATGAAATACTTACCTCCATCGTATGGACTGAATACTTTCTACATAGTGTATTCACTACAGTGTTAGTCCTAATAAATAGTATGAATACTTACCCCATCTGTATGGATGAATACTTACTACATAGTGTATTCACTACAGTGTTAGTCTAATAAATAGTATGAATACTTACCTCCACTGTACGGACTGAATACTTACACACATATATTCACTACAGTGTTAGTCTAATAAATAAATGAATACTACCTCATCTGAATGACTGAATACTTACTACATAGTGGTATTTACTACGTGTTAGTCTAAAATAGTATGAATACTTACCTCATCTGTATGACTGAATACTTTCTACATAGTTATTCACTACAGTGTTAGTCTAATAAATAGTATGAAATACTTACCTCCATCTGTATGGACTGAATACTTACTACATAGTGTATTCACACAGTGTTAGTCTAATAAATAGTATGAATACTGTACCTCCATCTGTATGGACTGAATACTTTACTACTAGTGTATTCACTACAGTGTTAGTCTAATAAATATGAATACTTACCTCCATCTGTTAACTGAATACTTCTACATAGTGTATTCACTACAGTGTTAGTCTAATAAATAGTATGAATACTTACCCCATCTGTATGACTGAATATTTCTACATAGTATATTTCACTACAGTGTTAGTCTAATAAATAGTAGAATACTTACCTCCATCTGTATGGACTAGAATACTTCTACATATGTATTCACTACGTGTTATCTAATAAAGTATGAATCTACCTCATCTGTAATGGACTGAAACTCACTTCTACATAGTGTATTCACTACAGTGTTAGTCTAATAATAGTATGAATACTACCTCCATCTGTATAGACTGAATACTTCTACATAGTAATTCACTACAGTGTTAGTCTAATATAGTCATGAATACTTACCTCCATCTTGTAAGACTGAATACTTTCTACTGTATATTCACTACAGTGTTAGTCTAATAAATAGTATGAATACTTACCTCCATCTTAGTGGACTGAATACTTACTACATGTGTATTCACTACAGTGTTAGTCTAATAAACAGTATGAATACGTCCTCATCTGTATGGACTGAATACTCACTCATAGTGTATTCACTACAGTGTTAGTCTAATAAATGATGAATACTTACCTCCATCTGTATGGACTGAATACTTTCTACATAGTGTATTCACTACAGTGTTAGTCTAATAAATGTATGAATACTTACCCTCCATCTGTATGGACTGAATACTTTCTACATAGTATATTCACTACAGTGTTAGTCTAATAAATAGTATGATACTTACCCATCTGTATGGACTGAATACTTACACATAGTGTATTCACTACAGTGTTAGTCTAATAAATAGTATGAATACTTACCCTCCATCTGTGAGACTGAATACTTCTACATAGTGTATTCACTACAGTGTTAGTCTAATAAATAGTATGAATACTTACCTCCATCTGTAGGACTGAATACTTACTACATAGTGTATTCACTACAGTGTTAGTCTAATAAATAGTATGAATACTTACCTCCATCTGTAGGGACTGAATACTTTCTACATAGTTATTCACTACAGTGTTAGTCTAATAAATAGAATGAATACTTACCTCCATCTGTATGGACTGAATACTTACTACATAGTGTATTACTACAGTGTTAGTCTAATAATATAATGAAACTTACCTCCATCTGTATGGACTGAATACTTACTACATAGTGATTTACATACAGTGTTAGTCTAATAAATAGTATGAATACTTACCTCCATCTGTATGGTACTGAATACTTTCTACATAGTATTATCACACGTGTTAGTCTAATAAATAGTATGAATACTTACCTCATCTGTATGACTGAATACTTTCTACATAGTATATTCACTAAGTGTTAGTCTAATAAATAGTATGAATACTTACCTCCATCTGTATGACTGAATACTTTCTACATATTGTATTCACTACAGTGTTAGTCTAATAAACAGTATGAATACGTACCTCATCTGTGTGGACTGAATACTCACTACATAGTGTATTCACTACAGTGTTAGTCTAATAAATAGTATGAATATCTACCCTCATCTGTATGGACTGAATACTTACTACATAGTATATTCACTACAGTGTTAGTCTAATAAATAGTATGAATACTTACCTCCATCTGTATAGACTGAATACTTCACTACATAGTATATTCACTACAGTGTTAGTCTAATAAATAGTATGAATACTTCCTCCATCTGTATGGACGAATACTTACTACATAGTGTATTCACTACAGTGTTAGTCTAATAAATAGTATGAATACGTACCTCTATCTGTATGGACTGAATACTCACTACATAGTATATTCACTACAGTGTTAGTCTAATAAATAGTATGAATACGTACCTCCATCTGTATGGACTGAATACTTACTACATAGTATATTCACTACAGTGTTAGTCTAATAAATAGTATGAATACTTACCTCCATCTGTATGGCTGAATACTTTCTACATATATTCACTACAGTGTTAGTCTAATAAATAGTATGAACACTCCTCCATCTGTATGGACTGAATACTTACATAGTATTTCACTACAGTGTTAGTCTAATAAATAGTTGAATACTTACCTCCATCTGTATGGACTGAATACTTCTACAATGTATACTACAGTGTTAGTCTAATAAATAGTATGAATACTTACCTCCATCTGATAGACTGAATACTTTCTACATAGTGTATTCACTACAGTGTTAGTCTAATAAATAGTATGAATACTACCTCCATCTGTGTGGACTGAATACTTACTACATAGTGTATTCACTACAGTGTTAGTCTAATAAATAGTATGAATACTTACCTCCATCTGTATGGACTGAATACTTTCTACATAGTATATTCACTACAGTGTTAGTCTAATAAATAGAATGAATACTTACCTCCATCTGTATGGACTGAATACTTACTACATAGTATTTACTACAGTGTTAGTCTAATAAATAGTATGAATACTTACCTCCATCTGTATGGACTGAATACTTTCTACATAGTATATTCACTACAGTGTTAGTCTAATAAATAGTATGAATACTTACCTCCATCTGTATGGACTGAATACTTACTACTATGTATTCACTACAGTGTTAGTCTAATAAAAGTATGAATACTTACCATCTGTATGGACTGAATTTCTACATAGTTGTATTCACTACAGTGTTAGTCTAATAAATAGTATGAAACTTACCTCATCTGTATGGACTGAATACTTTCTACATAGTGTATTCACTACAGTGTTAGTCTAATAAAAGTATGAATACTTACCTCCATGTGTGGACTGAATACTTACTACATAGTGTATTTACTACAGTGTTAGTCTAATGAAACCATCAAATTAAGAATATTACTTATTAGTAAAGTTATTAATAATTAATGTTGTTTTTGTACATTAACCTCCTGGATACTATGCCGGTATGGAACTGGGGGAAAGGTGTATATAGTTGTATTTTAAAAGCATGGTTTTTGTGCCGAACTTCCCCTTTAAATCTAAACTGAGACTCTGCTGCAATGCCTACGTACCCCTCACTATGTAATTACTAAGACGGACATAACACCTTGGCAGAACCAGTGCTTCTGAGGTTAACTTACTAGGGGGAGAAACATGCAGGAAAACAGAATAGCTGGTAAGACTACAGGGATAGGAGAGAACTGGATTACAGGCAGATGAAGCCATAGACAGCAGGAAATGTCCGGATAGACGTTAACACAATCCGTTCTGCCTGTTACATGGAAATGGCATTTTAATAAAATGACTTTTTCATCACCTTATTCAAGGACACAAACACTGATATTATATTTACAAAACAATCTTCACTACACTGAACCAAACTATCGGCATCACTACACTGAACAACCTATCGGCAATCACTACACACTGAACAACCTATCGCCATCACTAACACTGCAAAAACCTATCGCATCAACACTGAACAACCTATCGCCATCACTACACTGAACAACCTATCGGCATTACTACACTGAAAACCTATGCGCATCAACTACACTGAACAAAACCTATCGGCATCACTACACTGAACAACTATCGCATACTACACTGAAACAACTATCGCCATCACTACACTGAACAACCTATCGCCCTCACTACACTGGAACAACCTATCGCCATCACTACACTGAACAACTATCGGCATTACTACACTGAACAACCTATCGGCATCACTACACTGAACAACTACTCGGCATCACTACACTGAACAACCAATGGGTTAGAGATGGTCGTTCGAACTGCTGAAATCCGTTTGCATATCACAGATTTTCAAAAAATAATCGAAAATCCGTAAACAGATCCATTGGGAGTGAATGGGAGTTAAAAAATCCAAATGGCTTAGGGAATTCTCGATAATCTCGAAAATAAGTGTGCGAGTCCGACAGGTTCGGAAGTTCGGAACAGTGTGAGATCTTATCTTACTATTAAAGTTCGGGTCAAACCTGGGTTTGTCCATCTCTATGAGACATTATATCCAGGAATTCTTCACTAATATCCGATACATGATCCCGCTCTTCCCCTGCCCATTGTAACACATTGGAGTCCATGAGTTATGAGTCCATTAGAGTTTATTGGAGATGCCTCCTCCGAGCCTCTCTGCTTTATCCAACCCAATAAAAAGGAAGTTTTCTGCCTATGAGAATCAGTGTAACTTCCCAAAAGGAGAGAAAAAGAGGAAGTTGGTAACAGATCTGAATATTTACATTTCACCAGTTTCGTATGTAACCTCGTTCCGACTGAAATATCGTACAGAGACATTAGTTTCACAATAAAACTGCAGTCAGACCGTCTCCAGCCAGCTCAGTACATTTCCCATGACGAGGTTGTATTTAGCTAGAACATTCTGAACTGGCCTTATACCCAAAGCCCATTTACACCTATTGTTACTCCTACATAGACGACCCATCACTGCCATAAGGAACAAACATACAGCAAGCAGGTCAAATGAACCAACAAAGTAATTGCCACATGTCCTAAAAATCCACTGGTAAATAGACCTAGTTTTCCTCACTTTAATTGAAGAACGGGAGGTAAAGGAGCTGTAACTTACCTCCTTTCTTCAGTTAAACAGGAGCAGGCAGGGAACACGAAGTACTTCTTTCGATCGCGTCCAACAGAGCTTGTACTGTATGTGCATGCGCATACAGTGGAAAAGGAAAAAGCGGAACAAGCAATCCTGGTTAACACTAACTTCCCTGCTGCTCCTGATCTTCGATTAAACTAAAAAACGCGGATCGCATGCATTAAACTGCTAAGATTGGTGCGTTGCTGCGATTTCTATGCAATTTTGAAAATCGCGTGCACAAAGCCACAAACGCAGAAAATAGCGCAAGTGTGGCCTAGCCCTTAGAGACATCTTAAGTCCAATTCGTTTAGGGAAAGATTTTTTTCAGATTTTCTTGCTGCTCCTGCAAGTGAAACCATAACAGGCACGCTAACTTGACCCTTCTAAATGTTACCAGACACAACAGATTATAGGAAGTACAACGTGAGTAAAACACCCATAATTAGGCCTCACCTATGTTCTATAAATTAATGATGCCTATTAGTTGAAGGCACAAAGAACCAGCCACATTTTTAAGCTATGAACTAGGCACTTGGGTAGTGTCACCATTAAATGTGTTCTGGTGAAGGTGAGAAAGTGACATATTGCACCCACCCTTATTTTGTCCCCTTAATTTGACCTTTATCTTGAATCTATTGTGACCAAGAAATATGTCCCATCCCCAAAATACTAGTTCAAGTAAACGAGGGGGAGAGGCTGTAAAATAAGACTGTGTATTACATTGGTAAACTCACAATCAGTTTACAAAACAAAGAAAAGAGCCCTGATATATGACAAAATGTGATTGCTGAGGCTACAAGGGCTTATACACTCTTCTCGAGCTCTTTGACTCCTCCCCCAAGTCAATGTCACTGACACTTTTCCTATTCCAAAGAATGAAAAAGAGGGCCAAGCCATAAAGCGTCCGTAACTGCACCACAATATTGTTCTTAAATACAAAAGGCCAATAGCATCCAATGGTATTTTTATTGGTCAGAAATGGTCTAATTCCATCAGATCCACCAGAATTTGTCAATTATCAGCCAAGTGTATGCCCACCATTAATTTCTTTAAAAGAAAAAAAGAAAGACCCCCCAACGTTTTAAGAGGACAGAATTACCCTCCCCTAACGTTCTATATTGGACCTTCCTGTTTCTTTATCTGTACAGCTGAAGGTTTTTTTAGTGGGACTTTGTTTCCAAGGCACATTCTTAATGGTTTGCTGCTTGTCACATATAACAATGGCGGTTAGAAAAATCTGACATGCTTTCATTATTTGGAGAATTAACTAATATCTCAGGACCATAAATTGAATAAAAAAAATAATTTGTCAATCAAACGTTCTCTTTAAAACTCGCCAAATCCGGTCTTCTCTGAAAGATGTAAGAACTAGTTTTCCAACGTTTCCAAGAGTCCGGGGTGAATAGTGATTTCTAGTCAGTGACGTTACATTTTGCAGAATGATTGACTGTCTGAATCCAGGAAAAACTGTACAGGAATTAGAGAATTCGATTGGACAGTTCCTATCACTTCATCGACCAATCAATGGGAAGGGGGAAAACAGAAATGAGCAAACAAACTTCTCAGGTCCAATTGGAACACGGTTTAATAAATGGCTACTGACATCATTTACATTAGCTTTTCAAATATTCCTCTGGTCATATCTCTGTGCTAAAAAACAGACTGTACTTTATGAGAATTTCCAGTTGAACATTAATGTAAACACTTTAGGTGTCTCTAATTAGAACTTACTGTCGGCAGATCCCGCATCATTTAATCATTCCCGGATCTTGTTCGTGCCTGACATATGATCACAAGTCTGTCTGGCCCATTTTGCAATCGTGATTTTTCGTGATCGTATGTCGGACCAACAAGATCGGGAAAGTGGTTTCGGAAGAATTGATAAATGTCGCGGTATCGGTCAGCAGGAAAGTTCTAATGTATGGACACCTTCAGACTAGAGATGGGATCTGGGGTCCGACAGACGGATCTGTCACGGAACCCCTCGGTTTCTGAAATCCAATGATCTGTCCAAATCTGGAAGGATTGTCTGGATTTCGGGACTTCTGAACATATTTTCAATTGTACGGGACTACTTTTGAAAATGATTTGAACGGTCAAAAACCTTCGAAAATACAAACGGAAACTCGAAAGTAGTCTCCGATCGTATTTTTGAGGATTTCGAACGTTCAAGTTTTTGAAAATGATCGAAAACAGCCCGTACATTTGAAAATCCGTTTCAGATTTTCGGATCTTCGGGATTTTCCCGAGATCCGGGAACCCGAAAACGGAACAAAACTATGAGTTTCGGCCAATAGAATCATTCGGTGGAATAAAAGAATCATTATAGAACACTGATAGGGTATTTTCAAGGAGATTCAATAAAAGTTCTTATCGTTTAAAATGGTGCTAATTTTGCCCCAACCAATCAGATCTTATTTAACATTTGATTGGTTGGGGCAAAATGCACCATTTTTAAGATCACAGTAGTGAAAAATTAACAGGATTCTTAGTGCAGCGGCAGATGTACTAATTGTCCACAGGGGGTGCTGTTATAGGAGCTTCATCAAATACTGTAAAGCTCATTACATGAGATGTTCCTTTTCCATAGAGACAAATGTACAATGTCTGGGGCTTTTCCCACAAAAATGTATTTCGTTTAAAACATGCCAATAGATTTTATATGGTAAATCTTAACTCTTTTCAAACGTATTGCTTAAAATTCCCTTTACTGTGCACTTTAAACTTCCACCATTTAAATAAAACATTTGGTTCGGGGCCCTGGGCAATCAACCTCCATGCCCCTATGGTAAAAACCAGCCTGGACATGGTGGCGTGGGAGTATTATAATAAAAAGGAACCTTGTGACTTTAAGAGAACACTCTACCCTGCCACTGGGTTTATGAGGTAACTTTGCACATGGTATCTATTTTCAATGCTCCTTCATAAGGAGTTAAGTTCTGAAATTTCAAAGACCTTTTGAGATGTTTGTGGTCCAATGATATTTGTCCTCTCCTTACCCTTCGTGTTGAAGGAGAGTGATGGGGATTTCAACTTTAAAGGCTAAAAAAACAATTCTCCTTGCTTCTAGCACTGAACTGATATTAAACCAAAGGAGCGATTGACTTTCTATCACAAAGATAAACTTCTGCAAAGCCAGTAAAATCTTTCACTTTCCTCACTCGCTGGATATAATGCCAATCAGAATTTGAATAAGCCTGACTAGTGTCAGCACTGAATATGATTTGCATATAGACCAATCACATGGGAGTTTGGCTTGGGGGCCTAATATAAAAGTCACATTTATTCAGAGGAACCCAGTGCCTCCATTGAGAGGCAAGGCAGCCAAGGCACCTGCCTAGGGCCCAGGTAACACCCAGCTTCAGTATACAGTCCATACAAGTATATAGACATATTTGATGTCAGTTAGGGTTTAGTCATTTCCGCTCTGGGCCTCTGGCTGTGTGTTAATTACCCTATCAATCAAAACTGTGACACTGACATTACAGCAAATGATTGACTGCTGTTTCACCTGCTGCCTCCTCTGCACATGCTGAAGCTTATAAAAAGCTCATTGAGCAGAGGGAGGAGGCAGAACCTTGATCAAAAAGGAACAGAATTTATTATTAAGGGCGGACGTGCCCTAAATATCCCCCCACAGAGATTTTAGAATGTTGCCAAATTGGTAAATGTAAAAATCTGTGATCTTACGGCTGAATTTTAGTTTTTGGCTTGATTAAACAATTTTGAGACATAGTCCGTAACTACCACCCCCATGAGGGTCCATCCGAAACCTCTGCAATCTGCTGTTTATAAACAGATGATCGCACGTATGAAGTAAATAACGCGATCAGCTGTTTAAAGACTGGAACCGAACTGGAAGTTTGTATGTTAACTTCATATGCGCGATCAGCTGTTTAAAAAAAAGCTGATCGTGGACCTCTGGGAGGTGAGTGGGGTGGATAGGGGCCCAGCCCCAATCTAATGGGGAGCCCCTGACCCCTGCAGTTACGCCCCTGGACATAGCTAAGCACTGTTTATAATGATATAATTTATGGCTCTTGCGTATTATTATCAATATATTCTTCAGGATATAACACTCTCCATAATACCATTGCATTATTTCTAGATTAGATGGAACATTTCACTGGTTAATTTCCTAGCATGGCGTTCAATGTGTATTATAAATATATATCAACACACTACACAATACACAAGGGGCTAAAGGCCTGTGTGATGCAGGTGGCATTGGTGTCGTTTTTGTTGGACAGATTTTCCAAGGGAGCGACAGAAGCCCACACACTCGTACAATTATGGGCTAAAGTGGACGTCTATCAGCCGCCATAATTAGACTGTACGTAGCTGCGATGTGGAGACTGAGAGGGGTCAGTGTGTTATGCTGGGAAACTAATCTGGAGCACAGCAAATTAACTTTTGGGAATAAAGATAAACACTTGAGCCAGTGGCACTTTGTTTATTTTTTAATTAGCATGACCACAGTCAGAGAGGACGTCTCCCATTGGGGGTGAATTACAGTCCATCCGACAGAGCTCATAGACACTCTGTTGACTTTGTAGACACCTCGCTACAAGACCTGGAGAAAGTAAAACATCTCCAGGGCACAGTAACCATCACTGTTGTATTACTAGTGACTCCTCCACCTTATGGAACCACAGCTTGGCCCTTACCCTGTCCCCAGATTTTCCATCTGTACGGATGAATACTCACTACATAGTATATTCACTACAGTGTTAGTCTAATAAATAGTATGAATACTTACCTCCATCTGTATGGACTGAAAATTACTACATAGTGTATTCACTACAGTGTTAGTCTAATAATAGAATGAATACTTACCTCCATCTGTATGGACTGAATACTTATCCATAGTGTATTACTACAGGGGTAGTCTAATAAATAGTATGAATACTACCTCCATCTGTATGGACGAATACTTACTACATAGTGTATTCACTACAGTGTTAGTCTAATAAATAGATGAATACTTACCTCCATCGTACGAGACTGAATACTTACTACATAGTATATTCACTACTACAGTGTTAGTCTAATAAATAGAATGAATACTTACCTCCATCTGTATGGACTGAATACTTACTACATAGTGTATTACTACAGTGTTAGTCTAATAAATAGTATGAATACTTACCTCCATCTGTATGGACTGAATACTTATACATAGTGTATTTACTACAGTGTAGTCTAATAAATAGTATGAATACTACCTCCATCTGTATGGACTGAATACTTTCTACATAGTGTATTCACTACAGTGTTAGTCTAATAAATGTATGAATACTTACCTCCATCTGTATAGGACTGAATACTTTCTACATAGTTATTCACTACAGTGTTAGTCTAAAAATAGTATGAATACTTACCTCCATCTGTATGGACTGAATACTTACTACATAGTGTATTCACTACAGTGTTAGTCTAATAAACAGTATGAATACGTACCTCTATCTGTATGGACTGAATACTCACTACATAGTGTATTCACTACAGTGTTAGTCTAATAAATAGTATGAATACTTACCTCCATCTGTATGGACTGAATACTTACACATAGTATATTCACTACAGTGTTAGTCTAAAAATAGTATGAATACTTACCTCCATCTGTATAGACTGAATACTTTCTACATAGTATATTCTACAGTGTTAGTCTAATAAATAGTATGAATACTACCTCCATCTGTATGGACGAATACTTACTACATAGTGTATTCACTACAGTGTTAGTCTAATAAACAGTATGAATAGTACCTCTATCTGTATGGACTGATACTCACTACATAGTGTATTCACTACAGGGTTAGTCTAATAAATAGTATGAATACTTACCTCCATCTGTATGGACTGAATACTTACTACATAGTATATCACTACAGTGTTAGTCTAAAAATAGTATGAATATTACCTCCATCTGTATGGACTGAATATTTCTACTATAGTATATTCACTACAGGGTTAGTCTAATAAATAGTATGAATACTTACCTCCATCTGTATGGACTGAATACTTTCTACATAGTATATCACCTACAGTGTTAGTCTAATAAATAGTATGAATACTTACCTCCATCTGTATGGACTGAATACTTACTACATAGTGTATTCACTACAGTGTTAGTCTAATAAATAGTATGAATACTTACCTCCATCTGTATAGACTGAATACTTTCTACATAGTGTATTCACTACAGTGTTAGTCTAATAAATAGTATGAATACTTACCTCCATCTGTGTGGACTGAATACTTACTACATAGTGTATTCACTACAGTGTTAGTCTAATAAATAGTATGATATATTACCTCCATCTGTATGGAATGAATACTTTCTACATAGTATATCACTACAGTGTTAGTCTATAAATAGAATGAATACTTACCTCCATTGTATGGACTGAATACTTACTACATAGTGTATTTACTACAGTGTAGTCTAATAAATAGTTGAATACTTACCTCCATCTGTATGGACTGAATACTTTCTACATAGTATATTCACTACAGTGGTAGTCTAATAAATAGTATGAATACTTACCTCCATTGTATGGACGAATACTTTCTACATAGTATATTCACTACAGTGTTAGTCTAATAAATAGTATGAATACTTACCTCCATCTGTATGGACTGAATACTTCTACATAGTATATTCACTACAGTGTTAGTCTATAAAGTATGAATACTTACCTCCATCTGTATAGACTGAATACTTTCTACATAGTGTATTCACTACAGTGTTAGTCTAATAAACAGTATAATACTACCTCCATCTGTGTGATGTAGTAAGTATTCAGTCCACACAGATGGAGGTAAGTATTCATACTGTTTATTAGACTAACACTGTAGTGATAGACTATGTAAGAAAGTATTCAGTCCATACAGATGGAGTAGTATTCTACTATTTATTAGACTAACACTGTAGTGAATATACTATGTAAAAGTATTCAGTCCATACAGATGGAGGTAAGTATTCATACTATTTATTAGACTACACTGAGTAAATACCCTATGTAGTAAGTATTCAGTCCATACAGATGGAGGTAAGTATTCATCTATTTATTAGACTAACACTGTAGTGAATATACTATTAGAAAGTATTCAGTCCATACAGATGGAGGTAAGTATTCATACTATTTATTAGACAACACTGTAGTGAATACACTATGTAGTAAGTATTCGTCCACAGATGGAGGTAAGTATTCATACTATTTATTAGACTAACACTGTAGTGAATCACCTATGTAGAAAGTATTCAGTCTATACAGATGGAGGTAAGTATTCATACTATTTATTAGACTAACACTGTAGTGAATACACTATGTAGAAGTATTCAGTCCATACAGATGGAGGTAAGTATTCATACTATTTATTAGACTAACATGTAGTGATATACTATGTAGAAAGTATTCACCTATCAGATGGAGGTAATATTCATACATTTATTAGACTAACACTGTAGTGAATATACTATGTAAAGTATTCAGTCCATACAGATGGAGGTATATTCATACTATTATTATAGACTAACACTGTAGTGAATTACTATTTAGAAGTATTCAGCCATACAGATGGAGGTAAGTATTCATACTATTTATTAGACTAACACTGTAGTGAATCACTATGTAGTAGTTCAGTCCATACAGATGAGGTATATTCATACTTTTATTAGACTAACACTGTAGTGAATACACATGTAGTAAGTATTCAGTCCATACAGATGGAGGTAGTATTTCATACTATTTATTAGACTAACACTGTAGTGAATATACTATGTGAAAGTATTCAGTCTATACAGATGGAGGTAAGTATTCATACTATTTATTAGACTAACACTGTAGTTGAAATATACTATGTAGTAAGTATTCAGTCCATACAGATGGAGGTAGTATTATACTATTTTTAGACTAACACTGTAGTGAATACACTATGTAGTGAGTATTCAGTCCATACAGATGAGGTACGTATTCATACTGTTATTAGACTACACTGTAGTGAATACACTATGTAGTAAGTATTCAGTCCATACAGATGGAGGTAAGTATTCATACTATTTATTAGACTAACACTGTAGTGAATATACTATGTAGAAAGTATTCAGTCTATACAGATGGAGGTAAGTATTCATACTATTTATAGACTAACACTGTATAATACCTATGTAGAAAGTATTCAGTCCATACAGATGGAGGTAAGTATTCATACTATTTATTAGACTAACACTGTAGTAAATACACTATGTAGTAAGTATTCAGTCCATACAGATGGAGGTAAGTATTCATACTATTTATTAGACTAACACTGTAGTGAATACACTATGTAGTAAGTATTCAGTCCATACAGATGGAGGTAAGTATTCATTCTATTTATTAACTAACACTGTAGTGAATATACTTAGTATATTCATCCGTCCAGATGGAGGTAAGTAGTCATTCATTTAATTAGACTAACACTGTAGTGAATACACTATGTAGAAAGTATTCAGTCTATACAGATGGAGGTAAGTATTCATACTATTTATTAGACTAACACTGTAGTGAAATATCTATGTTGAAAGTATTCGTCCATACAGATGGAGGTAAGTATTCATCTATTTATTAGACTAACACTGTAGTAAATACACTATGTAGTAAGTATTCAGTCCTACACGATGGAGGTAAGTATTCATCTATTTATTAGACTAACACTGTAGTGATATACTATGTAGAAAGTATTCGTCCATACAGATGGGTAAGTATTCATACTATTTTGACTAACACTGTAGTGAATAACTATGTAAAGTATTCAGTCCAACAGATGGAGGTAAGTATTCATACTATTTATAGACTAACACTGTAGTGATACACTATGTAGAAAGTATTCATCATACAGATGGAGGTAAGTATTCATACTATTTATTAGACTAACACTGTAGTGAATAACTATGTAGAGTATTCAGTCCATACAGATGGAGGTAAGTATTCATACTATTTATTAGACTAACACTGTAGTGAATATACATGTAGTAAATATTCAGTCCATACAGATGGAGGTAAGTATTCATACTATTATTAGACTAACACTGTAGTGAATATCTATGTAGAAAGTATTCAGTCCATACAGATGGAGGTAAGTATTCATACTATTTATTAGACTAACACTGTAGTGAATACACTATGTAGTAAGTATTCAGTCCATACAGATGGAGGTAAGTATTCATACTATTTATTAGACTAACACTGTAGTGAATACACTATGTAGAAGTATTCAGTCCATACAGATGGAGGTAGTATTCATACTGTTTATTAGACTAACACTGTAGTGAATACACTATGTAGTAAGTATTCAGTCCATACAGATGGAGGTAAGTATTCATACTATTTATTAGACTAACACTGTAGTGAATATACTATGTAGAAAGTATTCAGTCTATACAGATGGAGGTAAGTATTCATACTATTTATTAGACTAACACTGTGTGAATATACTATGTAGTAAGTATTCAGTCCATACAGATGGAGTAGTTTCATACTATTTATAGTAACTAACACGGTAGTGAATACACTATGTAGTAATTATTCAGTCCATACAGATGAGGTAGTATTCATACTTTTATTAAGACTAACACTGTAGTGAATACACTATGTAGTAAGTATTCAGTCCATACAGATGGAGGTAGTATTCATACTATTTATTAGACTAACACTGTAGTGAATATACTATGTAGAAAGTATTCATCTATACAGATGGAGGTAAGTATTCATACTATTTTTGACTAACACTGTAGTGAATACACTATGTAGAAGTATTCAGTCCATACAGAGGAGGTATATTCATACTATTTATTAGACTAACACTGTAGTAAATACACTATGTAGTAAGTATTCAGTCCATACAGATGGAGGTAAGTATTCATTCTATTTATTAGACTAACACTGTAGTAATACCTATGTAGTAAGTATTCAGTCCATACAGATGGAGGTAAGTTTCATCTATTATTGACTAACACTGTAGTGAATATACTATGTATAAGTATTCAGTCTACTATGGAGGTAAGTATTCATAATTTATTAGACTAACACTGTAGTGAATACACTATGTAGAAGTATTCAGTCCATACAGATGAGAGGTAAGTATTCATTCTATTTATTAGACTAACACTGTAGTGAATACACTATGTAGTAAGTATTCAGTCCATACAGATGGAGGTAAGTATTCATACTATTTATTAGACTAACACTGTAGTGAATATACTATGTAGTGAGTATTCAGTCCGTACAGATGGAAGAATCTGGGGACAGGGTTAAGGGCCAAGCTGTGGTTCCATAAGGTGGAGGAGTCACTAGTAATTACAAGCAGTGATGGTTACTGTGCCCTGGAGATGTTTTACTTTCTCCAGGTCTTGTAGCGAGGTGTCTACAAAGTCAACAGAGTGTCTATGAGCTCTGTCGGGATGGACTGTAATTCACCCCAATGGGAGACGTCCTCTCTGACTGTGGTCACTGCTAATTAAAAAATAACAAAGTGGCCACTGGCTCAAGTGTTTATCTTTTATTCCCAAAAGTTAATTTGCTGTGCTCCAGATTAGTTTCCCAGCATAACACACTGCACCCCTCTCAGTCTCCACATCGCAGCTACGTACAGTCTAATTATGGCGGCTGATAGACGTCCACTTTAGCCCATAATTGTACGAGTGTGTGGGCTTCTGTCAGCTCCCTTGGAAAATCTGTCCAACAAACGACACCAATGCCACCTGCATCACACAGGCCTTTAGCACACTTGTGTATTGTGTAAGTGTGTTGATATATATTTATAAATACACAATTGAACGCCATGCTAGGAAATTAACCAGTGAAATGTTCCATCGTAATCTAGAAATAATATGCAATGGTATTATGGAGAGTGATTATATCCTGAAGAAATATATTGATAATAATACGCAAGAGCCATAAATTATATCATTATAAACAGTGCTTAGCTATGTCCAGGGGCGTAACTGCAGGGGTCAGGGGCTCCCCATTAGATTGGGGGCTGGGCCCCTGATCCACCCCACTCACCTCCCCAGAGGTCCACGATCAGCTGTTTTTAAACAGCTGATCGCGCATATGAAGTTAACATACAAACTTCCAGTTCGGTTCCAGTCTTTTAAACAGCTGATCGCGTGTATATTTACTTCATACGTGCGATCATCTGTTTATAAACAGCAGATTGCAGAGGTTTCGGATGGACCCTCATGGGGGTGGTAGTTACTGACTATGTCATCAAAATTGTTTAAATCAAGCCAAAAACTAAAATTCAGCCGTAAGATCACAGATTTTTACATTTACCAAAATTTGGCAACATTTCTAAAATCTCTGTGGGGGGATATTTAGGGCACGTCCGCCCTTAATAATAAATTCTGTTCCTTTTTGATCAAGGTATCTGCCTCCTCCCTCTGCTCAATGAGCTTTTTATAAGCTTCAGCATGTGCAGAGGAGGCAGCAGGTGAAACAGCAGTCAATCATTTGCTGTAATGTCAGTTGTCACAGTTTTGATTGATAGGGTAGATTAACACACAAGCCAGAGGCCCAGAGCTGGAAATGACTAAACCCTAGACTGACATCAAATATGTCTATATACTTGTATGGACTGTAATACTGAAGCTGGGTGTTTACTGGGCCCTAGGCAGGTGCCTTGGCTGCCTTGCCTCTCCAATGGAGGCACTGGGTTCCTCTGAATAAATGTGACTTTTATATTAGGCTCCCCAAGCTCAAACTCCCAATGTGATTGGTCTATATGCAAATCATATTCAGTGCTGAACTAGTCAGGCTTATTCAAATTCTGATTGGCATTATATCCAGCGAGTGAGGAAAAGTGAAAGATTTTACTGGCTTTGCAGAAGTTTATCTTTGTGATAGAAAGTCAATCGCTCCTTTGGTTTAATTAGCAGTTCATGTGCTAGAAGCAAGGAGAATGTGTTTTAGCCTTTAAAGTTGAAATCCCCCATCACTCTCCTTCAACACGAAGGGTAAGGAGAGGACAAATATCATTGGACCACAAACATCTCCAAAAGGTCTTTGAAAATTCAGAACTTTCAACTCCTTATGAAGGAGCATTGAAAATAGATACCATGTGCAAAGTTACCTCATAGAACCCAGTGGCAGGGTAGAGTGTTCTCTTAAAGTCACAAGGTTCCTTTTTATTATAATACTCCACGTCCACCATGTCCAGGCTGGTTTTACCATAGGGGCATGGAGGGTGATTGCCCAGGGCCCCGAACCAAATGTTTTATTTAAATGGTGGAAGTTTAAAGTGCACAGTAAAGGGAATTTTAAGCAATACGTTTGAAAAGAGTTAAGATTTACCATATAAAATCTATTTGCATGTTTTAAACGAAATACATTTTTGTGGGAAAAGCCACAGACATTGTACATTTGCTCATATTGGAAAAGGGAACATCTCATGTAAATGAGCTTTACAGTAATTTGATGAAGCTCCTATAAACAGCACCCCCTGTGGACAATTAGTACATCTGCCGTCTGCACTAAGAATACTGTTAATGTTTCACTACTGTGAATCTTAAAAATGGTGCTAATTTTGCCCCAACCAATCAAATGTTAAATAAGATCTGATTGGTTGGGGCAAAATTAGCACCATTTTAAACGATAAGAACTTTTATTGAATCTCCTTGAAAATACCCTATCAGTGTTCTATAATGATTCTTTTTCATTCCACCGAATGATTCTATTGGCCGAAACTCAATAGTTTTGTTCCGTTTTCGGGTTCCCGGATCTCGGGAAAATCCCGAAGATCCGAAAATCTGAAAACGGATTTTCAAATGTACGGGCTGTTTTCGATCATTTTCAAAAACTTGAACGTTCGAAAATCCTCAAAAATACGATCGGAGACTACTTTCGAGTTTCCGTTTGTATTTTCGAAGGTTTTTGACCGTTCAAATCTATTTTCAAAAGTAGTCCCGTACAATTGAAAATATGTTCAGAAGTCCCGAAATCCAGACAATCCTTCCAGATTTGGACAGATCATTTGGATTTCAGAACCGAGGGGTTCCGTGACAGATCCGGTCTGTGTCGGACCCAGATCCCATCTCTAGTCTGAAGGTGTCCATACATTAGAACTTTCCTGCTGACCGATACCGCGACATTTAATCAATTCTTCCGAAACCACTTTCCCGGATCTTGTTGGCGTCCGACATACGATCACGAAAAATCACGATTGCAAAATGGGCCAGACAGGACCTTGTGATCATATGTCAGGCACGAACAAGATCCGGGAAAATGATTAAATGATGCGGGATCTGCCGACAGGTAAGTTCTAATGTATAGACACCTAAAGTGTTTACATTAATGTTCAACTGGAAATTCTCATAAAGTACAGTCTGTTTTTTAGCACAGAGATATGACCAGAGGAATATTTGAAAAGCTGAATGTAAATGATGTCAGTAGCCATTTATTAAACCGTGTTCCAATTGGACCTGAGAAGTTTGTTTGCTCAGTTTCTGTTTTCCCCCCTTCCCATTGATTGGTCGATGAGAGTGATAGGAACTGTCCAATCGAATTCTCTAATTCCTGTACAGTTTTTCCTGGATTCAGACAGTCAAATCATTCTGCAAAATGTAACGTCACTGACTAGAAATCACTATTCACCCCGGACTCTTGAAAACGTTGGAAAACTAGTTCCTTAACATCTTTCAGAGAAGACCGGAATTTGGCGAGTTTAAAGAGAACGTTTGATTGACAAATTATTTTTTTTATTCAAATTTATGGTCCTGAGATATTTAGTTAATTCTCCAAATAATGAAAGCATGTCAGATTTTTCTAACCGCCATTGTTATATGTGACAAGCAGCAAACGCAATTAAGAATGTGCCTTGGAAACAAAGTCCCACTAAAAAAACCTTCAGCTGTACGGAGATAAAGAAACAGGAAGGTCCAAATAGAAACGTTAGGGGGAGGGTAATTCTGTCCTCTTAAAACGTTGGGGGGTCTTTCCTTTTTTCTTTTAAAGAAAATTAATGGTGGGCATACACTTGGCTGATAATTGACAAATTCTGGTGGATCTGATGGAATTAGACCATTTCTGACCAATAAAAATACCATTGGATGCTATTGGCCTTTTGTATTTAAAGAACAATATTGTGGTGCAGTTACGGACAGCTTTATGGCTTTGCCCTCTTTTTCATTCTTTGGAAATAGGAAAAGTGTCAGTGACATTGACTTGGGGGAGGAGTCAAAGAGCTCGAGAAGAGTGTATAAGCCCTTGTAGCCTCAGCAATCACTATTTTGTCATATATCAGGGCTCTTTTCTTTGTTTGTAAACTGGATTGTGAGTTTACCAATGTAATAACACAGTCTTATTTTACAGCCTCTCCCCCTCTGTTACTTGAACTAGTATTTTGGGGATGGGGACATATTTCTTGGTCACAATAGATTCAAGATAAAGGTCAAATTAAGGGGACAAAATAAGGGTGGGTGCAATATGTGTCACTTTCTCACCTTCACCAGAAACATTTAATGGTGACACTACCCAAGTGCCTAGTTCATAGCTTAAAAATGTGGCTGGTTCTTTGTGCCTTCAACTAATAGGCATCATTAATTTATAGAACATAGGTGAGGCCTAATTATGGGTGTTTACTCCAAGTTGTACTTCCTATAATCTGTTGTGTCTGGTAACAATTTAGAAAGGTCAAGTTAGCGTGCCTGTTAATGGTTTCACTTGCAAGGGAGCAGCAGAATAAATCTGAAAAGAAATCTTTCCCTAAACGAATTGGACTTAAGATGTCTCTAAGGGCTAGGCCACACTTGCGCTATTTTCTGCGTTTGTGCGTTTGTGCACGCGATTTTCAAATTGCATAGAAATCGCAGCAACGCACCGAAATCTTAGCAGTTTAATGCATGCGATCCGCGTTTTTTAGTTTAATCGAAGATCAGGAGCAGGCAGGGAAGTTAGTGTTAACCAGGATTGCTTGTTCCGCTGTTCCTGTTCCACTGTATGCGCATGCACATACAGTACAAGCTCTGTTGGAGCGCGATCGAAAGTAAGTACTTCGTGTTCCCTGCCTGCTCCTGTTTAACTGAAGAAAGGAGGTAAGTTACAGCTCCTTTACCTCCCGTTCTTCAATTAAAGTGAGGAAAACTAGGTCTATTTTACCAGTGGAGATTTTAGGACATGGTGGCAATTACTTTGTTGGTTCAGTTGACCTGCTTGCTGTATGTTTGTTCCTTATGGCAGTGATGGGTCGTCTATGTAGGAGTAACAATAGGTGTAAATGGGCTTTGGGTATAAGGCCAGATTCAGAATGTTCTAGCTAAATACAACCTCGTCATGGGAAATGTACTGAGCTGGCTGGAGACGGTCTGACTGCAGTTTTATGTGAAACTAATGTCTCTGTACGATATTATCAGTCGGAACGAGGTTACATACGAAACTGGATGAAATGTAAATATTCAGATCTGTTACCAACTTCCTCTTTTTCTCCTTTTTTTGGGAAGTTACACTGATTCTCATAGGCAGAAAACTTCCTTTTTATTGGGTTGGATAAAGGCAGAGAGGCTCGGGAGGAGGCATCTCCATAGAAACTCTAATGGACTCATAACTCATGGACTCCATGTGTTACAATGGGCAGGGGAAGAGCGGGATCATGTATCGGATATTAGTGAAGAATTCCTGGATATAATGTCTCATAGAGATGGACCAAACCCAGGTTTGACCCGAACTTTAATAGTAAGATAAGATCTCACACTGTTCCGAACTTCCGAACCTGTCGGACTCGCACACTTATTTTCGAGAATTATCGAGAATTCCCTAAGCCATTTGGATTTTTTAACTCCCATTCACTCCCAATGGATCTGTTTACGGATTTTCGATTATTTTTTGAAAATCTGTGAATATGCAAACGGATTTCAGCAAGTTCGACCATCTCTACCCATTGGTTGTTCAGTGTAGTGATGCCGATAGGTTGTTCAGTGTAGTGATGCCGATAGGTTGTTCAGTGTAGTAATGCCGATAGGTTGTTCAGTGTAGTGATGGCGATAGGTTGTTCAGTGTAGTGATGGCGATAGGTTGTTCAATGTAGTGATGGCGATAGGTTGTTCAGTGAAGTGATGGCGATAGGTTGTTCAGTGTAGTGATGGCGATAGGTTGTTCTTGGGGTTTTTTTGTTTTTTTGCCCCCAAAGTTTTTTTGTAGTGATGGCGATAGTTGTTCAGTGTAGTGATGCCGATAGGTTGTTCAGTGTAGTGATGCCGATAGGTTGTTCAGTTGTTGTATGTATGTAGTAGGCGATAGGTTGTTCAGTGGTAGTGATGGCGATAGGTTGTTCAGTGTAGTGATGCGATAGGTTGTTCAGTTGTAAGTTGTGTGGCGATAGGTTGTTCAGGTAGTGATGGCGATAGGTTGTTCAGTGTAAGTTGATGGCGATAGGTTGTTCAGTGTAGTGATTGCCGATAGGTTGTTCAGTGTAGTGATGGCCGATAGGTTGTTCAGGTGTAGTGTGCGATAGGTTTGTTTCAGTGTGTAGTGATGGCGATAGGTGTTGCAGTTGTAGTGATGGCGATAGGTTGTTCAGTGTAGTGATGGCGATAGGTTGTTCAGTGTAGTGATGGCGATAGGTTGTTCAGTTGTAGTGATGTGGCGATAGGTGTTCAGTGTAGTGATGGCGATAGGTTGTTCAGGTGTAGTGATGGCGATAGGTTGTTCAGTGTAGTGATTGGCGGATTGGTTGTTCAGTGTAGTGATGGCGATAAGGTTGTTCAGTGTAGTGATGGCGATAGGTTGTTCAGTGTAGTGATGCGCGATAGGTTGTTCAGTGTAGTGATGGCGATAGGTTGTTCAGTGTAGTGATGCCGATAGGTTGTTCAGTTGTAGTGATGGCGATAGGTTGTTCAGTGTAGTGATGGCGATAGGTTGTTCAGTGTAGTGATGGCGATAGGTTGTTCAGGTGTAGTGATGGCGATAGGTTGTCAGTGTAGTGATGGCGATAGTGTGTTCAGTGTAGTGATGGCGATAGGTTGTTCAGTGTAGTGATGGCGATAGGTTGTTCAGTGTAGTGATGCCGATAGGTTGTTCAGTGTAGTGTTGGCGATAGGTTGTTCAGTGTAGTGATGCCGATAGGTTGTTCAATGTTAGGACGCCCAATAAGTCATAAGATTAATTCTGAAAACATAACAATTCTAAAATTCCCAATAGACAAACTACCCATTGATAAACCTCATAGTCTGATCATTGGAAATGAATGTAGTATCACCCATATTCAGTAGCGATTTTTGAAAATTACATTCAATTAGAATTTTTTCTGCACCACCAATGGTAAGAAACTCATCTTATTCTTCCTGATTCCAAATGGCAATCACGATCCCTTATCTACCAGAACTATGAATGAACCTTGATGAATCTTTTTATTCTAATCTTAAAGGAATCCGAGAAATGTATATTCTAATCAGCACAAGGTCTTCTAAGGCTGGATACACACGGGGCTATTATTTGTCCTGACCGAGCGTTCGCTGCCGTGATTTACCAACGTACCCGATCGCCCGTTCATCTAATTTGAACGAACAGGTGACCGAGCTGTGGCTGGCCACCCCACACTATCAGATATTGCCAACCGATCGATCCACGGCACTAACGGTCGGTCATGTGGTGTTTCCCCACATTTATAAGCAGATTAAATAAAAGTGTCCCCAGTACGGAACGCTGAGACAGATTAACACAAACATCCTAGAATTCTATTCTAGTTCCGTGTAGAAATGTCTTTTAATTCCACATTCCCTTGTACTTTGCAAGAAAGGCAAATTCTGGTCCAATCACAAAGCTCAGCAGTGTAAACAAAGTCGCCATTCGGAAGGTTAACTGTGAAACAAAGTTTGGCCGAACACGTTGAAAAAATAAAACTTTTTTTTTTTTAAGGCTATTTTTAGGGGGGAAAACTGCTGAGAGGGACAGTGTTTTACCGCAGGTCCAGCTGTGTTCATCCCCCCCACCCCCCCCAGGCATATGGTGACAAAATCCTCCTATTTCTACCCACATTGACCCCCTGATCTAATGTCCTGTAGGTTGGCTGAGAATGTTTATTATTGCTTTTAATTTTTTATTCTCCTAGTCCGTTGGGAGCAGTTTACTGTTACAGGGGGGGGGGGGGGGGTAAATAAAATGAAAAAATGTGATGGTCTCTTCCTTTCTCCTTCAGCCTCACCCCACATACCCTCACAAAGCACAGAGGTGAAACATTTCCATTTAATAGAGAAGTTTTGCAATTCTTAGGTTGAGCTCCCATCTCTCTTCCTCTGGAACCGGTTACCTCTAATGACCTAATTCTATGTTCAGCCGTCTACTCACAGTTTGCACCAGCTTGAAAATACTTCTAGCTAACAGCAATTTCCAGTTATAAGGAGAGGAGACGGGTGAATTACTGGTGATGGCATCTCCACACAAAAAACTTAGCACTTGTGAAGAATTTGCCCCTAACCCAAACTTTATTACATGCATTTCTAACCAGATAAGTATTGCCAACCATTTTTCCATTTCGTTTGCTTCCTCCCCCTGCTCATTGAGCTTTTAGGAACTTGAACATGTGCAGCAGAGGAAAGAGCAGTCAATTATTGACTGTGATATGGGCAGTCACATCCTTGATTGACAGTATGGAGGGAGGAGTCAGCTTCCTTTAAAGGGATAAACTTACCTATGAGGGAGATATATAGTTAAAGTACAAATTTGACCCACAAATTGAAACTTACCTTTAACTGCAGGACCCCAGTCAGCTCTATTTACATTTATCTGCAGTGTCCCTGAAATCCTTCAGTGGTTGACTTTTTGGAGAAAACAGACAGTCTTGGCTGTGACTAACGGTTGGTAGCCAGAAGGCCTAGAAAGAGACAGATCAGCATGAGGGACAACAGAGAGAGTATAGCTGACTTATTGTTTGGTAGGCCTGTAGCTAAAGGTAAGTTTCACTTTAGGAGGGCCAAACTTGGCCTTTAGTAAAACAAACTTAGCATTTGACATTGTTTCGTACAGGTTTTGTGTTGCAATAGATTGTGAACTACCCAGAACTGTAAGGAACTTGATTAACTTTCTTGATGAGAACTTTATGCTAAGATCACAAAGGGGAACTTTCCATGGATGGATGGGAATGTGTAATACGCTATAAACAAGTGAGCAACAATGGATATATCCTTATAATAGTCACTTGGCTATGTTACAGGTGACTATATAGTGCATAATGTACCCCTACTGTAAATGATAACGGTATTACAGGTCAGCTAAAGTTCACAGAACTTCTAATGCTATATGTTGGCATATATAGTATAGTAGCGGTAGATTGCAGTAGAGAGGTAAGATCTGTATAATTCACAAAGTGGCTGGCAGTGTGTGTGTGTGGGGGGAGAGATCCCTGTGAGACTGGATATTGGTGTATGATCAGGCTCCATATTGCACCTTAACAGAGGAAAAACTGCCTGGAAAGAGACTGTCTCTACAACAGTGACATCATAGGCAACAGACTGTATCTACTGCAGTGACATCATGGGCTACAGACTGTATCTACTGCAGTGACATCATGGGCTAGAAACTGTCACTACTGCATTGACATCATAAACTAAAGACTGTATCTATTGCAGTGACATAATGGGCTAGAAACTGTCTCTACTTCATTGACATAGGCTACAGACTGTATCTATTGCAGTAATATTATGGGATAGAAACTCTCTACTTCAGTGAGATCATAGGCTACAGACTGTATCATCTACAGTGACATCATGGGCAAACTAACAACATTGTCATTTTCAGAAATGGCTTGTTTGTGATCTGGCCACCATGCCAGGCCTCCAACAAACCTTGTAGATTTTTATAGCAAACAAAATATGAATTGGTTTGTTAAATTTGGGCCAGTTGGAGACCCATGGACTTTTACATATATAAACCTATTATCTCTATACATACCTCCCCTTGTTAGTTTTTTTTATAGCTACGTCCATGGTAACTCATGTATTAGACACAGACGGTATAGATTACAGTACCAACGTGTACATTCTGTGAATCACACGTTGACCACTCTCCCAGAATGCAGTTCTTTCCCTGTCCGGAGATGTAAACAGAAGAAGTTAACACTCCAGCAATATTTTCAGTGGAATAAATGATGTGGCGGTGGGAGTAAGGGGCAAGTTACCCAAGCTTCAGTCCTGTGACCTGCTTACCTCATCAGCATATTATTGTATCTGGTCACTTTCCACTGCTGCCATATATAAAAACGCTGCCTTTAATGTGGTCTGGTGGTTTGGGATGGTCTCAATTATTAGGAGAGATCTAAGACTTAAGCATCCCATAGTGCATTCTGTTCTTATGCTTTACATCTGATTTATCCTCAATGCAAACCCTTTCTCTGCCAGAGGTATCCAAAGCCGTGTTTTTATTGGTTGTCCTGTCCCGCAAAGGGGAAGTTAAGGACAACACCTGTTTTTAAACAAAAACTCGCCCTAAAGCATGCTGGTCAACCCCATAGGTATGCATGGCACATAAGCCATATTAATTCAGTTTCCAAAACAAAGTAATGTTCACGCACAATTAACAACATAGCACAAAAATGTGTTTAATCCCAAAATAGCAGTTTGGCAAAGAAATCGAATGTTTACTATGTGGGTAAATCCATTTCTCTGCTGTAAAATATTGTGTCAGACTAGGATGATGCAAAGTCTTGTGAGTTAAACTAAAATGGTTTAACCTTATTTTTACCATCTCTTCTAACTTAACTTGCCCTTATCTAGCGTACAAATTGATGTCAGCCATGGGGCACATTGTAAAAGCTTCGTATATATATATTTTCTACATAATAAAAGTTATTTTCATTAAACATGGTGCTAAATTTGCCTCAACCAATCAGATGTTAGCTTTCAAATAAGATCTGATTGGCTGGGGTGAAATTGGCACCATTTTAAATGTTAAGAACTTTTATTGAATCTCCCTGATAGTGTCCATGGATGTTTTCTGAGTTTGAGGTCATCACTAAACCTAAAATGACAAATTCTCAAATAACATTGAAACCTGTGTGCAATCTGCTACATTTCCAACCCGATCACCCTATACTTACTGTGAAGAGCGGGTCACTTTGGTAGCCACACATGCAGCAGTTACTATGGTCATTGTAGTAAAGTATAGCCACCAAGGGGAATTTTCATTGACGACTGAGCGATCTTGTAGCTGACAGCGATAATTAGCTGTGGGGTAATTTCTCTCTATGCACATGATATGTGAGCGATATTTATTAAATCCTGTTGGATATTATTAGCCATGTGTGTACCCACTTAGTGGTGTAGTGTGAGTGTAGGGAATATTTTTGGGGGGAGAGGGTTACACCAACTCACAGGGCCGTGCGTTTTGTCACTCGTTGCATTGGTGCCCCCTATGTTCCTGCAGGTTGGGCACCCTTGAACTTGTCTGTTTAAAAGAACAATGGTTGCTATAGAAATGGTGACATCAGCAGAATTAATGACATAACTAGAACGTAACATCTTGACATGTTGGGAAGTCATTCCATAAGAAATAATGGGATAAAGAAGCTGGGCACACCAGTCTTACATCATTACATCATAACATAAACGTGTTTATTCGTGACGTTTCGGCACACGTCCTGTGCCTTCCTCAGACAAAGTTAATATTTTGTCTGAGGAAGGCACAGGACGTGTGCCGAAACGTCACAAATAAAGACACTGTTAGACTGGTGTGCCCAGCTTCTTTATCCCATAATCTACTTACCTCCATTTGGCAACTGCTCTGGAGGCACCTAGCAACTTTGGAAAAGTAACACTGATTTCCAGTGCTCGTTACCTGTTAAAGGTGTGCATGATATTCTTCTTCCTGATATTCCATAAGAAATGGTTTGGCATTTGTAAAGATTAACCAAGACTAAGAGAAGTCAATTGAAACAATGTGTCTGGTTGAGTCATCAGTAGAACAACACAGCTGTGTCGAACGTAGCTCCAGAGCAGTTAGAGACAAACGTTGTGCCAAAGCCCCTTTAGTTCAATGTACAAGCCTCAAATGTGATGTTACAGTTTAAAGTGTTTAAGTGAAATAAGTTCTACCATTGGACTTGATCATTGTAGCAGGTACAGTATATAAAGGCACATGAACAGACAGTGACATTCTTGATGCTGTGTATGTCATTCAGACATGATAGAAACCAATATCGTATGAGACGTACCAAGCCTTGGGACACATCTGTACTATAAATTGATGCAAGGAGGTGAAGTCTGGGTAGAGCGGAGTGTGGTGTATCTGCATCTTAACCCTTTTAGGGGCCATGAACGTACAAATATTATTGTAAGTTATATCTTAAAGGGTAACTGTGGTCTCTAAACAAGTGACATTGATTAAAAAGGGCACAGTCCTACCTTTAAAATGACTCCAGGATCATGCATCTAGCTGCAATCTATCCAAACTTATAGCAGTATAAAGGGTGGTGTTTCCAGCTAGCACTGTGAGCTGTGACATCACCAGCACCATTGCTCTGACCCTCTTGCCACAGGCACTGAGCATGCCCAGTTGTATCATACTGCTATTATTGTCTTAAATAGCTTTAGAAAAGATAAATGTATTTATTTTTTTTTTTGGGGGGGGGGGGCTTCTTACACAGCACATCATGTGACTGTCTGAGTGTAAATTTTCAAGCCTATAACTTAAGAACCAGAGAAGCTATAGACATCATTCTTGGCTTGTTTGAAAGGTATAATATATATTTTAAATAGAGGACCCTTGTATGGAGACCAGAGTTACCCTTTAAGGAATATACAGGGAGATCCAATAAACGTTATTATCGTATAAAATGGTGCTAATTGTGCCCCAACCAATCAGATATTAGTTTTCAAATGTTAAATAAGATCTGATTGGTTGGGGCAAAATTAGCACCATTTTTAACAATAAGACCTTTTATTGAATAACCAGCTGTGATCATTACATGAATGTCCATTATTTTGTGCTTCTGGTTAACCTATAATAATAATAAACCTAGAATTTTGCACTGAAACACTATTATTTTCCTTTAAGGTATAGGTAGATACAAATCTATCATGGCTCCCAGGCGTGTGACAAATGATAACACAAACGCTTGATAAATTCCAGGTAGACACTGAGCTATGTGATTGTTCATACTTTGGATTCCCCCCATGATATACATATTGAAGACTCTGGAGATACGTCACCTCGTTTTTGTAGATAGAACACTTTAGTTTTTAGGTTTCACTTTGACCAAACAAGCAGACGAGTCACAGGTGACAGACAGGAAGTGGCAAGGTTCTGATCTGAGGGCAGCCATATTGGTTTGTTCTTGGCCCTAAATGATGAGAGAGTTAGTTAGATGTGGCGATTTGTTGTGCAATGCTTGGAACTTACAGGTACTGAACCTTAGTAATCTGTCATTGTTGTATTCTATGTGACGTGTGCAAGCGATAAATGATTGATGATGCCATTAGAGATGGGTCTGTTTGGCAGCCAGAAACATCTCTCCATGGTTTACAGAAGTGACTCAGTGTGTGTAGAGTACAACACCCTGGAACAGAATGTGGGGCAATTTCACAACCTCACAAACCCACTGGATCTTATCCTACCCCTGAGGATAATACGGACTTTTAAGGACAGCAAGGACATATGCCAAGAAAGGTATAAATCCTATGGCAGCAATGAAGAGACAGTTTGGAGATTAATATTAACAATAGGTCTGCATGATGTGCGCTACCCCCTTTAGTATCCTTCTGTTAATGCTGGAAAGGTGTAGATTAGGGGCACAATACAGTACACATCCTTAGAGAGTGGGGCCAACTGAGTTAGTGAGGGGCGTCTGTTGACATCTTCCATCCATTGTAATGTTTGGTTAGGGTGATGGAAAATGATGAAACAAAATGGCCTACCTACAGGCATTATGGGAGTATGCCAGCTATCTTATCATTTGTAAAACCATAGATACTCTTCAATTGTACATTATACAATGGCAATTCCATCAGCTGGCACTTGTTTTAATTACATATATGGAATAAACACCTTTCAATCATCTCCTGGTTAGTACAAACATATTATATAATTATACAATATAACCTGAATCCAGCCGCACTGATTGTGTGTTGTTAAATGATTTTCTCATTATTACACCTGATACTGAACCTCTCCCTAGAACTTGGCCACTCGGGTTACAGGGTGAGGTGCGCTATATAATTCATTGCCTGTATTCCACCACATATGTGTGTCAGTGTATTCCACCACATATGTGTGTCAGTGTGCACTGTTTAACCTGTGTGCCCATGCATGCTGCAGTACAATCCATGTCTGACACAAATGTGATAAAGGGAGCATTGTACTTTAAAGGAAACTAAGTATTATTGCTCCTCCCCCTTCTGGCCCAGGGCCTAACCAATGAGAGGAAACACTCTGCAAGAAATGCTTTTTCCCATTAGATACATCCCAGGCGGAGGGGAGGCAGAGCTTGGACATTTGTCCTTTTATAATAGAAACATGGCTGCAACAAGAGAGTTCTACTTTGAAGTCTTTAGATGACTTTTTAAAATCCAATTTCTACTACAGGTTAAGATGAAGATGTCTGGTGAAAAGGTGTTATTTATAAGAGGGATATATCTGTTAATATAATGGGAAATGTGCCTTATTTAGTTGTGCCTATACTGGAAGGATAACTACAGCCAATCAGAAGAGAGCTCATTGCCAGGAGTCATGCATAGTCTTCTATATAGCATGGCACAATTCCAGTTAATAACAAAGGCCCCAAGCAAAGCAGGAAGACAGGGCACTAGTTTGACACTGAAAAGCCCAAATGTAATGCAGGATTATTCAACTAATTCCTGTCCTTTTACCTGCCTGGTGTCCTATGTATCCCATAGGCCCCTCAACAATATTCATTCTACCCAACTTCAACATGTATGTAAAATGTATTCAGCTGTAACTAACCCTATCTAACCTACTTAACCCTACCCTACATAAACCCTTTTACCCTATCTGACCTACCTAACCCTACCCTATGTCAACCATTTTACCCTATCTAACCTACCTAACCCTACCCTATGTCAACCCTTTTACCCTATCTAACCTACCTAATCCTACCCTATGTCAACCCTTTTACCCTATCTAACCTACCTAATCCTACCCTATGTCAACCCTTTTACCCTATCTAACCTACCTAACCCTACCCTATGTCAACCCTTTTACCCTATCTAACCTACCTAACCCTACCCTATGTCAACCCTTTTACCCTATCTAACCTACCTAACCCTACCCTACGTCACTTCTTTTACCCTATCTAACCTACCTAACCCTACCCTAGGTAACATTTCCCTGCCTAAGGTCATTAAGGAACGGGAGGGGGGGACCCCATCTGGAGACATCCACTTGGTACCAGAAGGGTAAAAACATTCAATTGAAACCATTTGTGAGACTATAATCTATTGTAGTTTAAGACGAGCTGTAACCTCCGGTCGCACAGTCCTGTGTATTCCAGATTAGCTTCATGTAGAGTCACAAGACACCAGCCCCAAGCCCTGCTCTTCCCCTCTGTACTGTACCCTCTGCCTCACCCTTCACATCCTCAATTTCTTTTCTCCAGCAATCACATGAGTAAAAAACCGCAGGTGGCCACTGTCGATCTCTTGCTCAAGCTCTGTATTTATATCCCATTAAGTGCCATACATTGCTCATGCTTCCCCCTAGCATTCAGCTTCCATCTCACACACCGGACGTCTCTTTATTGCAAAATCCTTTCCTGTTCCATTAACACCCCCCCCCCTCCTTTTATTGTGTGCAATTATTTTGCTCAAGTGACCATCAAGTGGACGAATAAGGACCCCACCCTTTTCCAATAAAACTTTCATGTTTCTATGAAAGATATAGTAAGAAGAATGAATCATTCTAGCTCTGTCCCCGATTTAAGGGATACAGCATTAACTGTATTGGTCTATATACTCCTTTGGTTTGTAGGTGGAGGGCCCTATATGTAGGTGATTATGGCCTGAAGTCAAGTGGATCTAACGAACTACCACAGATTATGGCAAACCTCCAAATGCCTTGGTTTACCCAGCACAAAAGGAGGCCTGTTCTGCTGTCCTGGGATTGGCAAGTTGGGGTGGTCCATGGTCATGGCTAGGCCTTCATGGCTATGCCGTCATGGCTAGGCCTTCATGGCTATGCCGTCATGGGTAGGCCGTCATGGCTAGGCCCTGCTCATTCCCTTAATACAGAAAGTTTAATGATTTGGGTGAGTTATGTTCCCAAGACAGACCATTTAAAGGGAATGTATAGCCCATTATAAATGTATATAGAGACCAAAATGAAAGCTTGACACATATAATCAGAGGAACAACAAAAACATTTAATAAAATCTGGACTCCTTGGATATGGAAAATGGGACATGTCCGTCCCCCTCAAACAATCAATAGCAATCTAACGAGCAATTTAGGAGACTCTATGGTATCTCTACATACTCCTTAACCCCATCCCCCTTTTTATTCTCTTTTCCCACTTCTCTATCCTTTTTCTCATCTTCTTCTCCAACCCTCTTATTGCAATACCTACTCTTACTCACAACCCTTTCCCTCTCCCACTCCCACTCATAGAAAAAATCTCTTAGGCAGGTGAGATACACATTATTGTAAATGTAATTGAAGTATTAATAATTAATAAAAATTATTAAACCAAAAATAAAATGGATATAGAGCCGAACTACTCCCCCCTCAAACCCAAAGACCCCATTACTTATGATGGACCTAAAGCAAGATCTTCAATCTGATGTTTGCTGCACACGCTTTTCTTTTTAGCAGCAGTCAGGGAACGATGAGATAACGATCAATTGACTGACTGCTGGTCCACGAGCCCCCTCCCCTGAGCCTGTGCAAGGTAGCATAGCTTTAAGAGGAAGCAGCAACCTTTACAGGAGGGGGTGTCAATCATCAGTCTAGAGATCTTCCTTCAGGTACATCCTGCTAGTGTGCAACTATTGCTATATTGGGGTTCAGGGGTTATTAGGCTATGCATATGTGTTTAAGTGGGGGGTGGACTTGTCCTTTAAATGTTACAGGGGGAAACTGCCCTGCACTTTGGAACCTCGTTTAGCAGTGATACCAACTAGTAATATTTGTGCTTTTTCTCTAATCCCCTTGGCTTTCTCCCCATGATATCCCTGCCATAGTCTCTGGTCGTTAAGTTGGCCTCGCTGGTTACATAATATTGAAATATATCTAGTTCTTTGTGTTTGTTTTCTCGTTTTCTGAAAGATCTTGGGGGAAATGGAAAGCAGAAATAAGGTTTCTTTTTTTGTTCTTTTCATTGGTGTCAGCAGTGTGGTTAACGCATTATAAATATCATTACAATAAGTATGTTACAGCCCCAAGGGAGGGGGCACAATATAGCTGCCAGCTAATTATACTGGTTTTATTAATGATGGTGGATTAAAGGGTAACTTTAACTTTTCAGTCCCAGTGGTAAGGGATTGGCGGTCGCTTAAATCTGGTAAAAAATCTGGGGAGGAAATTATTACTTTAATTATCTATATTACACATACAGTATCTTGGCATTCTACATATTTGCTCATTTAAAAAAAAAAAAATCTATTCACACCTGTTGCTATGCTTTGAGCTGCCATTTTGGGTTCTGTAACCTTTTACCCAGCATGCACACTTCCTTGGAATGTTCCAAACAGTAATTTCATTTGATTGGCTGGATGGTTGGATGGGACAAAAACATTCAGATCTCTACTGACCAACGGTATAACGGACAGTATTAGCGGTCCTGCAAAGTCAAGGAAGTTCAGTATATTGGAAGAATTTATTTATACATAGAGAGATCAATGTATGGGCAGATTATGGTTAAAATAAGAAAATACTCCTATTTTTCTTGAATATATATGAACCGCCCCTAAAACCCTGTATATGGTCACAACTGAGCATTAATTTGTCGTCTTTTAAATATATTTGTTAGTGATATTTTATGTGATCTCCAAGATTACTAAAATAAGGGAACATGGAAGGGGATATAAAGAGTATCTATACTGAAATATATATTTTATATATATATATATATGTTTATTTTTTAATTTCCTATTACTAGAAACTATAATTCTTCCAACTATCACTGTACCATTAATCTGTCCCCTCTTTTTTAAAATATTAAATCTGAGATATCTTACATTTCAGCTGTCAATCAACTGCCTTATTATCATAAACTTGTTTACTGTGTGCAATTTTGCTGTAACTGGAATGGTGACAGTTGTATGTGTGGCTTGCATAATGGGAAATTCCCTTTCTCAGTGAATACTGAGCATGCTTGACTCCACAGAAAGTCATGTCAGAGGAAAGGAGGAGCTGGTTATGGTAGGTTAAGAGTTGAAGGGGGTAAAACAAGTGCTGTATAAAAGGCATGCAGTAACACATTCCCCTCAGAATAAGTGTTACTTACACATTTTTATATTAGGATGAATAATCTTATTTTTTCAGTATAATTCCCCTTTAAATTAACATGTCTGTTCAGAAAAAAGAAAACATACATATAGTATCCTCTCATGCTACAATGCCCTCTTACAAGCACTCGGTGCTTACTCCTCACATTTAGCCAATTAGATGGTCGAGTTCTGTTCTGCAGTTAAAATAATAGGCTACTCCCATGTGACAGTAAATAGAGATTTAATTACATTTTGAGAAGGTTGGTAATTTTATAAGCCTGGCTATTGGAGTTTATTTCCTACTAGTAATCTTACTGCACAATCTGCTTAATGACAAGTTTGCATTGTAATGGTACCAGCAAGTCATTGGAGTCATTGCTACTACAATGATATTACGACATCATAATTAAGACAGACAGAGCCCTCTATATATTGATACCAGGAGAAGCATTGGGGTTCCTGGAATATGGGGATTAGCAGCCTCTATAGTAATGGGGGTAATCTAGAAGGTAGATATTCAGTGATGAATTGTTCTGTTTTCATTTAATGTCTGATTGTGCCTATGAAAAGTCCATAACAAGGTTTATCAATCTTGAACCCTATGGAGATATGAATGGCCGTACAGCCTTGGATCTGCTTGGGTACAATTGTGGTCTGACAACCATTTCCTAATTGTTTGTGACAGATCTGCTGATTTGGGAGGTACAGCATGTGTCAGAACGGGTAACAATCATTATCAGGGAGAGTCAATGAAAGTTGTTATCGTTAAAAATGGTGCTGATTTTGCCCCAACCAATCAGATATAACATTTGCTAGCATCTGATTGGTTGGGGCAAAATTAGCAGCATTTTTAACGATAACTACTTTTATTGAATAACCCTGTATATTTATGTAAATGGATAGGCAGCCCATGTCTTAAATAGGTGGGTTTTGCCCCAAGACTTTCAGGGTCTGATACAATAAGAAGTGCTCCCATGTTATTAATCTGCAGTCACCAATCAGATGTTAGCTTTTTAAACTAAGTTACAGTTAGTAAACATCTGATTGGTTGCCATAGATTATTATCACAGCAAACTTTTGCATGTTTATTTAATGAGCCCCTTAAATTGACTGATGGTCCTACGTGTCTATTGGTGTCACCAGAGTAAATTGACAATGCACAGCTTGTAGTACATCGAAGTTCTTCGGTATTGGGACAACTCGTTTACGGTATTTAAACATATGATTGGCTTTACCGGCTCAAACACTTTATTTACTTGAAATGTCGATTCTTTACCATTTATGAAATGATTTGGGGATAAACCATGTTCTTCTTTTGCTTCCTCCTTGTGGTAAGAGATCATTTCATAGACATGGAGCCTTGCAGTGATTGATGCAAAACACTTATCCTCTTGTGCAATTCCAGTGACCTGTATTTAACTGAATGGGAGGGAAGTATGGACAGTGCTCAGTTCAGGGGAGCACAGAGGAAACACTTGCCCCTGATTATGAATAAATTAATTCTAACCTACAAGCCAAACTGCAGTAGACCAGTATAAAGGTTACTGCTGATTGGTTTCAGCAAATTAACTGCACAGGAAAAATGTTCTCTACTTTTTAGCAACAAAAGTTGATATTCAGCCAAACATCACATATTTAGAGCCACCCCATTCCATCTCATTTACCCTAAGAACACAGGGGGTGTGCTTGTCCCCCTGAGCATTCCAGTTTCACACAGTTTGGTCACTGACTGCTACGCACATGCCCAGTTCTAAGCTAATTCAGGAATTAGTTACAGCAGGTCACGCCCATTAGTAGTATCTACCCAATCCTGTAGCAGCTGGCCGCTATACATGTTATATATGTAAATTTCTTTAGTCTGAATTGGTTGCGCTCATATATAAAAAGATAAAGATAAAAAGGACCAAGTTGTTTTCAAAGTACTTAAATAGTATAAAATCCAATTAAAACATACATTAAATGGTTTAAAATAAAAAAACACATAAAAATCATAGAAATCAATGATGTTAATATTAATTCCACCATTGATTTTTATGAATTTTGTGTTATCTCCGAATTTGATTTTATTATTATGTTTATCAGTTATTTTTATTAGAAACCAGATTTTTAATTGGGACCATACCATGTTAAGAATCCAGTCTTTTATAACATTTTTATCCCATTCTTATCTGAATTATAGTGTTCATCCTAATAGTAATAAATTGCTATTTATCTATAATCCAATTCCAAAACAAGGTGAATAACACCGGTCCGTCAGTGACATAATGATTCATAATACAAAGAATAGAAGAGACAATTAGCATTTTTAACCCTATTATTAGCCCCTAGCGTTACACCCACCATTTAAGATAACTAAGGAGAGGCCCCCAGACCCCCGACACAAAAAAACACATCTAATTACGCCCTATAGGAGCCGAAAATTAGCTTTATTTACAGACGCGATTTTACAAAAATAACGCTCGGCGGAAATCCGAAAAAGACGCGAAATGCAGCGTTTAAAAAGCGATAATAGGAAATTGAAGTATATACAGTCTTGAGAAAGCTGCAGCAAGCAGTGAAACGCGTAGACAACATAATCCTGGCCCCTGCTGACTAAGAGTGTCAGGGGATCCTGATAAACTCTGTTGAGTGTTTTTATGCCATATTTTATTTTGCACTAAGCACTTTGTATTTCTGTGTGTAAGTCCACCTTTAATAAAACTAACTTTAGAAAATCTTACCATTGACTGGACCTGCATCCTTACTCAAGGAAGAAAGTGTAATTTTAAACCATTTAATGTATGTTTTAACTGGATTTTATAGTATTTAAAGGGCATATATACCGGAAAATAGGTTATTTTAAATTGACCATAACTGGAAACTATAATTCTTCCCAACCACCACTGTATCATTTTCTTTGTTGATCTTCCCCCTATTTCTTTAGATATCTAATCTAAAACTTCTTATATTTCAGCTGTCAATCAAGTTCCTTGCTCTCAAAAACTATTCTTCTGTGAGTAGTTTTACTGTAGCTGGAGTGGTGACAGAGATTTGACAGTTGGAATGCTGTGTGCAGGCTTGACAGTTGGTTTGTGGGGAAAAAAGTCAGGTCAGATGGAAGTGGGAGTGGTTAAAAGAGGGAGGGGGATACTGCTCCTAAACAAGATGTGTGCTGGATTGAAGGCATGCAGCAACACAGGCAAATCAGAGTAAGTGCTACTTACATGTATTCGATTATAGATTAAGATGAGGCAAAGTCAGTTTTTCAGTATAGTGTCCCTTTAAGAACTTTTAAAACAATTTGGTCTTTTTTATCTTCGTCTTTTTATATATGAGCGCAACCAATTCAGACTAAAGAAATTTACATAGATATGTTAATAGCCCAGCCAAAGCTTAGTATTACATCCATATCTCCTGTGGATTAGGAATCCTGTAGTGCTATATCCTTATGGTGGCCATACACATGCGATCCCTCAGCATGTGTGCCGAAAGATCACATTGGTATCTGTTGGCACACATGCTGTGGGAATAGCACATATGCGGTATGGGGATTGGTCTGCAAAATCATATCAGCTCCCTCTACTTCAAGTAAAGGGAGCCGATACCAACCAACAGAAATTTTTCATCATTCCCGATTGATCGAAGTGCCGACTATGGACGTTCATCTGCAATCATTCCCCCAAGGGATTTACCTATTATTGTTCATATGTATGGCCACCTTTAGTTAACTTTGGTTAAAGGGCATCTATACTGAACAAAATGTTATTTTAAATTGGCCATTACTGGAAACTCTAATTCTTCCCAACCAACACTGTACCAATTATTTGTTTATCTGTCCGCTATTTCTTTAGATATCCAATCTGAAGCATGTTGCATTTCAGCTGCCAATCAAATAATCATAAACTTTTCTGCTGTAGCTGGTGACAGAGTTTTGACAGCGGGTATATTCTATGCTATGTGCAGTTTTGACAGTGGGTATGCTCTATGCTATGTGCAGTTTTGACAGCGGGTATATTCTATGCTATGTGCAGTTTTGACTGTGGGTATGCTCTATGTTATGTGCAGTTTTGACAGTTGGTATGCTCTATGCTATGTGCATTTTTGACAGCGGGTATATTCTATGCTATGTGCAGTTTTGACAGTGGGTATGCTCTATGTTATGTGCAGTTTTGACAGTGGGTATGCTCTATGCTATGTGCAGTTTTGACAGTGGGTATGCTCTATGCTATGTGCAGTTTTGACAGTGGGTATGCTCTATGTTATGTGCAGTTTTGACAGTGGGTATGCTCTATGCTTTGTGCAGTTTTGACAGTGGGTATGCTCTATGCTATGTGCAGTTTGACAGTGGGTATGCTCTATGCTATGTGCAGTTTTGACACGTGGGTATGCTCTATGCTATGTGCAGTTTTGACAGTGGGTATGCTCTATGCTATGTGCAGTTTTGACAGTGGGTATGCTCTATGCTATGTGCAGTTTTGACAGTGGGTATGCTCTATGCTATGTGCAGTTTTGACAGTGGGTATGCTCTATGCAGTTTTGACAGTGGGTATGCTCTATGCTATGTGCAGTTTTGACAGTTGGTATGCTTGATTTCACAGAACGTCAGGTCAGATGGAAGTAGTTACAAGAGGGCAGGTAATTTTTTCCACCTAAGCCAGTAAGTGATTCTACTAGGATAACAATGAATAACTGTTAAACAGTCAGGCTGCTAAATACAACATTTAGCCTACTGAACGTCAAATAATTTCTTGGCCATTTTCCAGGTTGTCATACTTTCTGCAGTCCACACTGTCTCCACCAAAACTTACTTCATAAGGGTAGAACATGGGTAACTTAAACAAAACATTTCTCCACGGGAAGCCATTGCTATAAAGATGCTACATCTCCTACCCCAGTCAATGGCAATGTTGTGTTCTAGGAGAATGGTTTATTCAGGTTCCCACCTGGTGCACAGGTCTATCACCCCTAAGGACAATTTCCCATTATAACCCCGGCATGGTTTCTGTTATTCGATTGCCCCCCCTTTTTTTATCAGTTTCCCATTACCAGAAATCCACATTGTCAAATAAAGGAACTAGTTATCAAAATGAAACCAGAACCCTTGAGGAGGCTCTGTCTGGAATAGACTTGCCTCTTTGTGGCTGGTAGACATTTGTGCAAGTGTCCCTCTGCATACGGGGAAATCAATACCATATGGACATTGTAGGAAGCACTGAGTCACTGCTGCCATTCAGAGGAACATGCAATGTTGGTCAGCAGGCTAGACATGTCTCTCAGCTGGGTCCCATTTCTCATAGTCATGTTGGTAAATGGCCAGTTTTCCTTCTGTTTACAGATTTGATCTAACCTGAGAAATGTAAAAACTCTAAGTTTACTGCTGCAAACTGCTTAAAAATGTCTGGAACCCTGGGTAATATACAGGGTTATCCATACCAGGTATCCCTGGGTAATATACAGGGTTATCCATACCAGGTGTCCCTGGGTAATATACAGGGTTATCCATACCAGGTATCCCTGGGTAATATACAGGGTTATCCATACCAGGTATCCCTGGGTAATATTCTGCAATGTAATTCTACTTTCCTACTGAATGTTTGAATGATGCTGATTTTTCAGGCTGAAAGTCAATTTCTAAACAACAAGTCGATCACTTTTACCACTGGACAGTAACCTACCTGTGTATCGCCACCTTTAAACCTTGAACAAACTCATTTTACTTATTTGTAGTAATTGTCTAACAGTCCCCAACAGCCAATCAGTCTAAATTGTACAACAATGTCAGCAAATTCCTCCACAAACGCTAGATTGTTGGCCGAAACAGTTGTTGTCGGTGAATTGGCCATATATACAGTGAATTTCATAGCACTTACAGGATAACTATACTCTAAAAATTAACTATTTAAAAATGGAAAGTACCTGGGGCAGGGAGGTTGGGTTGATTATTCCTACCTCACAATATCGTTTCGTTAAGGAGCTAAAGCAAATACAGTTTTCATTTGCCAGGTTAGTCCTGGACTATTCCTGTCTTAAAGATAGCGCTGAAGCCAGGAGGAAGACTGGCAGAATCAGTTTTCTTTGGCCTGGTGCTCCTCACAGAAACAATATTGGGAGGTAGGAATTACCAATCCTATATCCCTGTCCCAAGTACTTTTCATTTTAATGATATTTTAAAAAACTTAATACACACGATAATTATCCTTTAATACGTAGTTTGTTCATGGCTGCAAACCAACAACAATAACCTTATAATCCCCATAACCCCTTGAAAGACCCCATTGTCAGGAAACGGAGCGCCCAGCACTTCACAATACTTTGATCAAGTTAGTTAGATGTACAATGCACAGTGTGTCTATTAACCAGTAACGTTCGCCTCCCCATCTCTACAGAAACCTTCCACTGCAGTGGATTTTTATTTTAAGTCTTTATTATTATTACTGATTTTAATGCTGAGAGACGCCAACAAGTTTTACGAGGTTAATGAGTTGAACCCAGAGTCCTCTCTGATTAATTTGTGTTTGCGTTATGATGTAACGAGCTGCTGGGCCTAGTGGTTTTAAAGGAATGAATGGTTCTGTTTGGGCAATTAGCAGTGATGAAAGGAATTATGGGAGTTACTCACGTTAAGTCACAGCCGTATAATATGGTGTGTGTGGAGAACCATTAAGAAACCATAAGACGTGAATTTCAATAGAGATCTCTGAGCAGACATCTACTTCTTTATTATGGCTCTGTAATAAAGCCACTGTTTACAGAGACCATAAAAATCCAAATAGTTTTTTTTCACAACCTTCTATAAACCCTTTATCTTCCTTAATATGATAAATACGAGGATATGCAGTTGCCATGTTGCTTCTCCATAAACAATCAAACAGCGCCCCTAGTGGACATTAGGACATTAATCTGTGTGTGTGGGGGGGGGCACTATATTCTCTGCAGATTGCTTTATCTGGGTCATTGATTATGGTAGCAGACACTGCAGCCAATCTGTAAGTTATAATGTTCCCCTTACTGTGTCCTATAAGAATATGAAGTCACCCAGGAGTTATTTTAACCCCAGAGCCCTGTATCTTTATCTGTATATTGTGAAATGTAAATGTTGTTCCTTCTTAACACTAAGGTGGAATATGGCATTCTTAGTGCTATGCATTACCAATATAATAGAGTTTTAAAGGAGAACTAAACCTTAATGTTTATATTCCATAATCTTAAAATATCACCACCCACCAATAAACCGTAAAAGGCATTAAAGAAATTTGAACCTCTTGAACCTCTTTGTCTGGCCCCACTCCTTTCTGACAAAAGTCCATGTTTACTTACCAAATCTGGACTGTAACAGGATTGGCTAAAGGCAACTGGGTGTGACCTGCTGTAACAGCTCCCTGCAGTAGCTTAGGACTGAGCATGTGTAAAGGACATAATGGTCACTGACCACTCTGTGTGATACTTATATATTATGAAATAACGCACAACCCCAATGTTGAGGTAAATTCCCCAGCACCCACATCAACATGAGAGGTGAAACACAGATAAACTGAATCAGAAGGTAGATCTCCTTGATATAAAGGCAGCGCCAACACCCTATACTCCTATACTCTTGTACAGGGAGCCGAATGTGATGGAGGGACAGGGAATGTCCCAGAGTCACTGCCCTGCAAACTGGGATTTTCAGTAACCCAGAGTTTCCCTGGTGAACCATAGCCTGTAGGAGGGGGGCGTCATTCCCAGAGGTAGGAGACGTGTTGGAATCTTTTCGGGAAGAGTAACAGTGAGTCACATGTTTTCCCATCTCTCATTTACAGAACTTTCTTCTCCAGGACGATCAAGGTTTGGACACGACTCACATGGGAAACATATTTACGTTAAAATAAAGTTTGAAAAGCCGCTGTGGGAATAATGAAGATTTACTGCTTTACTTTTATATTGTTATTATTAAGTCCAAGTGAAATGGAAAACTGACAGGATTATTACTGGTACAGACTAGCAGTTACACAGGCCTCTCTGCAAGTTATTAAAGGTTAATGTAGCTGATGGTGCAAATATGGCAGAATGTTCACACGTGTAACTTGGATCCGTGAATGTTCCTAGTTTCCATGTGGCCCCTAGTGACTTTAAACACGATGCACAGTTGGGGGCGAATGTGTATAAATGCTGGATCAGTGCTATTCAGTTTGCCAGTGCTGGCAGTATTACGCATTGCAATGTAAAGCATTATATTATAAAGCTGCTCTTGATAGAGCCATACATTAGTAGCTGGGTACACACACTGTCAGTTTAAGGCAAATCCGAGTCAACTGGCTAAAAGGTCGAATTGTCTAGAGGACTCTAGGAATTTACTCACAGGAGCAATAGTTTGTCCATCCTACACCGCACTGTATATCTCTCCCTATTTAACTGTCACTTCTCCCTGGTGCTGGTCATACATCGCCTATACCCTGGCTATATGTTGGCTATACATTGGTGATAATCTATATGTTGGATATGCACTGGCTATTTATTTACTATACGCTGGTTATACATTGGCTATATGTTTGCTTTACACTGGCTATTCATTGGCTATATGTTGGGTATACGTTTTCTATAGGCTGGCTATATGTCGGATATGTGTTGGCTATACATTGTCTATAGGCTGGATATGTGTTGGCTATACGTTGTCTATAAGCTGGCTATATGTTTGGATATGTTCTGGCTATACGTTTTCTATAGGCTGGCTATATGTCGGATATGTGTTGGCTATACATTGTCTACAGGCTGGCTATATGTTGGATATGTGTTGGCTATACATTGTCTACAGGCTGGCTATATGTTGGATATGTGTTGGCTATACATTGTGTAGAGGCTGGCTTATGTGGTTATGTGTTGGCTATATACATTGTCTTATAGGCGGGATAGTGTTGGCTATACGTGATTGTCCTATAAGCTGGGCTATATGTTGGGTATGTTCTGGCTATACGTTTTCTATGAGGCTGGCTATATGTCGGATATGTGTTGGCTATACATTGTCTATAGGCTGGATATGTGTTGGCTATACGTTGTCTATAAGCTGGCTATATGTTGGATATGTTCTGGCTATACGTTTTCTATAGGCTGGCTATATGTCGGATATATGTTGGCTATACATTGTCTATAGGCTGGATATGTGTTGGCTATACGTTGTCTATAAGCTGGCTATATGTGGAATGTTCTGGCTATACGTGTTCATATCAGGCGGGCTATATGTCGGATAGGTGTTTGCTATACATTGTCACAGGCGGCTATATGTTGGATATGTGTTGGCTCATACATTGTCTCATAGGTGGGCTATATGTTGGATATGTGACTGGCTATATACATGTCTATAGGCTGGCTATATGTTGGATATGTGTTGGCTATACATTGTCTATAGTGGCTTATGTGGATATATGTTGGCTATACATTGTCTATAGGCTGGATATGTGTTGGCTATACATTGTCTATAGGCTGGCATAGGTTGAATGTGCTGGCTATACATTGTCTATAGACTGGCTATAGTTGGATATGGTTGGCATACTTCTATAGGCTGGATATGTGTGGCTATACATTGTCTATAGGCTGGCTATATGTTGGATATATTGGCTATACATTGTCTATAGGCTGGCCATATGTTGGATATATGTTGGCTATACCATTGGTTCTATTAGGATGGCGGTCGATATGTTGGTATATATGTATGGGCTATACATTGTGCTATATTTGTTGGGCGTGGCTATATGTTGGTATTAACATTGGTCTATAGGCTGGCCATATGTTGGCTATATATTGTCTATAGGCTGGCTATATGTTGGATATGTGCAGGCTATACGTTGTCTATAAGCTGCTAAATGTTGGATATGTGTTGGCTATCATGTCTATGGCTGGCTATATGTGGATAGTGTTGGCTATGACATTGTCTATAGGCTGGCTATAGTTGGATATGTGCAGGTCTATACGTTGTCTATAAGCTGGCTAAATGCTGGATATGTGTTGGCTATCCATTGTCTATAGGCTGGCTTATATGTTGGATATGTGTGGCTATACGTTGTCTATTAGGCTGGTCTATATGTTGGATATGTGCTGGCTATACGTTGGTCTATAAGCTGGCATATGTTGGATATGTGCTGTGTCTATATTGTTGTGACTATAGGCGGCTATATGTTGGTAGATGTGCTGGCTATATGTGTCTATAAGCTGGTATATGGTTGGATATGTGCGGCTATACGTGTATAAGCGTGGCTAATGTTGGGATATGTGTGGCTATCCATTCTACTAGGCTGGCTATATGTTGCTATACATTGTCTATAGCTGGCTATATGTTGGATATGGTGTTTTGGATATGACGTGTCGGCTATAGGTATGGGCTATATGTTGGATATGTGCGGCTATACGTTGTCTATAAGGGTTATATGTTGGATATGTGCTGGCTTACGTTGTCTATAGGCTGGCTATATGTTGGATATGTCTGGATAAACGTTGTCTATAGGCTGCTATATGTTGGATATGTGCTGGTATAGACCAAATTGTCTATAAGCTGGCTATATGTTGGATATGTGCCTGGTATAAGTTGTCTATAGGCTGGCTATATGTTGGATATGGGTCTGGCTATACGTTTGTCTATAGGCTGGCTATAGTTGGATATGTGCCTGGCTATACGTTGTCTATAGGCTGGCTATATGTTGGATATGTGCGGCTATACGTTGGTCTATAGGCTGGCTATATTGGATATGTGCTGGCTATACGTTGTATATAAGCTAGCTATATGTTGGAATGTGCGGTATAATTGTCAAAGCTGGCGATATGTTGGAGATGTGCTGGCTATTACGTTGTCTATGACAGGCTATATGTTGGAATGTGCTGGCTATACGTTGTTATAAGATGGCTATATGTTTGGATATGTGGCGGCTATACGTTGTCTATAGGGGCTATATGTTGATAGTGCTGGTATATGGTGTCTATAAGTAGCTATATGTTGGAGTATGTTGCTGGCTATATTGTTGCTCATAAGCTAGTGGGCTATATTTGGATATGGGCTGGCTATATGTTGGATATGTGCTGGCTATATGTTGTCTATAAGCTGGCTATATGTTGGATATGTGCTGGCTATACGTTGTCTATAGGCTGGCTATATGTTGGATATGTGCTGGCTATACGTTGTCTATAAGCTGGCTATATGTTGGATATGTGCTGAAATCCGTTCATTTTGCAGATTCATAGATTTTCGAAAAATCCCAAAATTCTCAAGCGGACCCATTGAAGTTAATAGGAGTTAAAAAATCTGAAAATTCTGCCTAAAAGTAATGTATAACTAGCTATGGTAACTTACTGTAAATGGCTCAGGGAACTGTGAAATGGTCTGGGGAGCACGTATCAATGGGCAAAATGTTTAAAAAACACTGTCCAGTACCAGAAAATTCCTGTTCCGCATTCCGTGTAGTATTTTCAATATTTTTTCACAATTTTCAAAAATAGTTCAATGATTCTGAAAACTCGGAAAAAGTCCAAAACCCCCAAAGTCAGAGTTCTGGCAGATTCAGGAAATCCATTTCGGAACCAGGTTCAGGTCCATCTCTATTGGCTGTACACTGGCTATATGTGATTGATTGAATCGATCATACTGTCTAGCACAGTGGCAGTTCCTGGGATATTTCATGCTAAATAAGTGCAATTAATAGGAAGGAACAAAGCTCAGACATTGGGGAGAAACTGAGTAATGTAAATCTATAGGTATAAATGCAAAGCACAAATTTCTGTTCATCCGGATAACGGTGAACTATAGACGTTTTGCCTACTTGTTTATTTTAGTATATAATGTATTATAATAATTATATAATGTAGATTAGGGCCATAAAATGGCACAGTTAGTGATACCAACACAAAGCCAGACTGTATAAACTGTAACAGACCCCCTGTGATGTGCCACTGTCTGTCTATCTGTCTGCCTGGGGGCCATTGGAGAGATTACAACTCTTTGTACTTGTATCTGCTGGTGAACAGACTGATAAAGTAATGAGCTTGTTTAGATATTGTTCTGGGCTTCTGTTTGACCCCACCAAGACATTCTGATTGGACTTACTGTGACCATACACTCTAACGATAAAGGGTAAATTCCATTAGAAATGACAGGATTTACCTATTATCGTCAGTGTGTAGGGGGGCTTTCCGACCCATCGTAGTGCCAGCGAACGGCCGTACTCTCCATTACGATCGATCGGCAATGACGGAAAATTTCCGTTGGTCGGTATTGGCTCCCTGAACTTTAAGTAGAAGGAGCTGATCCAATCATACTGTGTATGGCCGCACAGCCGACTGATTCTTATACCCTGTATGGGGATTGGTCGGGTCCGTGTGTGCGGTCCCCACAGATGTGATCAGATACCGATGTGATCTGTCGGCACACATGCTGTGGAAATTGCATGTGTATGGCCAGCTTAACACAAACCAACGTTCCTTAAGCTGGGATTAGACATTCATTATGGATATCCGGTACCTGGTTTCGGGGCTAAACTAATGGTTTTGGAGATTACATTTTGATGTCTGAAACTACCATAGGAATTTCATTACTTTAAAGAAATAGTTCAATGAAAAAGTGAGCCGATGGCTCAATAAAGCCGAAACCGGTCTGTAGTTGGCGCTGTGGTTTTGCTTTAAACTGTAAAAACCTTTTACAAGGTATAGCTTGCCCGAGAGCTGCTGTGGAAACATGGAAATGACCCAGAAGTCTCTGTTCCTTATCTCTCTATTCATTTAATGTATTGATTGAAGACCGGGAGGTTAAGGAGTTATGTCTTACCTCCCGTTCTTCAATCAATGCCTGTGGAGCCAGGGACGAAGATAGAAGGAACTGTCCTTTTGCGTGATTCTCCGCGGTCACACTGAAATTCCCAACCGCTTCCTAGTTCTGTTCCATCTATAGTGCGCATGCACGATAATACTCTTTATATATATATAACAGGACCAGGTGCTTGGTGGAAATACTACAGTTTGCTGTTTACCGTAAAACCAGGAGTATTACGTGTAACAGGCAAGTTCTCCGTATTTCTGGGTAAAAAAAATGAATGTTTAGCACCATGATCCTATCTAGATGGTTCTAGCACTGGGGCAAATCTTTATTCATTTTTACTGCAAAATCAAAGGGCGAAAATGTATTTTCCCTGCAGGCCGTCCCCTAGCAATGAAAAATATAAATGCTCTTTCGCAAAGATAAAAAAGAGTAACATAATTTTGCAAAATTCTTCCCAAATAGAAAATCAATAACTGCCTTTCTAGAAGCAATTCTGTTGAAATAGCAAACGAGATCATAAATAGTTCATGGCTAGTTTGTGTCCAATGATAACGGTATTTGTCTGAAAGTAAAAATCAATGCAGTTCTGAAGCCAGGAAGAGCAAGGCAAATAATGTTTGCACCGCTAATATATCATAAGAGCGATGGACTGGGATTTGGGTCATAAATATGTGGGATGGGAACCTGCATTTTAAAGGCAAAGCTAGCAATAAGGATTTGGTGCTGTGGATATTGAAATAGCTGAACAGAATTGGCTTTAATTCCTTTTTTTTATTTGACTATACCCACACTGGTTATAAGGTAGGTTACTAGTTAATACCACCTGTATCTTTAGGACTGTTAATGATCTAGTAGCTGGTAGAATCATATTATGGGTCTCAGTGGGAGTCCAAGTGGTTTTATCACCACTGGTCATTGGAGTAATCAGGGTAGAGTCATCTGTTGCATTGTCATTTATCTGCCAGGATATCTACACAGCCCACAGCCAGCCGCACTGTCTATCACCTAGGCCACATTGTGATACATTTACATGGCCTGCAAACCAGGGACAAGTGTGCTTGTGTTTCCCTTAGACCTGTGGAACAGGAGACGGCTGGAATTCAACTGGCACTTGGGTGCTTGGCTGGCAACTGTAGGCCCGAGACATCAAGGAAAGTCCAGTCTCCCCAGTTCCATGTGTCTGGTAGATAAACTGAGATTAGTGTCTACAATGTAAACCCAGGACAGCAAAATGGCAGATGACATTCAATGTTGATCACTGGTAATGGGATTTTGCAACCACATGGGTATTTTACAACAAAATTCCGACCATAGTGCAATACAAGATAGGCATTGCCATCCATAATGGGATTTCTCCGCCCATGTCATAAAACATTCCACCAATAGCAATTGGTATTTTATGGCTGTCATATATTTTACAATGTGGCAATAAAAGTGATATTGATATTTTAGAACTATGACCCAAAGTGTACTTATGGCAGTGACATTGGTTGTTTCCCAGGTCCAAGGTGTACTAATGGCAACTACGTTTTACAATACTGTTTGTTTAAATGGTCAGTCCATACTTATTCTGCTTGTATAAATATCAGTATATTTCTGCTTAAACTATTGCTCATATTTACCCAGATATCTACATTAGGCAGTGATTGGTCTAGTCCATATTTACCCAGATATCCACATTAGGCAGTGATTGGTCTAGTCCATATTTACCCAGATATCCACATTAGGCAGTGGTAGGTCTAGTTCATATTTACCCAGATATCCACATTAGGCAGTGATTGGTCTATTCCATATTTACCCAGATATCCACATTAGGCAGTGGTTGGTCTAGTCCATATTTACCCAGATATCCACATTAGGCAGTGGTTGGTCAGCTCATATTTACCCAGATATCCACATTAGGCAGTGATTGGTCTAGTCCATATTTACCCAGATTCACATTAGGCAGTGGTAGGTCTGTTATATTTACCCAGATATCCACATTAGCAGTGATTGGTCTAGCTCATATTTACCCATATATCCAATTAGGTAGTGGTCTAGTCCATATTTCCCAGATATCCACATTAGCAGTGGTAGTCTAGTTCATATTACCCAGATATCACATTAGGCAGTGATTGGTCAGCCATATTTACCCCAATTCCAATTTCAGTGATTGGTCTAGTCCATATTTACCCAGATATCCACATTAGGCAGTGGTAGGGGTCTAGTTCATATTTACCCGATATCACATTAGGCAGTGATTGGTCAGTCCATAATTTACCAGATAATAACATTAGGCATGGTATTGGTCTAGTCCATATTTACCAGATATCCACATTAGCGTGATTGGTCTAGCCATATTACCCAGAGATCCACATTAGCCGTGAGTTGTCGAGCTCATATTTACCCAGATATCACGTAGGAGTGGTTGGTCTAGCATATTTATACCCAGATATCCACATTAGGCAGTGGTTGGTCGAGCCATATTTACCAGATATCCACATTGTGCGTGGTTGGTCTAGCTCATATTTACCCAGATATTCCCCATTAGGCAGTGGTGGTCTAGTCCATATTTACAGATATCCACATTAGGCAGTGATTGGTCTAGCATATTTACCCAGATATCCACATTAGGCAGTGATTGGTCTAGTCTCATTTTACCAGATATCCACATTAGGCAGTGGTGGTTAGTTCCATATTTACCCAGATATCCACATTTAGGCAGGATTGGTCTAGACATATTGTACCCATATATCACATTAGGCAGTGTTGGTTCTAGTCCAATTACCCAGAATACAATTAGGCAGTGGTAGGTCTAGTTTCATATTTACCAAGATATCCACATTAGGCAGTGATTGGTCGTCCCTATTTACCCAGATATCCACATGTAGTCAGTAGATTGGTCTAGTTCATATATTACCCAGATATCCACATTAGGGCAGTGATTGGTCTAGTCCATATTTACCCAGATATCCATATAGGCAGTGGTAGGTCTAGTCCATATTTACCCGATATCCACATTAGGAGTGTGGTCTAGTCCATATTTACCCAGATATCCACATTAGGCAGTGGTAGGTCTAGTCCATATTTACCAAGATATCCACATTAGGCAGTGATTGGTCTAGCTCATATTTACCCATATATCCAGATTAGGCAGTGATTGGTCTAGCCCATATTTACCCAGATATCCACCTTAGGCAGTGGTTGGTCTAGCTCATATTTACCCAGAATCAAGTAGCAGTGTTGTCTAGTCCATATTACCAGATATCCACATTAGCATGGTTGGTCTAGTCATATTTACCAGATATCCACATTAGGCAGTGGTGGTCTAGCTCATATTTACTCAGTATCCACATTAGGCAGTGGTTGGTCTAGCCATATTTACCCAGATATCCACATTAGGCAGTGGTTGGTCTAGCCATATTTACCAGATATTCACATTAGGCAGTGGTGGTCTAGCTCATATTTACCAGATATCCACATTAGGCAGTGGTTGGTCTAGCTCATATTTACCAGATATCCACATTAGGCAGTGGTTGGGTCTAGCTCATATTTACCAAGATATCACATTAGGCAGTGGTGTGCTAGTCATATTTACCCAGATACACATTAGGCAGTGGTGGTCTAGTCCTATTACCCAGATATCCACATTAGGCAGTGGTTGGTCTAGCTCATATTTACCCAGATATCCACATTAGGCAGTGGTTGGTCTAGCTCATATTTCCCAGATATCCACATTAGGCAGTGGTTGGTCTAGCTCATATTTACCCAGATATCCACATTAGGCAGTGGTTGGTCTAGCTCATATTTACCCAGATATCCACATTAGGCAGTGGTTGGTCTGTCCATATACCCAGATATCCACATTAGGCAGTGGTTGGTCTAGTCCATATTTACCCAGATATCCACATTAGGCAGTGGTTGGTCTAGCTCATATTTACCCAGATATCCACATTAGGCAGTGGTTGGTCTAGTCCATATTTACCCAGATATCCACATTAGGCAGTGGTTGGTCTAGTCCACACAAATGGGCAGATTTGTCGGACAGGTTGAAATAGCCTTGGTCCTAGCAAAAGTAGCCCGTGGCCAACAGCTCGCTATGACTGGTTGTGCATTCCATAGGGGATTTACTAGCTTTAATACTTTCTTTGTCTGTCAGTAATTGGTTTGAACCATCTTTACCCAGATATCTTAAGGTGGCCATACACACGTGATTTCCATCGCAATGTACTGGTACATTGGTATCTGTCTGCATTTTGTGAAGGGAGACGCACACATGGAACCGAACGATGACCTATACGCGGTATGGGAATCGGCCGGCCATGCGCCATACACAGGCCGACGGTATCAGCTCTATCCTTTAATGTAATGGGAGCTGGTGCCGACAGACGGTAATTTTCTGTCTTCCCTGACCGACCGTAATGCAAACTGTGGATATTCATTGGCATTACAGATTCGGCCCCTACACATTATCGTTATTAAGTAAATCCTGCCGTGGACTGATAGGATGTACCGAATATCATTACTGTGTATGGCAACCTTTACCTTGGCAGTGTCTGGTCATTCATTATCTCTTTGGGCATTGCCATGTGCCAGTGACCTGTTTAGCCAAGTTTCTGGCAGTGTCTAGTCTATCCAGATTTCAGGCAGAGTTCCGCATGACTAATGATTTCCACACCCAGTAATTGATCACAGAAAACTTTGTCTGCAGCCTTCTAATTGAATTTGTGTGTGTGTGTGTTTAATAATAGGGTCAGTCCTGGATGGTTAAGTTGTTTGCCCCCCTCCCCCATCCACTTATGGGGTCATCCCCTGGCAATCATGGCAATCTAGATTTGGCTGCCCACTATCCAATCCATCATTTTGTCGCGCTTGGCTCTGCGCCATGATTATCCCGCCAAGGAACTGACAGACAAACCCAATGAATGAATCATCCCTAATAATTACATTTAGCTAATGAAAATGTATGTAATTGATATTTTATAACTATTTTTGGAAGTTGAGAATGTTAATGGTATTGATCAGCGGCCCATGAGACTCACGTTCCATTATCTGCTAAAGACGGCAAGGCAGAGAACGTCGCAGACAGACAGCACTCTAACGGTTAACTCTTTCCAGACCGACAGTCTAATGCTTAAAGGCATATTCTGGCCCTGAAAAATTAGCATTGCTTTTATTTGTGCTATTGTGAAATCAGACTTGCGTTTAGTATTAGTGACACTTTACAGCTTCCCACCTCCATATAACTACATCCCACCTCCCTACACACACACACACACAATACAATAAAGGACAGTTCTGCAGAATGTGTACAATTCCACAGAACTAAAAATGTGCTTTTTAGAATTTCAAATACCAAATTTCAAAATTCAAAGCCGATTTTTACACAGATTTTCGCCTTTTTAAAACAGATTTTTTTTTTTTACTTATTGACAGCGATTTAATCAAAATTTAATTTAAAAAGTCCTGGCGCATCAGCAAATATATTTTTTTTTAAAAACCTGCCTTCAAACCAGGTTTGGTACGGTTATGAAACAGGAAGTCAAAAGGTGTCGCTTTTCAGTGCTGTATATTAACTACAAAATAGAATATTTATAGATAGTGCAGATTGTAAGACGCCGGTACAATAGTGAACTGAATTCACCCGGGAAACATTGTGGGGATGTGGGAAGGTAAACACAGAACGATCGATTCTTCAGTGTTTTTGTCAAATTCAACATAAATCCATCTAACATGGAGCCAGTGAATGGCCAGCATTACAATAAATGGGTTCCAGGGCATCGTTTAATAATATTCATTTGGGTGATTTTATTGCAATCTATAACAGTACCTAGCTGAATCCCTTTGTATCGAGTACCTATCTTAAGGTGGCCATACATATAGAAGATTTTACTTACCGTACCTCTCTCTCCCGTTCTTCTTCCCGTCGGGTAAGTAAAATCGTATATATGTATGGCCACCTTAAGATAGGTACTCGATACAAAGGGATTCAGCTAGGTACTCTTCGGTTACAGATAAAATCACCCAAATAAGCCCTGGAACCCATTTATTGTAATGCTAATATTTTGGTCCAAACATCTGAGGTCATTTTAAGCCATGATGAGTTTGTGTGCGTCAGACGAACATTTGGTTAGACAGGGTAATAAATTGTCCCCAGTTGCGTGATAGGCCTCAGTCCATCCGTGGTTTGGACCAGGGGAAATATCGTCTTGTGTGTACCCAGTTAAAGCTGTGATCCTTTTTATTTAACCCCAATAAAATTCCTCTATCGGGGGAGGGAAAAAAAAGTCAACTAAAAGGCTGGATATTGTTATTTATTAGTAAAAATTGAAAGAAGCACAATAGGACCCTGGCCATTCCATTTAAGTCTCCGGCATTAGGTTAATTAAAACAAGGAAAGTTCGGGGTAATAATTTTTCTTTGTTCTCGGATGCCTTTGTCTAGCGTAATGGAGCAATTTCTCCAAATGTGATCCCATCTTTGTGTTGTTTTTTTCTTTCTCTCTGCACATAAATAGATTCGGTATTATCGCAAAACGAAGCCAGCTGGGTTTTTTTTATCTTCTTATAAATTTTTTCGTTGCTGCTGACAGGCTATTACCAAAACAAAGTTGAAAGAAGAAACAAATCAGTTTACAGATGTTTCATTAAATATTACAGGATTGGGTTATTACGACCGGGGATTAGGAATGTTTTGGTGGAATATTTAAAGTTCTATGTCTGCCAGAGGGTTCTAATGATTGGTCCCTTTATTAACTGATCTAGTTACATTTGTTCAGATGCCAATGTTGGGTTATTTATTACTTTTATTAAGTGTCTATTAAGCGCCAAATATTTATTACAGGGGCACTGTACAGTTGTTGGTTTCCTTTTTGTGCGCAAAAAATCATATTCATATATAGGTCTTGTTCGCAGACCTAAGGCAACAGAAGGGTCACAAACCTTGGAGCTGTAGCAGTTAAAGGGTCTCTCTACTATGCTTAAATTTTTTTTTTTGCTATTTAGTTTTATTGAAGAATGGGAGGTAAAGGAGCGGTGTCTTACCTCCCGTTCTTCAATAAAACCTGCAGAAGCCAGGAGAGAAGGTACTTACCCGATCGCTCGCTCCAATGGCGTGTATTATGACAGCGAGCGATCGGGTAAGTAACTTACCTTCTCTCCTGGCTCCTGATCATATTATTGAAGAACGGGAGGTAAAGTAGCAGTGTCTTACCTCCAGTTCTTCAATAAAACCTGCAGAAGCCAGGAGAGAAGGTAAGAAACTTACCCAATCGCTCGCTCCCCTGGCGTGTAGTATGACAGTGAACAATCGGGTAAGTAGCTTACCTTCTCTCCTGGCTCCTTATTGTATTATTGAAGAACAAGAGGTAAAGGAGCTGTGTCTTACCTCCAGGAGAGAAGGTAAAGTACTCAACCGATCGCTCGCTCCTCTGACACTTAGCCTGACAGGTCCCAAAGGACTCTGTCTTCTATGCGCATGAGAGTACAGTGTCCATCAGGACCTATCAGAGGACACGACAGAAGGAGCGAGCGATCGATTAAGGGAATATTGTATATTTGTGTTAGGAATTATAGTTCTGCAGCAGATTTAGTAATGAAGGTTGGAACTGGTCCTCACTGTTGCTCTTAGTAGATGGGAGCAATAATCCTGTCCATGTCCTAGGAATGTTGGGAGGTAAAGGTGAACTATGTTTAAAAAAAACAAAACTCCCAATACAATTTTTTGAGGAGCGGCAGCACGGCGAATACCGTGAATACTTCAGCACTATCTATAACACAGGAAGGCCCAGGGCAGATGAAAACGTTACATGCTGTAGCTCCTCAATAAAACAATATTAGGAGGTAGGAATAACCAATCCAACCTCCCTGCCCCAGGTACCTTTTACAGTAAATGTTTACAGTATAGTTGTCCTTTAATATGATTCTAGCACAATGACCCCATTCATTGTTTTATCGCCTTTTGTACATGAACAGTCATAGGTTAGTGTCGATACACACACATTATTAAACCATAACAGGCATTTCAAACCATAGAAATTATACTTTATACTTGGGTATATTTTGCGTTGGCGATAACATCGTACGTGTGTACGAAAACTGTAACAAACAGCGCAGTGTGCTCACTGACTAAAGGGCTATTCTAAGAAGCCCTGTCAACATTCATCCCATAAAACAAAGATAACACAGATGTTACTGGTTACAGTACATAATTCTGCTTTAGGAACACGCAAGCCAGGGACAGTGAATTACTCTAAGAAGCTAAGAATGCTGGGAGAAAATGTCCATTCGGGTAGCAGCAATCCCAATAAACCAGTCTGTAAAGTGTCGCCATATGCAAAGCTTTGTATCTCACCATCTCATTTTAAACCAAATTATCTTTACAGACTACAATAATTCTTCGTATTCTTCGTTATTTTTCACATAGTGACAAGGAATACACACTGGAGCTGGTCATTTCTTTTATTATTATTATTATATTATTATTATGCTATATAATATCCGTATAATACAAACGCAGGCAGTTACGCCGAGTACGAACATTACCGTTAAAGGACCGATACTGTCGGTGACGATGGAGTAAGCCATTTATCGGCAATGTGTGTACCACAGTTCCGAGCGATCCTGAGGCCGAGGAACGGGATTAAAGCAAAGCGGAGACACATAAATTGTACCAGAAGGCAGATCATAGACTGAATTGGCCCTTCGGTACCCCATCACGTGGTGTGCGCCCGGCCCAGCAATCGCACGTGTGTACGAGCAGACATCCCACCGAACCTGGCTTCCGGGCAGGGTGGGGAGAAGGAGTTGTGGCCAAGTGACGTGACGTCATTGACGTCACTAAAGGGGCGGAGGCGGAGTCAGGGGAGGAATACATTATGTGACTTAAATTATGTCACGTTAGAGGCGTGGCTAGGGGCGTAACTGTCCCGTGTGTGGTAATTACGTCACATAGGAGGCGTGGCCAGAAGAAAGGAGGCATTCCAGAGGCGGTCTCTCAGGTAGGTTCGGGTCGCGGGAGTTTGGGGTGGTCTCGTGGGTGTGCAGGAGACCACCCCAAAATCAGGGGAGACTCCCGGAAGGGGTGGGATACCTGTACGAGCCTTTACACTATGATGTAGAAATGCCCCATAACTACCATTGACATTAATGGCACTGCTTATCCTTTGGTTGACAGCAAATGTCAAATTCAAAGAGTTGGTTTCTTTAGTTGTTCCCAGTTATAGGGCTGGGGATCCTTCCTGCCCTGTGCGGAGTTCTAACGTAGAATACGGACACATTAGGCCTCTCTCTGTCTTTGGGGATTCGGTTTCTAGACACTCGGCTAGAATTACACCACTACATGGAGAAGGCGCTGACTACAGTTACCTTTCCACAAGGTTATACCATCCTGTCCTTTCAAAGAGGCTACAAAATGCTTTGTACACGTTTCTCTTATTTAAATAGTGTATCACCTCATTTTATATTCCACCTTGTTCCGAGATACAGCCTGACATCAATGCAATTCCCTATAAATCCTCACACGGGGGGTTCATTTTGGTATCTGGTCTCACTTCTTACAGGAACAAGTTCCGAATTCAGGTGGAGACTGAAACTGTAACAGAAGTGAGACTGGATACATACGGTAAATAAAAACCGTATCACGGAGATTAGATGGATTATAAAGGCAAATGATCCATTGTTTGATTTAGCTAAACATGAGCAATATGTAGGATAAAAAGGACACGGAATGCACAGTATATGGGGGAACCTTAGACCCCCAAACATACAGAATGTAGAACCCATTCCACCTGGCCAATGGGAAGACTCTGCAAGATGATCTAGTTACTGTATATGGTGTTAAAGCAAAACTCATTTTATTCTAGTCTTATAAGAATGGCATATTGATTGCGTTCTAAACAGCGGACACATTGAGACGTTAAGAACAAAAGCAATTTGGACTGATCTTTGTATCCTGTCACCTGTCACCGTAGAAAGGTATTGGTCGAAGAATTTCAGGCTGGAGCAAGCAATACCCATATTTGCTCTGTGTGCTCTGTTAAAACAATTTGAAAACTTTTACACACGTCATGGCTGAGGCCACACTACAACGCACACGTTTGTGTGTGGATTCTGGCACGATGCTTGCGCATGCAATTTCACTATTATATATTATGAAGACGTGTGTGATTGCGCAAAAAAATTGTGAACGGAAACGAATGCACAATTGCATTGGAAATCGCAGGAATTTTTTTTGTTCCCGCAATTTCCAATGTAACCAAAATCGATCTGATTAGTTCGAAAATATTGACCCTTTGTGAATGGCTGCCTCTTCAATAGACTATCCAGTGATATTGGCAGAAGGGGATTGGACCATTCGGAAAAGATAAATGGTGCAAGGTGAATGCGATCGGAACTTCCCTATTGAGTTTGGATTGTTCTGTCTTGCAGCCATCCAGCATATACGGCCAGTTAACATTGATAAGGAGTAAAAATCACGGTGCTATTGGGTACAATCTCTGTACACCAGCAGTCTCCTCGCTATATATACTCAGAAGAAGGTGCGGAGAACAGATCAAATATTCAGGGTGATCCCATATTTATTAACAAAATAAACCATGCAGAACAAGCACAGCACAATGTTTCGGCCAGAGGGTCATTGTCAAGGTTCTCCGCCCCTTTTCTTCTGAGCCGTTAACAATGATAACCCTCAATATCATCAATCATGTCTCTCACCTCTAAAGGGAAAACTTAATCGTGCCATTTGTCACCCGTGTGCGTGAACTCAGGGATACGAAGCTTTAGATATTTTCACATGGACAACAGCACTGTAAAAATGTACTTTTTAAAAATGAAAGGGAGGTTGAATTGATTAACCCTACCTCCCAATATCATTTTATTGGGGAGTACCAGCACGTAAAGTTTTCAACTGCCAGGTTTGTCCTGGACTTTCCTGTATTAAAGACGGTGCTGAAGCCAAGAGGAAGAGTGGCAGAAGCAGTTTTCCTCGAGCTGGTGCTCCTCACAGAAAAAATATTGGGAGGTAGGAGTTACAGAACCTACCTTCCTGCCCCAGGTACATTTAATTTTAATTTATTTTAAAAATAACTTTCTATGCACTGTAGTTCTCCTTTAAAGTGAGAAATGCAGAACAGAGAACAAATCGATATGTGTCCAGATACTTTCCACCCGTGGACCAGATCCGTCCTCACTTGGTACAGATTTCACAATTGGTTTCTGTTGTGTGAGAGGTCTGACCGCTGTGAGGGTGACTGAGTGGTGTCACGTGCGCCCTGTGACCACAACTCTCTGTCCAGTCACTTCTTTCAACCCCCAAAAATCCCTTCCTCCCTCTCTGTGATATAAAGAAGCCTGTGGTCTGTTTAACTTCTGGACACAGACGTGTGATGCTTCCAAGTTGCGCAAAACCAAGTGGGGGATGTGTGTTTACAGAACATGACAATGCTGCAATTTCCAAAATGAATGTAGGGTTAATTATAATAATTATGGGGCAAAGCTCATCCTCTATGCCACTGTTACCCACTGCATCTCTGTCTGATCCAGGGGTACAGCATAGCAGAGGGTGGTAGAACTGCCCAACTGAGGAGGCCCCTACATACTGTATAATGTATCGGATACAATATTTTCTGTGCGCATGCAAAAGTAAATTTAGTGCGCTCCATACCACAGCACTTACATTCCAGAAGATTTTTTGTGTGCACCACTTTAACCTGTGTGTGCGGGACTGCAGAGATGTGTGCGCGGGACTGCAGAGATGTGTGCGCGCACAGCTTAGAGGGAACACTGATCGGATGGAGTGACCAGTAAGGTTTTTTGTGGTTGCTATATGGCCTGTGTAATGAGCAGTGACGCAGAGCTGTAGTAAAAGGGGTTGGACCGGCAGCATCTCCTGTGTGTGCACAATGCAAGGGACTGGATCGATCCTCATTAAGTTTCTTCTTCACTCCTGCAGGTTTTACTGAAGAACAGGAGGTAAGTAGAGATGGACTAGAACCAAATATGAACCCAAGTTCCACCCGAACTTTGATGGTTTGTATAAACTCAGGCTTTCAAATGTATCCTTCGATTTCGCTAACCCTCGAATGTATCGTTCGGTAACCCTCGAATGTATCGTTCGGTAACCCTCTAATGTATCGTTCGGTAACCCTCTAATGTATCGTTCGGTAACCCTCTAATGTATCGTTCGTTAACCCTCTAATGTATCGTTCGCTAACCCTCTAATGTATCGTTCAGATACATTCGAGGGTTACAGATATGTTAGTTCGGAAACTAACCAAACTTTAGGAAGTTCGTCCATCTCTAGCGGAAAGACATAGCTCATTTACCTCCTATTCTTCAGTTCAACTGAATAAAAGAAAGAACGCTGGACATACCCTTTAAAGTGCAATCCGATCGCACATTAATAAGCTAGTGTTGGTCTGCCAGGGGCACTTCTAGGCTTTTTGCAGCCTGAGCCAAACTTTTTATCGCCGCCCTTTCGCGTGCCACCACCATGTTAAAGTGGCCGTGGCTTTGTGGATGGATGTGGCTAAAGTTTTACGATTTTGAACTTCCTATCACAGTTCAGACAGTCAATTAGAATTAATGTAAAGGACTAGAAACAGATATTACAGTACATCCCTTTCTCAAACAGCTTGTCTTGCCTTTACCATATTGCTCCTATCATATAGCCTGTGCTATACATTTGGTACAACTTTGGTACTTGCTGTAGTATAAAAGATTTTGGCCAAAAGATTTGTAAGCCAAGGTAGATTCTTTCAGGGTTCTAACTAACCTAACTAGTCTAACGTAGCCTCACAAACTAACTAAAGGTTCGTTCACACTCTTAATTTGTGAGCGAGCAACGACCCCCCGATGGCCGAGTGCTACACGTGACGAACAGCCGTTTCGGACGAGAATCGTCCGTGTGTATGCGTTCAGTCAGGGGTCGTTCGCCGATCCACAAGGCGTACCAACCTACGACCCCCGACCGAACACATACACACGTACATTTCTCGTCTGAAACGGCTGTTTGTCTCCTGTAGCGCTTGGGGGTCTTTGCTTGCTCACCAATAGAGCGTGTGTACGAACCATAACCCTAACCTTACCATATAAAAGGATTTTAAAAATCCATTTTATCTGTCACTAGGGAATATTGACCGGTCAAGGAATTAATTTTTTTATCCACCGCTGCCTGTTTGCCGCCTTTCTATTTCAGTGCAAGAGTCCTGCCTGAGACAAGTGTCTCACTCTGCCCCATGGTAGATGATGCCCTGCACTGCCATCCGATTTTTGGAGCGCAATCGATCACCATTTGTTTGCATATTGCATGTGCTCACGCACACGATTTTGTCTGCGGTGCCATCCACTGTAGTGTGGCCTTACCCGTAACCTGATTCTTTAGTGATTGCCCAGCAAGGGCCCCTGTGCTGGTAGACAGGAGGAGGTGGAGCCAGGTATTAAGCGGGACTTATTGTGACTTATTTTACACTGTAAAATCTTTGTTCAGAAATCGCCTGGAAATGCAAATGACGTGTTATTTTAATTTTCCGTTTCTGGGCTGTAAAATGGGTTCAGGCTTGTTTAATGTAATTCCTCGTTACGTTTACATGTTTATTACCCCTGCATCCCCGCTGCATAAATCAATCTGCCGTTCTGTAGGGCAGCGGGGCCTTTCCGCAGGCCAGGCTGGGTTTCCACACTTGTGTTTACTTAGAGATGGTTCTTCCTTTTTCCTCTTTTTCATTCAAACTCTCAGGGTCAGAGCTGAACATGACAGAACCGGCCGTACTCAGCAACTATACAGACTTTATTGCTTTAGGCATGTGTGTGTGTGTGTGTGTGTGCGTGCCTTGTATAGCCCAGGCCTGCTACATTTAAAGGGCCCCAAACCCCTAGTTGGTGTTTCCATAATCACTGGCAGCATTATTTTGTGTAAACTTTCTAAGAAATTGTTTGATGTTGGTTTTCTGGTGCGATGCAGGATATTTATCATCTTAAAGGGATTCACACATCCCTTTAAAAAAAGTTTTCTGCAACTATCTGGCCATACACACGGGATCCCACAGCATGTGTGCCGACAGGTCACATTGGTATCTGATCACATTGGTATCTGATCGCATTGGTATCTGATTACATTGGTATCTATTCACATTGGTATCTGATTACATTGGTATCTATTCGCATTGGTATCTGATCGCATTGGTATCTGTCAGCACACATGCTGTGGGTACATCACACACCACATATGGGGATCGGTCAGTTAGATTGGCGCATTATTATAATGGTACGGTCTGTTAGATTGGCGCTCTATTATAATGGTACAGTCTGTTAGATTGGTGCTCTATTATAATGGTACAGTCTGTTAGATTGGTGCTCTATTATAATGGTACAGTCTGTTAGATTGGCGCATCTAATATATGGTACAGCTGTTAGATTGTGCTCTATATAATGTTACAGTCTGTTAGATTGGCGTCTATTATAATGTACCGTCGTTAGATTGGCGTCATTAATGGTTCAGTCTGTTAGATTGGCGTATTTATATGGTACAGTCTGTTAGATTGGCGTATTATATAATGGTACGTCTGTAGATGGGCATTATTATAATGGTACGTCTGTAGATTGGCGTATTATTATAATGGTACAGTCTGTTAGATTGGCGTATTATATAATGGTACAGTTGTAGATTGGCGATTATTATTAATGGTACAGTCTGTTAGATTGGACGTATTATTATAATGGTACAGTCTGTTAGATTGGCGCTTATTATAATGGTACAGTCGTTAGATGGCGTATTATTATAATGGTACAGTCTGTTAGATTGGGATATTATAATGGTACAGTCTGTTAGATTGGCGCTATTATAATGGTACAGTCTGTTAGATTGGCTCTATTATAATGGATCAGTCTGTTAGATTGGCGCTCTAATATATATGGTACAGTCTGTTAGATTGATGCTCTATTATAATGGTACAGTCTGTTAGATTGGCGCTCTATTATAATGGTACAGTCTGTTAGATTGGCGCTCAAATTTAATGGTTCAGTCTGTTAGATTGGCGCATTATTATAATGGTACAGTCTGTTAGATTGGCGTGCATTATATAATGGTACAGTCTGTTAGATTGGTGCATTATTATAATGGTACAGTCTGTTAGATTGGTGCATTATTATAATGGTACAGTCGTTAGATTGGCGCATTATTATAATGGTACAGTCTGTTAGATTGGCGTATTATTATAGGTACAGTCTGTTAGATTGGCGTATTATTATAATGGTACAGTCTGTTAGATTGGCGTATTAGTATAATGGTACAGTCTGTTAGATTGGCGTATTATTATAATGGTACAGTCTGTTAGATTGGCGCATTTTATAATGGTACAGTCTGTTAGATTGGTGCTCTATTATAATGGTACAGTCTGTTAGATTGGCGTATTATTATAATGGTACAGTCTGTTAGATTGGTGCTCTATTATAATGGTACAATCTGTTAGATTGGCGCTTTAATATAATGGTACAGTCTGTTTGATTGGCTCTCTAATATAATGGTACAGTCTGTTAGATTGGAGCATTATTATAATGGTATAGACTGTACGATTATATAAGAGTGCCAATCTCTGTACCATTATAATAGAGCACAAATCTAACGGACTGTACCATTACAATAAAGCACAAATCTAACGGACTGTACCATTATAATACAGCGCCAGTCTAAAAGAATGTACTGTTATAATGATGCGCCAATTTAACAGACAGTATCATTATAATAGTGTGCCAATCAAACCGACTGCACCATTATAATAGTGTGTAGTGTGTTTAGTCCATGGATGGAACTGAAGTAGCATGGCAACTCCAGCATTCTTTTTTTATTGACAATTTTTTTTATTGACTATTTTTTTTTTTTTTAAGTGTAATATTCTTCCCCTCTAATAAATTCTACCTGTAAATTATCACTGCACATTCATCGCTGGAGCAGATGGGGAGATTCTATCCTGTATCCTGTGTTGGCTTGGGTCAGACTCGGAAACCTCACAAAGGAGAACTAAACTATCAGGGACATTCAATAAAAGTTCTTATTAAAAATGGTGCTAATTTTGCCCCAACCAATCAGATGTTAGCTTTCAAATGTTAAATAATATCTGATTGGTTGGGGCAAAATTAGCACCATTTTTAATGATAAGAACTTTTATTGAATCTCCCTGTATGTTTTTAAAAATCTTCCATTTCCCAGATGGAGTATGCTTATAAATTCACGGGGGGAAACCGGTAACCCTTATGATGCCACATCTCGTGCCACAGATTTCAGGAACCTGGTGCTGGACTGAGAGGGCACCGCACAAAGCAGAGTCGGTTTTTTAAGGGGATGTGTTTTTAAAAGGGGGTTTAGTTCTCCTTTAAGAGAAGATCAAAACTCGGCTTGAGAATGATGTGGTCCTGTCCTGTACATGAGGTTAATTTACTAGCGGGGGTGAATTTGCGAAATGTTCCCATGTGTTTATAATTCCCGACATCAAGACTTAATATAGAATTACTTAATATTAGAATTGTTTGGTAAAACATTGCAGCCTTAACCTCTTCACCACCCAGCCAGGCCAGCGAGAATCTGCTAGGCATCCCATGGGTTAAAACACATTAATAAATGGCGGAACACACGGAGTCTATAAATATTGTGACACGTGAAGGCAGATCTCTGTAACATGCCTACTGTTCGCGACCAGAGCTCCGATAGAGCTTTATTGAAAACAGATCTATTATGACACGGACCTACAATAACTTTTTTTTTCCTTATGAGGGGGATTAAAGTTTATATTGTATTTAATGTGGTTTTTGCCATGGGATCCAAGTCATATTTCTCCACTCGATAACCCATATGGAGCTGGAATTTATGGAACAGGGAGAGTTTGGTTCCCATTAGAGGTGACTGGTGATCCACATGGTGTGACAGATGGGAGATATCAGGGATAGGCTGAACACTGGGTGGGTGTATACGAGTACACAGCCGTGGACGATTAGTGGAAAATACTGGGCGATAACCATTGACTCCCCTAATTTCCAAACAGCCATAGGTACTGTGACTGATTTGCTAGGAATAATTCTCCGTTCCCGTGTCAAGCAAACTTACTTCTAAGCGTGCAACATGGCAACAAAGCTGGATAATTGATTGTTTTTTTATTAAGTTTATTTTATTAAAAAAAAAAAAAAATGATGACCTGATCAATTGATTCATTGAATTTGATGGAACGGATCTAAAATATCACACACCTTCTTTTAAAAATAGCAATGAAAAATAAAACAAACACCCAATGAACCAGGGTTATTAATTGAATCTTTATATAAAATCCAGTTTTACAATCTCTACAATGAGAATTGCGTTAAGCCTATTGGTCCGGCCCTTCATGACAATCCGAGTTTCTCATGCGGCCCCCCTGTGAAATTTAATTGCCCACCCTTGCCATAACTGGTGCTGATGTTGCTTCTTTTAACATCTATAGTGCATGGTAGCCCAGCGGTTAGCACTGATGCCTTGCAGCGTGGGTTTCCCACAATAATAAAGGTAGGTTGTGCATGTGACATTAAGTTATTAGATTGTAAATGGATTAAATAACGGTAAGGCCACATGGCGTGTACCCAATGTATAAACTCTCAGTACGCTCCAGTTGGACAGATGGCACAGACCATTGTATTTAATAGCAGATCCTTTTATTTAATTTATCTTCAGAAGAAATACAGAATAAGATGAACAAATTCTGGTCAAAGTGCCATAAAAATGGAATTTAGGTGAAAAATTCCATTTTCAGTTCCATGATTTTCACCAATTCTATTGGGCAAGCGGAGGGATTTAGACAGAGCTGCAAGCGATTAGCCTAGAATGTTAAATATCCAGATTCCCATCATTGTCCGGTTTGATGGCAAATGGGATTTGTGCCAATTTTCTTCTGCTAAAAGTCCAACCTGAAAATTCCTGGGCAGGAGGGGGGGGGGGGGTCAGTTGACATAAAGTATCTTTCCCGTGTATTCCAGGCTTAACAAAGAGTCTAACAGGGCCACAAGGCTGGTGATGATCTATTATCGCACTTGATGATATGGGCTAATTTCATATGGGTCCTACCTTCTGTTTGTGCGTTTTTTATCCACATCTGTGGACGAATGTTGGTCCGTGTGTGTCAGAATCGCACCTCAATAATAGTCTATGGGAACACAAGGAAAAAAACGTGGACAAACTCATTTTTTGCTTTTTTTCCCATCTTCTTCAGTATTTCCTGTGTATTTCCGATTGTCTAACAATCAACAATAAAGAGAATCGCACAATCCAATACAGAACGTAGGGAAACAGTCTAGATAACAGGTGAATGTATTGGAGAGTGGTAATCAGCGTAGAATAAAAGAGAAGAAGAAAGAATTGGCATTTAAAAGAGGAACCTACTGCACAGAACTGGAATGTATCTAGTCATACACGGGTCAGTTTTATTACCCCCAACTATTGGTAAAAGCAATCTTTTCAATGAAATCTATCCGTCTACATCAAGTTAAGAATAATATTGAATTAACAAGTTGGTCAAAATGTAAAACAATTTGGGTTCTTTAGACTTTTAGACTACCGGGACAGGAGTTAATAAATACGTGTCCTGATTTATGTCTCTGTCTAGCTAGACCTGATCCTTTAGGGTACCTGTCAACAGTCCTCATGGTAGTAGACAAGTCATGTAATAGGAAGATAAATTGTCCTAGGCACAGCCAAGTAGATGATAGATTATTCATCTCCCTCACAGCTTGTAAAACCACCCACTCTGACGTGGGAGTTAGAAGGGGAGAAAAGACCAGAAATGAATTTTCCTTGAATCCTCTTGCAGAATTTCAATAAAGCTCCGAATTACAGTGCAGCTTTGGAATGTAATTAGCACGTTGTCCTCTCCTCTCCTGCCGAGTTAATAATATGGAGAGTGTCGGGACAACTCAAACTCCTTAAACAAAAACCAAGCTTGACCCCCAACTAGACACATAGGAGGGGATGTTACCAAACTCTCATTTGGTAGTGAAGGAGTCACATCATAGATGACATTGGGGCACTGGAAGAAAACACAAGAGGTCATCTGGTGGTAAGGTGATAGATTATTACTTTATTAAACAGGGTGGTAGGTGAGGGGGGGTGTAAGGCCTTAGCAGTTATGGAATTTTAGAAATGCTTGTACTAGACATCACTAGTTAACTAGGCCTTGTACACACTTTAGATTAGGGGTCCTTGGCTGGAAGTCGCTCTAGTGACACCACAGGCACAGACTGGGCTCCAATTAAGCAGTTTTCCCGAACAGAGGGCTGCAGATTGGGCTGCTATGCTTCAAAAAGGTCTCAAACAAATCCAAACTGGATTTATTTACCCATCCCAACACAGACAGCCTGCTTCGCAGAAGCCGAGCAGCCTGTGCTGCATAATGGGAGGGGAGGGATCAGGAGGCCTCCTACAGCTCAAGGAAAACAATGCCCATCACCTCTTGACATTGTTTATAGATGTCTGGATGGAGGATTGCTAAAAAACTATTGGCAGATGCCTTCAAACAGCGTTTTGGACAATTATCTAGCATGTGTACAGGGCTGAAGTTATTATATTTTTAACTACATACACTATCACAGATAGTAAGTAGGTTCACAATCCTAGATTCCTACTGGGGAACAGTGCTTTATCCTGAGAATAATAGATTACACACAGTTAGCAAGGTAGTTGGTTTTTAATAGCCTATGGATACATTATCCGCGCACTAACAGCTGATGTTATATCACTTGTCTTGCAGTGGTTTCATATGGATCACTTGATGATGTCATACCCTTAGTACATTTATAAACAATAATTACCCTTTTTTTATTTGTGGACCGTTTTGAGACAAGAAAACTCCAGAAAAAAAATAACAAATCTGACTTATAGCCCAGAAATGGCTATTTAAAACAATGTTTAACTTTTCCTTCTAATTAATCCCTAACTAAACCTAGTTAGGCCTTACATTACAGGAATTCCTATGGTTACAGTAACACCCACTCTTCTAGGTCACTGATCTCAGACATGCTCAGTGTGAACATTCTCCAATAAGCTACTTTTTATGTCCCTGTGATAAAGTAACCATGGGCCATTTTGGTTTCCAGTACATTTAGATTTATGTGTTCCTGTTACTAGTCGTGGCACTTTTAAGTGTCCAGTGTTAGTGTCCCTTGTACACAATTATTAGTGTCAATGATACATTGAGAGATAATGATGCTGCTGCCAATTCTGTTTATGCAAAAGAAAATGAGGGTAAATGTGAGCTGTTGAATGGAGGGCACCGTGGAATAGAAAGGGTTAATGGAGTGTTCTATGTCAGTGCTGGGCGTGCCTTAAAGAAGCAAGAGCAATAGAAAGCTGGGTGTGAGCTGGGTGCTACCGATTGGCACAAACAAGGCTCCACACTTAGGTTTGGGCTCCACACTTAGCCAGGAACAACAGAAAGGATAGGAGGAGCAATGAGTCACCGGCAGGGATGCAAGGACAAGCAAGGTTTCAGGTTAACCTGGAACTCCCAGATCTGGTGCATGGACAGAGGTACAGTAGAGGATAATCCACACACACACCCTGGAATATTAATATAGATGCAGCACTCGGTATTCCACCCCAGGAAATGAATAGAATCAAACCTAGCGATTCTCTCTCATGACAGGGAAAGGGTTAATCAGGTACGTTCATAGGAACTGCCATTTACAACTGCCAGTCTGCCAACCATGCTAACTTGGCATACAGACATTGGTAAAATGAGAGGCAAATTTTACAGTGGTTGGCAGCTGGCACAAAAACTAGTGAAATCAGCAGGTACTTCCCACACTTTAACCTGATCGCTTATGTCATGGACACAATCATTGGATGGAGCACACTGGCAGCAGTCACTAGCTGTTATTATGCTGCGCACCGCAACCCCTGCCTCTCCCCTCTCCCACACCGATATCGAAGCTGCGCGTGGGCGTGCCACGATGGAAGCGCCTAGCAGAGAGGAAGCGGCAAGCAGCACATGTACTATGTACCGTATATACTCGAGTATAAGCTGACCCGAGTATAAGCCGAGGTACCTATTTTTACCTGAAAAAATAGGAAAACCTGATTGACCCGAGTATAAGCCGAGGGTGAAAATTATGGCTACTCTCAGACTCTGAGCCCCTAAAGCACTACTGTATGCAAATAGAGTGTCCTACATTTCTGTGATTTGCCTCTAGATATTTGTCCCTGAATGAAGAGAGTTTCTAAAACTTACAAGGTGGCTAAATTCCAACACACACTTTTAAGGTGACTTAAATAACAAGATTAGACATATTCTCTGCTGGTGGCTGTGGACATGTTATGATGCAAAAGCAAAAATGTTTCTGGAGAAGATCATTCTAGACATCCTGCCTACCCTAGGCTATAACAACATTGGCCAACACTCTCAGACTCTGAATCCTTACCGGTAAGGACTTGACTCGAGTATAAGCCGAGGCAAGGTTTTTAGGTTTATTTTAAAACCTAAAAACCTCGGCTTATACTCGAGTATATACTGCTGCCAGTGGATTGTTACAGGCTCCTCAGGTACCCAGGCCCGGTCGCATTTGTGAACGGTGTGATCCCGGTATCTATTCCCCCCTTACAGTGATTGTTCAATTCGGTTTTAGATAACGTCCTATTGCACAGAATTAAAAAGGGTAAATGTGTTATGTATGTCAATTTACTTTGATTTAGAGATGGGATCCAGGTCTGACTCGGAACCCCTCGGGTTTCTGAAATCCGAATGTTCCGTCTGAACCCAGGCAGATCGTTCGGATTTCGTAACGTATTTTCGAGGGCAACCCTCGAAAATAACCTTGAACGTTCAGTAACCCTCGAAAATACAGTCCAAACCCTCGAAAGTAAGTTTCGTTTTCCTATTTTCAGGTTTTTCCCGAGTTCTCTAAATCTGAAAACGGAATGAAACGAGTTTCTCTACTTTGATTGTTTCTAACCCAACTTTTCTCTGGGCAAAGTATTATCAGTAATTATCATTGTCTGCAGTGACTCCTGCAGGAAAAATGAATAAATCATCCTGAACATATCAATGGTTTAATTTAGTCAATTTTGTCAATTTACCGTAAAAAAAAAGTGAAGGAAAGGTGGGCTCTCGTTACACAAGGAAGGAAAGGTGGGCTCTCGTTACACAAGGAAGGAAAGGTGGGCTCCCGTTACACAAAGAAGGAAAGGTGGGCTCCCGTTACACAAGGAAGGAAAGGTGGGCTCCCGTTACACAAAGAAAGGAAAGGTGGGCTCTCGTTACACAAAGAAGGAAAGGTGGGCTCCCGTTACACAAGGAAGGAAAGGTGGGCTCTCGTTACACAAGGAAGGAAAGGTGGGCTCCCGTTACACAAGGAAGGAAAGGTGGGCTCCCGTTACACAAGGAAGGAAAGGTGGGCTCCCGTTACACAAGGAAGGAAAGGTGGGCTCCCGTACACAAGGAAGGAAAGGTGGGCTCTCGTTACACAAGAAGGAAAGGTGGGCTCTCGTTACACAAGGAAGGAAAGGGGGCTTGTTACACAAGGAAGGAAAGGTGGGCTCTCGTTACACAAAGAAAGGAAAGGTGGGCTCTCGTTACACAAGAAGGAAAGGTGGGCTCCCGTTACACAAGGAAGGAAAGGTGGGCTCTCGTTACACAAGGAGAAAGGTGGGCCTCGTTACACAAAGAAGGAAAGGTGGGCTCCGTTACAAACAAGAAGGAAAGGTGGGCTCTCGTTACACAAGGAGGAAAGGGGCTGGCTCCGTTACACAAAGAAGGAAAGGTGGCTCTCGTTACACAAGGAAGGAAAGGTGGGCTCTCGTTACACAAGAAGGAAAGGTGGGCTCTCGTTACACAAGAAGGAAAGGGGGCTCTCGTTACACAAGGAAGGAAAGGTGGGCTCCCGTTACACAAGGAAGAAAGGTGGGCTCCGTTACACAAGGAAGGAAAGGTGGGCTCCGTAACACAAGGAAGGAAAGGTGGCTCTCGTTACACAGGAAGGAAAGGTGGGCTCCCGTTACACAAGGAAGGAAAGGTGGGCTCCCGTTACACAAGGAAGGAAAGGTGGGCTCTCGTACACAAGGAAGGAAAAGGGGGTTTTATTCTTTTTTTTTTTTTTTTTTTTTTGTTTTTTTTTTTTTTTTTTTTTTTTAGGCTCTCGTTACACAAGGAAGGAAAGGTGGGCTCCCGTTACACAAGGAAGGAAAGGTGGGCTCCCGTTACACAAGGAAGGAAAGGTGGGCTCTCGTTACACAAGGAAGGAAAGGTGGGCTCTCGTTACACAAGGACGGAAAGATGGGCTCTCGTTACAAAAGGAAGGAAAGGTGGGCTCTCATTATAATCACACTATACAACTGAATTCTAACATCAAACTGCATTCTAATATCCTAATGCATTATAATATCCCACTATATTCCAATATCCTACTGCAGTCTAATACACCACTGCATTATAATATCTAACTGCATTCCAATATCCCACTGCATTATGATATCCCACTATATCCCAAGATCCCACTGCATCCTACTGCACTCTAATACCCCACTCCATTATAATATCGAACTGCATTCCATTCTCCCACTATATTCCAATCTCCCACTGCATCCTACTGCATTCTAATACCCACTGCATTATAACATCCTATTGGATTTGGCGATGTTCCAGCTGTAAGAGACCCAGTTCGGAATGGTGACTAAATTCTGGGTTATTAGGCCCTAAATACCAGACAAACCCATTTCCACCAAACTAATGTAAATCTGATTATCGTCTTTCCAGCCACCATAGAAAGGTTACATTTATTTTGCCTGAAATGCTGTTGCACCTTCATGTAATTCTACATTCTATAAATGATTAATTCTATATTAACGTGGTAAAATGGGAACTATAGATTTCCTATCCCTGCACCCTACACTATATCCTCTTTGGTGTTTATCCGTAAACATCAGGCAGAACGAGCGCCAAAATGATGTCAAGTGGCCCTCGGTTAACCTCACTCTTGCTTTATTTTTATTGCATTAGAGAGAGGGATTGAGAAAATATTTATTGGTCCTAGAAGAGGATTAAAAACTTTGCAGGCGATTCGGGATTTCTATCAATAAACCTTGTCGGTGCCCTTCACGCACCTATTAAACCAGAAACCAGGAATCTCCTGCCCTGGCAGTCAGACATCAAAACCAGCCAAACCACTGAGCCCATTGCAGGTGAGACATCTCTATACACCCAGTGCGTGGCACAATTGCTCAAGATATTTATATTGTTAATTATATTTAATTCGTTTTGTCTGTACAGAGCTGGAAAAACCAGATGGGAGAACGAACGGTGCCAATTCACTTAAAAATACTAATTATTATTTACTATTATAATAGATTGGAACCCGTCTCCTTGAATTGGATTTTAGGGTTAATTAAAAAACAAGGAAAACCGTGTTTCCCAATGGTGTTTGACTTGTCAGTCACATGATAACTGCTATGGCCAGTCACAGGCTTCACTGTAATATTATTTCAGCTGAATTGGTTTATATTCTATCTGGTTCCTGAGATAGAGCAAAGTCAGAAAAATCTAGTAGGCGCAGCACCTGACATGACTGCAGCTCCTTATAAATCCCTCATTTTTACATGTATACAGTTTTACTTCTGTTACAGTAGCAAGTCTGTGATACACTGTTTGATTCAGTAGAACAATTTATACAGGAATGAATAGCCTTTAGCCATAACATGTCCTTTAACTAGTGGGTTCTGCCATGTATGTCATTCATTGAAATCTATTCATTCATTCATTCAACCATTAATTGAAATCCTGATCCAGGGTTTGGCAGAAACAGGACCTTTAGCACTACCTATACTATCCTGTATGTGTCTGTGTGTTTCTTACCAAACTTATTCCAAGGCCTAGGACAGAAATCTCTCTAAAAAAAATTGTATTAGTTTCCCTTGCGTGTAATATGCTTATTCTATGTTCACCAATGATTTCACTAGAGGGTTAACAGTGCTCAACGTAGACACCACACAGGGTTGACATCCCTGGTTAGATGTACATTGTGCTGGTGGTGTCTCTATACTGACAGAGAACATAATGTACCAAACCTCTGGCCGGACTTTACATTCTGACACTTCTTTCTCCAGAACTCGGTTCCCTAATGTCAGAATTTTATTCTAAACCTCAAACGTCTTTGGCAACGTTGAACTGTCATTAAACTGCTGTTATTATTAAACTAGGCACTAACTATCCCCGGTAATTCCACAGACAGAAAGTCTCTCCTTTCTGTAAGTAACATATATCGTTCATGTAGGTTATAATAAACTGCAAACGTTCCTTCCCTCTCTGGTAACCGCAAATCAGAATTCAAATAAACAAAAATGAGAAACAAACAGGAACTTATCAAACGTGCAGTAAGATAAATTCTAATTGGTTGTGGCAGATTTATATTAAAGGCAAAATCTAAAGCTGGCCGTACACTGGCTCAACATTGCATTGATTTGACGATGGGGAATCGATGGTAACATAAGGCAGAATGGTTGTTCTGCCTGATGTCATTCCCATGATGTTACCTGGCAGCATCAAGTTTGCAATCAATATCATGATCATAAACGTTTCCAAAATGACCGGGCCAGGTGGTTTTTGAAAGTTGGGAGTAAGTTGGGAAGTATTTTAATTAACCCATGTCTGGCTTTTTAGTACACAGGGCCCCACCCTGGTCCAATATTCCTGTAATTTTTCGTTTTGTGTAATTTGATGAAGTCATAGGTCACGTGACGAAACGTACGTTGGCATTTCAGCACGGCAGAACATGTTGGCACAGACAGGCACAGTGTAACATATGACCCAGGGAAAGTTTTGCACTATGGGCAGTTAGGCTCCACAAGACCGGTAAGGGTTGTGTAATTTGTATGCTAGTAGAAGCGCTCCGGAGGTAAGACGCAAGTGATGTTGCTTTATGGAACTTGTTTACTCTGCATACATGAATATTTATGATCCTGTATACTATGGAGCATGTTTGATACTTGTAATGTGCATGAAATATATGTCCGTTTGCCGTGTGTTCTAGCCGTTGGTTGGTGGTGAGGGGAGGTGGTTGTTCTAGGGGCACAAGGGTTAATTCCAGGGTATGTTTGCTTTAAAAATATGGTCATAGTGATGATACAGTGCCGGTATATGTGTTGGGCGTGAACCAAAATGATACGGAAAGTGTATCGAAGGGTAAGATATCTGAACTAACCTGTGACTAATAAGTATTAGGCTGTGCGTACCTATGTTATACTCTAAGGGACTCTAGCATGTCCTATTGTTAGTCAGTCGTGGTAATATGGACCCATGTATACCTTAGCCTTAATTCAACGATCACACAATATCTTGTTACACAATCAGAGTACAGAGTATTTTCCAACTGAATCAAGTCATATGGAATCTCCCACAGCAAATCACAGGGCCAAGTTCTGTCTGCAACCTATCTTAGGCCACCCCAGCTAGTAGAATGAAAGCTCAGTTATTATAGATCATTTAATATATAGTTGTGGTTATCGGCTTTGCCAAATAAATATAGACACTCATTGGTTGAAGTTCATTTTAGCACGGTAAACTTATTTGTATGTGTGGTTAACCAAGATTTATAAAGGCTGTAGCATAGTAGTTCATATAGATCTGGCATTAGCTCATTTAGCCATGTGATACATCATCTACATGGAATTTACAGCAGGCTTACAGGGTCAGTACCAATAGTCTTTTAGTGATTTCAAAGCCCTAGGGGGGCCCTGAGCCATTCATTGGTATAGAGGGGGAATTGTGATGTCACCATGCAGTTCTGTCTCACTACTGTGCATGTGTAATGTTAATATGCCATACTGCAGACCATTTTCTTTCCAATAAGTAATGTCTGTTTACATTGGGATGGCTGGAAAGTCGTTTCATTTTTAAAGGGTATCTAAACTGGAAAATAGTTTTTTGGGTTTTTTTGAAAATGTCTATAAACTAGAATTCTTCCCAACTATCACTCTACCATTTTGTTTTTGATCTTGCATTTCCGCTGTCAATCCAATGCCTTACTATCATAAACTCTTCTTCTGTGTGCAGTTTTGCTGTAACTGGAATGGTGACAGTTGGTATGTGTGAATTGCATTGTGGGAAATTCCCTCTCCCAGTGCTGCCTCATAGTGGTTACTGAGCATGCTTGCTCTCACCGATAGTCAGATTAGTCAGGTAAGAGAGTTTTGAGCCAAAGCAAAACAAGTACTTTTGTGAAGACCTGCAGCAGCACACACCTCAGAGTAAAAATGATCTGTGATTTTCCTGACATTACCGAAACCAGATTTCCACTTTTTTTTTTTAAAGGACAACTAAAGCCACAGAACAACACTGAACCAGAAGGCAGAAGACCTTGATATAAAACCAGTAATCAGTGTCTTACCTCTCATTTTGATATGGGTGCTGGGAAATTTCCCTAAATAATATATGGTTTGTGCTTAATATCACAGCATTCTAATATCACACAGTCTGGTCAACGACCATTATGTTCTGCCCATGCTCAGTCTTTAGCTATGGCAGAAACTTGTTACAGTTGGTCACACCCATTAATAATCTCTATCCAATCCTTTTACAGGATAGATAAAGCAAGGAAGCATGTGACTGAGGCAGGAGGTGTGGTCTGACACTGCACATACACACAGATAAATTACCCAGTTCTTAACAGGCTTACATTTATTTTAATGCAATTTACTGAAGTCATATTATATAGCTTATTGGGGTTTTAAGGGGGGTTGTTTTCAGATTCTGGAGTATAAAAAATGGATTTAGTTCTCCTTTAAGCATAATGGACCATTAAAGGATGGGAGGGGGGGAAGGGGGCTTAGATTCATAATAGGATTGGTCTTAGGAGGTTCATAATGTGTCAGTACTGGGGCATGCATGGCCATTTTTACTGGAGCCCCAAGCCCTTGTCCCATACAAAGTCAGCCTATGTTTGGTGCTGATGATCCATATTTCCCTGGTTCTACACGTTACATTGTCCCAATCCTGCTCCATCCCCCATGTTGTTAGGACCCACCTCTTATCTTTTGGTTTGTTCAGCCAATCTAAATGAACCTTTCCCAGTGCTACGAGACAACCCCCTTTATCTCTGCTCACAGTGGAAGGTCCTGTCCATTTACTCCCTATCTTTCGCATTATTCACTCCTGATACATAGTTTCAATTTCAATCTCTTCCCCTATCCCCATTCATTTGCTTGGAGCGCACAGGCAGGGCCATTGTATGCTTTCCCACTGAATTCACATTGGGTGCTAGTTTGTCAGAGCCAATTGGCTGTGAAAGAAAAAGAAAGGATTTGTTCATATTGGAAGAGGATAATCCCTTGGTGTATGGAGTAGATATGACAATGTGGCTGGGATGTGTAAAGGGGCTGATTACAGCCAACACACAATCCGTCATTGTTACTTTATATCACATCATCAGCAATAGAAATGGCCTCACGAGGAAGCTTCTAATATCCTGTACGGCCTGATCTGTGGTCACCCAGCTAATTCTCCTTTCCAGGCCAACAATGCACTTGCACGGTTCAGCTCTGTCATTCAGCTTGATAACTTGTCTCTCATTGTGGGGGGGATTAAAGGTTCAGCCAAGTGGGAGAGTTTCCCATTAACTGATTTCCAATGACAGAAACATGATGGAACCTGATGGTTGATTAAACCTCAGACTATTTACACCCCAACCTATTTCTAGTAATGTAAAAACCCCTATCGGAAGTGGTTTCAGACTTTGAGTCTGACCGGAATCCATTTTGTTTTCGGTATTATGGAATTTGTTGAGTTTTACTTTCACCAGCAGCAGTGAATTGAGCCATTCTGATACCCCTAGCAAACTGTAGCCTGGAGCCTCCGGCCATTCCGACTAGTGACGTGCACCCCATATGCTTGGAACCTTATACAGGAGAATTAAAACATGGATTCGATCATTAACTACCCATTAGCTGTAACTGGCATCTCCTGGGTTCTTCTGCCCTAGATTCCAGAGTGTCGTAGACACTTGCACATGGTCAGTGAATTCTCCATCCCAACTCCCATGCTGCCAGAGCCTTACTGGGTAGACTGCGCAGTGAGAAAACCAATTGTTACCGGGAGATGCCGGAAACCTGCCCAATGACTGATGATTTCTCCCCAATGCTGCTGGTTTTAGATATAGGTACAGTGGTCAGAATCCATTCAGCTTTATTTGTTTTTTGGTTTTAACTCTCCTTTAAAATCCCGAGCTTCACTAACCAAAAGGCCGGATGACCCCAGGCTCCTGTTGAATTTTGTTAGTTAACCCTATGTGGTGAAATGTATGTATGGAAATGTAAACCTCATGATTGTGGTTATGGAAGCTGCAGCCGTCCAGATGTTTGAAGACTATGTACATCTCCCAGCATTCCCTTGCTGCACTCTGTGGTTGTGGAATGATGGGAGTTGTAGTTTTTAAACATCTGAAGGTCAACAGGTTGGAGACTTCTGCTTTACGCCAAGGACCACATTACTATCAGGTGTGACTTAGAATGCAATATTTAGGGTTCTAGTTTGTGGCTTCAATGTCCTTGTACACGGGACAAATTCCCAGACCAGGAATATTTTGTTAAAGGGATATAACGCCCCTATATACTATCAGTATTGGGAGGCCATGGAGCTGTATAATATTAAGATTACATAAACATTGTTACATATTAAGGGCTCCGTTATATTTTATAATATACACAGTTATAATTAGTTTAAATCCAATCTGTATTCTGGTTTCTTGCACACAGGAGGTGATTTGATTGCCACTTGGTTTATATTAATGGTTAGAGTCTGGTTGTTTTTCTGCAGGTGTAAAATTATTAATCTTATAATAGTCATTCTTTGACATCACTGAGTGACTATTATAAGGATTTATAATCCACTCACTATGACATTTATCTCTCTTTATTTTTCAGGGGTCCTGCAATAAAGGAGCCACAAGTGGCTTCCATGCTGCCTTTGATATAATGGTTTTAGTGTTCAATATATTAGCACAGGCAGAGCGGCTTCATACAAGTATGTCCTGCATTCAGATACCTTGGGCAATATCTTCCTTACACACATAGAAATGACTACGTGTGATAGTAAATTCTGAATAAGGTTCCCTATATGTATTGTAATACCGTGTATGTATAGGAACTGAGACAGCCTTTCTTGTGTGCATGAAGAGTTTAGATGTTGTAAATTAACTCTCCCCATCCCTGACTAACCAGATTCTCTATCTGTTTATACCAAACCATTGAACATGTAATAGTTTCTCGCTATGTATAACAGAATTCATTCTTTTATCTTCTCGAAGATGGATACATACAATCATGTGATCTGTTTTAATGATGATTGTCTACTTATTGATTGGTCAGAGACTTCTATTTAATTTGATAATATCTTCAATATAAACCATTGCGTATGGAGGCCATTTCTTTACAGAAGAAACCAATATAAGTTAGGGCTCATTTGCACTAGACGAGTTTCAATGCTTTTTGGTGCGTTTTTCTAACACATGCGTTAGGGAAAAAAGCAAGGACATAAATTTTCCATAAGAATGCCATAATACCGTTCACACTACTGCATTTTCGTGCATTGCGCTTTTTGAAACACACTGCTTGCAGCAGTTTAATGCGTTGGCGCACTGAATGAAAGTATGTGTGAGAGGGAAAAAAAACACATTAAAAAAATGTATGCTGTTTTTTGCCATTTCACCCAAAAACGCACTAAAAAACGCTTTAAATGGTGGCTGCACATAAGAGTAAACGATTGGTGCTTGTGGAATTCCATCAGGAAGTAGCTATCGAAATGCGCCATCAATTTGAGCAGATTTCAGCTTAGTCTACCTATAATGTGTACCTGTGTATGGCTGGATAATTTTCAATGACCTTCCGCTTGTGTGACCTATAGGGATGGACCAAAACTCAAACCCAAGTTCCGAATGGATTTTATGAGCTTGTACGAACTCTGACTTTTTAGAACTCTCTGAACTATGAATTTTCGGGGGTTTTCCGAACTAGCGGACATATTTTCGTTAATTATCAAAAATTCGAGAATTCTCGAATTTTCAAATCAGTAACCCCCGACTTTAGCGCTCCATAACCCTAAAATGCGACGTTCGGTATATTCGAGGGTAATTGCCGAATTTTAGGGTTTGAAAACTCTACACTTGGGGGTTATTGCCACATTCGAGGGTTAGCATATGCTACATTCGAGGGATATCACTGAATTCGGGGGTTAGCGAATGGCAAATAAACCTCGAATTCGGCCATAACCCTTGAATGCTGCATTTGCTAACCCTCGAATGTTAGCGAACAGTGATAACCATTGAATTTGGCCATAGAATGTAGCATTCCTAACCCACAAATTCAACCATAATAATCAAATGTAGCGATATCCATCAAATTTGGCCATAACCATCGAATGTGGCATTCAGTAACCCTTGAATTCAGCGATAACCCTTGAATGTGGCAATTGATTTCGGTAACCCCTCAAATTCAATGCAGAAGCCAGTCAATTGCCCAACTGTGGGGAAAGTTAGTGTTTAAACAAGTTTTGGTGATATGGACAAGTTCCCCAGACCATTTCCCAGGTGCCAGAGCCATTTACAGTAAGTTACCATTGTTATTTTATCTGTATTTAATCAGAACTTTTCAATTTCTCCCCTTCGACTTTAATGGGTCAGTTTTCAAACTACAGAACGTTTACTAAAGTTCTATAGCTCAGAAACGAACCGAACTTTAGGACATTCACCATCTCTAGTGACCGCTGGATACAGTTTTGCACACAATCAAACAGAAAGGAAAACAGGAAACTAGGACTGGACTGTGTTACAAAAACCCAACCACAGTTTTAGACTGTGGGAGGCAAATATAGATTTACTAGCCACACACAGATTCACGGACGCACATTAGGGCTTTTATTATATAGGAAATGCAGCAAAGCTGTAAAGGAATGGTTCGCTCGAAAAGTGTACAATTCCTTTAATGTATTGATTTAATACCAGGAGGTTAAGTAGCTATGTCTTACCTCCTGTTCTAGCTCTTTAACCTCCCAATCTTCAATCAATACACTAAAGGAAGTGAGAACTTAAACTGCTAGGTCCTTTTTGGCCTAAATGCCCCATGCCATTCCTTTAAAGTATTGTTGGTCTAGCCCTGCCCCCTCTAACAGTACCGCACTTAGCCAACATTAAGACATGCTCTACTAGAAGCGCATCTTCCCATTGGCCAGTCCAGGAGTTTTGATAATGGGATCACAGCGCAATTCAATGACCACAGAGTGAAGATAATGCACTAATGGTGACTGCCCCATCTACTTGCAGTGACACTATCCCTACATTTCTATTTAGATGGTATGATGGGGATTAATACATTTTTTTTATCATCTAGGCAATAAACGTGTGAATTCTGGCAGTGATGCCAACACCGTGTTTATTCTCTGCCAAGACAGAACACAAACACAGATACTAGTTACTGCTATTATTAAAGACATGTACGCTGTCAAACTACCAGCCTCCCCCTGTATATTGCACTACGTTAGAACCCAAGCATTCTGGGAATTTACACCATACTTGTGCGAAGCAGACAACGCCTGTGCTAATTCCCCAACTACATGTAAAATTATTTCCCTAAGCTCTGGTCTGGCAGTTCGTTCTATGGGAAGGGCAGTCACAGGTCTGCAATGACCCAAGAGCAGTTATTTTTTGCCGAGACGGAGGTCATTTGCTATAATTAACCTCCATGTGACCCCTCGACCCTGGAAGCTCAATTAGTTTCAGGTTAGTAGAAAGGTTGAGTGGAGACTGACAGGAGACAGGGAGGGTTATGGGAAAATAAGGAGGGAGACAAAATGGACTTTTGTAATCTAGATCCTTAGCCTTTCTCAGTCTGTATTTCCCCGTATTAGAGTTTTTCCATTGATTCCCACATCAACGTTCTATGGGGAAAGTATTCTAGTTATTGCATCAGTATCAGTCATTCTAGTGAGTAATCTGCTTTATTGACTTGCAGTAAAAGAAACTCTAATGGCCGGAATCATGCGTCACTTTTGGAGCGGTTACTGATGCACCTGATGAGGGGCGCGGTTACCATTCAGATGATCAAGCACTAATCTAGGTTGCTCACTATCACCCTCTTATTGGTTCTGGCAATATTCTCCGGCACACAGGGTGAAAACAGTGATTTGCACTGATGTTTAGGCCGATACGAAACGGCCATTCGTACACATTGTGCATTGCAAGACGGCACCTGCGATCGCCTGCACGTGTGTATGAACCTTTTTACACGTTTATCAAACTGCTGTATTTACTTAAGGTTGTCATTGTCATTTAAACACGGATAAGAAATCCCATGTGGGATAAATGTGTGCCATTATTGTACTGTAACAGGCCATACTGGTCCGCAGGTGCTCATTCCTGCAAAGAGGTTAAGCAGAGTTTAAACACTTGTGTCTCTTATCAGTCATGTCAGGTCCAAATTACTTGTCCTTAGTTTCACTGTTGCAGTTCTTACTGTTCAGAAATCCCAAGCCATAATGCAAAAGGGATACATGGCTGAGAGGGAGGGGGAGCAGTATTGCTAGGTAGATTTGTAAATAAGCAAGGGTAGTGATAGGCTAAGGGTTAAGGGCAGAGATAGGCTAGGGATAGCAAACATTGTTGCAACTAGAACAGGAGAAGGAAATATAAGTGAGGAAAAGGGGAGGGTCCGGTGCAGTGAAGCAGAGGAGACAGAAGAAGTTCCCGGCCCCCCCCTTTTTTGTTGTGTTCTTTATTGCAGTGATAACCGGAGGCAAGATGATGTCACAGCGGCAGTTGGTCACTGGAAGCTGGCTGGTGTGACAAGTGGTGGAGCTAGCCCAAGGGGTGGCAGCTCCAGAATATCCTGGTTTGGACTATAGGGTATGGTGTCGGCATACACGGAAAGGTGCTCATCGAGTCGGTGCATCTACGACTGATGAGCAAATTCAACGGTAGCTTCCAGTGAGCCACTTTACAGTGTTAAATGTTTAAATGGTTAAAATGGTTGGTAATAAACTGTTATTGTATTTGATGTAACAAGTGAAGATGGTTTTTGGTAACAAAGAATTGTTAGAAATAAAGCTGTGACCCCTTTTGATCCAAAAAGTCAGTTGTCAAGTGTCTTTATTTGAGAAAGAGTAAGGGAGGTTTAAGGGGTCAGCTATGGGGATGGAAGGTAGGATAAGATGGGTGGTTGGGATAGATACGCACATCCATCGTATCTCAGCCAAGTAAACACAAGCAAATGGACTGTGACAATCAAGGACTGCAGCCTCTTCACAATATCCAAGCACCAGGCATTGTGGGTAAACCAATGGAAAACCACAGCTTTTAAAATATTTTGCATATTATTAAATTAACTAAAATACTGTAAATTTTCATGGGCTGTCATCCACAATAATAGACGTGGGTATTGCAGTTCATATAGCCACCTGCTAATACCGGTTATTTTAGATTCAATGCAACAACAACAAAAAATATCACCCATAATGCACTACAACAAAGCAGTGTTATCGCTATGGCCCTATCCGTGGGTAGATATAATCGCCAATATCCCATCAGGATACAGGAGAATCTCCTATATTATTATACATATTAATTATTCAGTACATATGTATAAAAAGAAAGGTTTGAAGTAGTACAAGATGTAGGAAGACTCTCAAAAGTGATCTTGAAACTGCTTTATTCACGCATTACATGGGTCCTTTATCAAAATCACATTTGGTACTACTTCAAACCTTTCTTTTTATACTGATGTACGGTGGCTCAGTGGCTAGCACTGATCCCTTGCAGCACTGAGGTCCTGAGTTTGATTCCAGCCTTGGACAAATCTGCAAGGAGTTTGTATGTCCTCTCTGTGTGGGAAACCGGAGTGCCCGGAGGAAACCCACGCAAACACAATCATAAAGACATACTGATAGGTTGTATGTGTCATATATGTGCTTAGATTGTAAGCTCTTCGGGGCAGGACCTGATGTGAATGTATACATGTAATTGTAAAGCGCTACGGAAGATGTTGGCGCTATATAAATCAATAATAATAATAATGTACGTGGCCCGGACAGGACACGAGTATCAACCAGAGGATTTCTGAAGGTTTTAGGACTCTGTGCATGTGTATCAATTCAGTACATATGTGTGTAAGTGTGTGTGATCTCGTTGTGTTAAAGATTTCCAGTGGGTTACAAGCAGGGACAGAAGATGTAGAATTATACTGTATGGAAATAGATTTTCATTAGAAATGAAGACTGATGAATGCAGGTTAGACTGGAAGGCTCTGTACACATGGCTCGTCTATGCTACAAGTTACCCAGCTGTGAAATTAGGACCTGTTTCCACATCATGGCTTTCAATGGGTAACTCAATGACTCATGTGCAGCTCTCACGCTTGTGGTTTGGTATTGTGAAACCTGCATGTGTGTGTGGGGGGGTATATTGGTTTTGTATTGGCGTAACCACTGCAAGTTGTCATCTGTTTTCCTTAGGGGTGACAATGGGAAGGATTATTTAAATAGAGTCTAAATCAAAGAACTGCGATAGACTAGCAATGGGCACAGGACTAATACAATTGTACAATTAGGGCCTCTCTCTGCTTAAAGCAGGGGTAAGGCTTTCCAAGGAGGGAATTCATTGGCAGTAGCACGATTGGTGTTAACCACAGTTTATATTATTTATAGTATCTCATCATTTGAAATGTATCCTATTCTTGTCACCTGGAAAATAAGTATTAAGTAGACAATCGCCTATTTGTGCCTTTGTGGGTTTTATCATGGGGCTGACACAATAACTTTCTACATGTGAGTTGGAGGGAAAGGCCACAGCTTATTTTATTAATTATATACATTTTAAATTCATCAAATTTAACATATAATTTTAATCCATCTTGTTTTGAGCCAGATCAAGAAAAGGAGAGATAATAATGCTGTGTCTCTCAAGCCCATTTCTTATACCTCCAAGCTGCAACTGGTCCTAGGACCTTGATAAACCCTTTTAGTGCAAACCAAGTATAAATTCGTACCTTGTTTGTAGGTTTCAGTTGAAGGAGGAGCTTCACCCACTGGATAAGCTTGACATGTACCGGGAATTCTGGGGTGGGTGGGAGGGAGACCGATTTGGACTTTGCCGGCTGGCCCTGGGTTAGGTAGGTTACATTGCTAGTGGAGAGAGTGCAGAAACAGCAGTTGACACCTACCCTTCAACAATCCCCTGTAAATAGGTACACTATTGAGAAATACATTACACAGAGCTGTGGTAAGATCAGGTTCACTTCATTATTCTCCACTTCCTACCCTCCAACATTCCCCTTTAAATAGGTACACTATTGAGAAATACATTACACAGAGCTGTGCTAAGATCAGGTTCACTTCATTATCCTCCACTTCAACATTCCCCTTTAAATAGGTACACTATTGAGAAATACATTACACAGAGCTGTGCTAAGATCAGGTTCACTTCATTATCCTCCACTTCCTACCCTCCAACATTCCCCTTTAAATAGGTACACTCACTGCCTGACCTGGCTTTTTTCCATAGACACAGACAGGCACTCCCATATGTCCTAAGGGATTGGGGGCCAGTGTGATCCTACAGTAGAATAACATTTTTAAAGCAAAAAGGAAGGTAGGAATTATGTTACTTTACAGAAAAGGAAAGAGGGTAGTTGTCATCTTAATAAGATTGTCTGATTATTCAATCACAAATTTGACTGTGGGTTACACCATTCCCCTGGCGTTTGCACAAAATGAGTATTTAGCGTTTATTTGTAAAGAGAAAAAAGGGAGTATGAAAATCGGGAGGCCAATGAAACACCCCTTTATCTGTATAAACAGGTGTCTTTGGCAGGGAAATGGCCAAACTTTGTTTTTTATTACTATTATTTGTACAATTCTCATTTCTTATTTTGTACTTTGACTTTTTTTATTGCCCATTAATATAATAAGGAAATAAAATTTGCAAATATACAAAACATATATAAACATTAGATACTAATTCTAATACCTTGTTATAAGTTGTGCCTCCGTATACCCAAAATTAGTCTTAACATCTCCTGTTCAGATCGGCCTGGGAGTCTATAGCAGGGTGACTTCAAAGAGCCAGAAGTGTACCTTATTTGCAAATATTGTTTTAAGGAATCACCAATATTTACAGGGAAAGCCCTGTAACTCAGAAATAATATGTTCCCTATCCCTGACCTCTTACTAGGATCTTTGCCTGGCTGCCAGCACACTTTCTGCAACATTTAAGAGATTCAGCAGAGAAAAGAAAGAAGGGGGAGGGAGAGTGTCCATGATGAGGCTGTGCAGAACTTATAAGTGTCGCAGACACTACAAGGAGGCAGTGAGTAAGGGAGGGTGGGGCAATTAGGAGCACTCACTAAACACTAATAATTTAATGTCAAAACAAGCACAGATAAATATGTGAGTACCATCATTTTACTTCTCTCAAATTGTAGTTTCAGAAAAAGTTGTTTGAGTGAGTATAGTGACCCTTTAAGTTGAACATTAAAAACATAGGTGTACCTATTTCCAAGTGCGCCACAATCTAAAAAGGTTTGAGAACTATTGGTCTATGGGACTGCACAACAGTGGGCAGGTGACCTCCCCCTGACTACAGTCAACTAAGCAGTAAAGATCAGAGTCCACAATGCTCTGTTGCTAGCCTGGAGCTAGGGTTGCCAGATCAGTGGTAAATCAAGGATCTCCTATTAAAAACAAATGCAGGGTGGCGGAGTTAAGCCAAGTACAGACGCACAATTTCGCATTCGATAAACGATCATTCATTCAAGCCAATAAAAGCATGTGGCAGTCGTGCATCATTCATTGATCCGCCAGGGCAGACTGCCAACAATACCTGGCCGAGTGGCCACACATGTTCAATCAGTGTTCAGGCACATGCCATCCATTCATTCATCAGGAGGTGAACGTCAAATTGCAAGTCTGTATGAGCCTTTAGGCCACACTGGACGGGGCTGTAACAAGTGTGCGCATCGGTGTACGTTTAACGAGCGCTACCATCCGTTACTGCTGTGATTCACGTAATAGTCCGGAAAGTGATCCACAAATAAATTTTGATTGCAGCGCATTCAATGTGGCCACCCACAGCCCATCTAGTCAGTAATAACTTTCCCCACTCAAACCCTGTCCTCCCTTATATTGGTGGCCCTGCAACTCAGAATAATGAGGGGGGGAAAGCTACAGACTCACTATGGTAAATTACATTAGGGATTATACAGAGATACCACAGCTGTGCCTTTATTATTTTACAGCTGTGACATCACAACAAGAATATATAGCATTATTATTAACAAAAACATAAACCGTAATCGTAACTAGAGATGGACGAACTTCCTGAAAACTAACCCATTAAAGTCAATGGAGAGAAATAGTTCAACATTTTCTAATTAAATATAGATAAAATGTCAATGGTAACTTACTGTGAATGGCTGTGGCACCTGGGAAATTGTTTTGAGAACACGTACCTATCACCAAAACTGTTTAAACACTTCCTTCTCCATGATTGGGTTACCGAACAATACATTAGAGGGTTACCGAACGATACATTAGAGGGTTAGCGAACGATACATTAGAGGGTTACCGAACGATACATTCGAGGGTTACCGAACGATACATTAGAGGGTTACCGAACGATACATTAGAGGGTTACCGAACGATACATTAGAGGGTTACCGAACGATACATTAGAGGGTTACCGAACGATACATTAGAGGTTACCGAACGATACATTAGGGGTTAGCCGAACGTACATTAGAGGGTTAGCGAACGATACATTCGAGGGTTACCAGCGACCGATACTTCGAGGGTTAGCGAACGATACATTCGAGGGTTACCGAACATACATTCGTGCGTTACCGAACGATACATTCGAGGGTTACCGAACGATCATTCGAGGATTACCAACGATGCATTAGGGTTAGCGAACGAACATTAGAGGGTTAGCGAACGATACATTAGAGGGTTACCAAACGATACATTCGAGGGTTACCGAACTATACATTCGTGCGTTACCGAACGATACATTCGAGGGTTACCGAACGATACATTTGTGCGTTACCGAACGATACATTCGAGGGTTACCGAACGATACATTCGAGGGTTACCGAACGATACATTAGAGGGTTTACCGAACGATACATTCGAGGGTTACCGAACGATACATTAGAGGTTACCGAACGATACTTCGAGGTTACCGAACGTACATTCGAGGTACCGAACGATACATTCGGGGGTTGCCGAACGATACATTAGAGGGTTACCGAACGATGCATTAGAGGGTTACCGAACGATACATTTGAGGGTTACCGAACGATACATTAGAGGGTTAGCGAACGATACATTAGAGGTTGCGAACGAAGAACGATACTTGAGGGTTTACGAACATACTTAAGGGTTACCGAACGAACATTGAGGTTACCGAACGATACATTGAGGGTTAGGCGAACGATACATTCGAGGGTTACCGACGATACATTCGGGGTTAGCGAACGATACATTCGAGGGTTACGAACGATACATTGAGGTTACCGAACGTACATTCGAGGTTACCGAACGATACATTCGGGGTTACCGAACGATACATTAAGGGTTAGCGAGCGATACATTCGAGGGTTACCGAACGTTACATTCGAGTTACCGAACGATACATTCGGGGTTACCGAACGATACATTGAGGGTTACCGAACGTACAATTCGAGGGTTACCGAACGATACTTCGAGGGTTACCGAACTACATTAGGGTTCCCGAACGATACATTCGAGGGTTACCGAACATACATTGAGGGTTCCCGAACGATACATTCGAGGGTACCGAACGTACATTCGAGGGTTACGAGCATACATTCAGGGTTAGCGACGATACATTCGGGTTAGCGAACGATACATTCGAGGGTTACCGAACGATACATTAGAGGGTTACCGAACGATACATTCGAGGGTTACCGAACGTACATTCGAGGGTTACCGAACGATACATTACGATGGGTTACCGAACGATACATTCGAGGGTTACCGAACGATACATTCGGGGTTACCGAACGATAACATTGAGGGTTACCGAACATACATTCGAGGGTTACCGACCGATACATTAGAGGTTTACCGACGATACATTTCGAGGGTTAGCGAACGATACATTCGAGGGTTACCGAACGATACATTAGAGGGTTACCGAACGATACATTAGAGGGTTAGCGAACGATACATTCGAGGGTTAGCGAACGATACATTTGAGGGTTGCCAAACCGAGAATTATCAAAAAATAAGTCTGCAAGTTCGAAAAACCGGAAATAGTTTGTATATCTGATGGTTCGTGCAAACTCATAAAGTTCAACCTGAACTCGGGTTCAGGTCCACCACTAAGCAACAGGGAAAGTCCCAGCAAGTATACTGTACCCACTGTACCCACCTGTACTCCTCCGGTGTTGTTTTGCTGTTTACAGTTCCAATTGGAGGGTTCCCGTGGTAATATTGGCGATTACCCAAGTGCCGCCCGTTGTGGAGGAATTGACGGTGTTGTGCAGTTGCACCTTGTACTTTAGTGACTATTTTATTCAAGACTGATATCACACACATCTGGGTATATTGGGGGACGCCCCATACCCAGACGATTGGCAGCTCTTTAGTGTTATTACAGGTTTTATGACTCAACCCAGGGGGACAATATGTTTTTATTAGTATGTTTTGATCGCAATAAAAGTTTGATCAGTTGAATGCAATGGTGGTTCCAGCAGTGTTGCTTCCAAAGTGCAATCTATTTGACAGGGCACCTTTTGCCTGTTTTATCTAATACTACACGTGTCCTTATCCCAGGTGGCACCGCAGTATTGAACGCCAAGCCACATGGTAACAGTTAATGGTTAGGGAAGGTGCACATCACGCCATATACATATCCAGATAAAGAACATACATTAAAACACGATGGCGTTTATGTAACTGCTCCGCTACAGTTAGATAATATTTGATTGGCTGCTGAGGATTTACAGCACAGGCACCTATTGCATAAGCACCATTATGTTCTAGCAAATGAAAACACGTTTAGAGTTGTAGTTGAGCAGATCGAGCGGGGAAAGTTGGCTTTGTCTAGCCTGACCCAGATTTAATGCAAATCGAGGAAAAGCAAGCTATTAAGGGACAGGTTTCCTATTTGTACCGCGCCCTGCCCTTCCCTTCTGGATCTCTCCCATTGCTGTTCCCATATCTCCTGTAGCTCTATCCAGAGTAGGATTAAATAGGCTGTTGTGTAGCTCTCTGCTCGGCTCATTTCCCTGCCAGACAGCCCTTTAATCCAAAAAAAAAATCACACGTCAGTTCCAATTAACAATATTATTTTCACGTTCCCCTTTGGCCCACGTTTCAATATAATAAATTTTGCCTTTCAGGACCTATAGAAACAGATCAGCTATGCTGAACATCAAACGGGCAGTGACCCGGCCAGACAACCCGGCAATGTCCCGGTGTGAACTGTCACATACCCAGTGCAAACTTCATTTTTTTTTATCCTTTGTAAACCCTCCAACTACTAAACACAAGCAGAGCTAATCAGCTGCAGTGAGAGTGAGGCAGTATTTGTCTGTCCAGTAAGCAAAATGATACAGGGTGAAACATTACTGGGGCAAAACGATTCCATCCTGTAGAGGGCGCCACTGCATGCACATACGCAAATTACTAATATTGGACATATCATTTTTCTGTTTTTTGTTTTACTCACAGAGGTGAGGATTGGGACCTTTTGGCCTGGGGTGGAAATACTACCAAGTGGTTTTCTCACATGTGCGCTGCCACTGTTTATTTCCCTCTCGGGTGGGGGGCAGCAGCAGGGCAAGCAAAAGTAAGTCAGACTGAATCATGAGTGTTTCAAGGGTCTGAAAGCATCAGCAGCTCTTTAGCGGAGTGCATGTGTGTGCCAAATTTTTAACCCCTTCTGCCCAGCACACATAGACTGGTACATATAAGATGTCCTCCTGCCCAGCACACATAGACTGGTACATATAAGATGCCCACATGCCTAGCCCACTCATACTGGTAGTCCACAAAGATTGGTACATGTTAGATGCCCCCTTGCCCAGTACATACAAGATACCCCCCTAACAAGTACACACAGACTGATACATACAAGATGGCCCCTTGTCTAGTCTACACCGACTGGTACATATAAGATGCCCTCATGCCTATCCTTCACAGACTGGTACATATACGAAGACCCCTTGCCCAGCCTTTACAGACTGGCACATATAAAATACCCCCTTGCCCAGTCCACACAGACTGCTACATATAAGATGCACCCTTGCCCAGTCCACACAGACTGGTACATATAAGATGCCCCTTGCCCAATCCACACAGACTGACACATAAAAGATGCCCCATTGCCCAGTCCAAACAGACTTCTACATACAAGATGCCGATCATGTCCCCTTGCCCAGTCCACACAGACTTTTGACCCCGTATATGACCCTCTGGAGTATGCACTGTTCCTTTTAGGAATACCTTTCAGGTATAGTATAGTATAGTATAGTATTTGAGGTTGAATAAAGACATACGTCCATCCAGTCCAACCCATCTAGCAATATCCTCATTTCCTGCCTAACTGTTGATCCAGAGGAAGGCAAAAAAAACCCACCAAATTTATGAAGGGGGAAAAAATTCCTTCCTGACTCCAGGGGTGAGTGCCGTGAGCAAACTGTTCAGTTTGCTTCATAGAAGGTGCTCCCCTGGGCAGCAGGCTAGGTTTTTTTTATTAATGATGACCAGCCCGGGTGGGGCATTTGCCTCTTTGCCCACCAACCCAATATGCACATGGACAGAGCCATAAAAATTCCAGTTGTTCCAGTTAAATACTGGACAAGTAACAACCCTACTGGTAAAAATACCAAACTATTACTTTACAATGTAATTATATACTGTATAACTTACTTTTAACAGGCTTTGGGGCTGTTGCAATAAAAGGTAAAAAAGTTTACCCAGGCGATCAATCTGTGGCAACCAATCGGATGCTATGTAACTGCAGTTACCCAGAAAACAGCTAATATCTTATTGGTTGCTACAAATGTTTGTGTATATTGCATTTCCTGTACATTGTCCTTTTTTAAGGCATTGAAAAGGGACAGTGAAGCCACATATTACCTCACAGCCCATATAATATGCAAAAGCCACAAATATCCTTATAAATGGTCCATAGCCAAGTCATACATTCTAATTGTTGTTAAGCTATGTCACCAGTATCCCCTGATTTGCATTATGGGAAATAATATGTCCCTTCCTTTAAATTATAAGGATATTAGAATTCACCATAATCTATAACTCTTCTATATGGTGTTGGAAGTCCTTAGTGACCTGTAATATATTTATATTTTACAATAGGAATGGGGATTCATTAGTCACTATATGTTTATGCCTTTTTTGCCTTTAAATCCTGGCCCATAAATATTGCGTGCTGAGCATAGATGTAGCTTTAAGGTATTTTAGCCTGAAGACAATATGAATTTATCCTGCAAATCGGCAGGACTGAGGACACAAACATCCCAATCCTCCCTCTCTCTGCCTCCCTCTAGACTAGGCCCTTCAGCAATAAGCATTCAGATCTGACAAAGCATAAGAGATTGGCTCCCAAGAGAGCAAGACGTGTTTATCATTAGGGTTTATTTTTTTAATAAAAGAGCAGTATTTGGCTCATTAGTAGAGAGTCGGCGCACATTTCACGAGCTGTTAAACTTGCAGAGGCGTAAGGATAAACGTGTTAAACATTAAATCGCCCTAAGTCCTACTGACAGATCATTGAGTGGCTTATGACTCTTTTGAAGTCAGAGGGGCATAGAAAATGACAAGGACAGATTTACACCAACAGAGCGGCTTTTAAAGGAGAACTCGCTCGTACAGCAGCCCCCCGGGATAGCTATTCAAACAATGCCAAGTACAAAAACATATAAAATTGGGACAATGATTAGGTGGGATTAACAGACCATGGGATGGCTGAAGGGCACTTGTAAAAATGGAATTACCGGGGCCGTAATGCTTGCAAAATGAGTGTCTATGAACATTGTAATTTGTAAAGGGGACAATCACATACCTGGTAATCTACACACAAGCAGCGTAATATTGTATTTATAGATTATAGGAACGGTTTGGGCCTGAAATTGCCCTGGACCAAAAGGTGAGCATGCAGGTAACCAACATCTCATGGGCCAGACAGAGTCCAGCAGAGAGAGGTTTTCTGTCTAAGGTCGCACTGAAGCAGACGGCTGGGGCCATGTCACTTGCGATGTGATTTGCAATAGTTCGGAATCGAAGCGCATGGGAACCACAAAAGAAATGGCGATCCCACGAGCACGAAAACAGATCGCAGCGCCTGCAATGTGGCCTTCCACAAAGACATGCACTGCCATGCAAATGGATCGCAAAACACCATGGTAAGCGTGCAATAGCTGCGCTAGTGTGGCCTAGCCCTAAATCGGGAATAATCACAATCGCCTGCAACTCCGCGAGCATGAAATTCAACTTTACATCGCTCCTGTGTATGTTTCACATGGTTATATAGTTACGTAGCTGTTATACATTGAACATAGTTCATACAGGTGAGTCTTATAATGAAAAACCCATCACCACCAATTTAACAGGGAACAGTCAAATACAAACCACATTCTCCAAGGATATCACAAGGACATAACCAAGGACGTATGTACACCTATGGAGACTGTTAACTTACTGTAATCCTGCACACTCTAAAGCTTTGTACACACGTACGATTTTGGCACAGACGCACAACCCCCGAGTGCGTCCGCGTGTGACGAACGGCCATTTCGGGCAACAATCGCACGTGTGCATGCGTTCGGTCAGGGGTTATAGGTAGAACTAACGACCCCCAACCAAACACACACGTGCGACTATCATCCATAACAGACATTTGTCGCGGCCGAGCGCCTGTGTCAAAATCGGACGTGTGTACAAAGTCTAAGAACACATACAATCTTCTTTTGACGGCGTTTGGAGATATTATAATCTATCCCCAATTCAGCAGTGTACTGGTTAATTAACAGTGAATCACTATTATAAGGCTGGAACTTTACGTTCATTTACAACATTTCCCTGTGTAACGATGCCTCATTGTATAAGTGCAGCAGTTGTTGCATATCCAACAACCAATGACTGCAAGTCTACATTCTACATCAACACAGTCCACGGCCTGACAAGTACAATTTGTGTTTCTGGTGCTGCAGCATTGAGTGAATACCCTGCCAGGGAGACTTAGTTGGAATCACAACTGTGAAATCTCCTGCTGTGACATCAGCCATACTGTGCTACTTTGTGCTGACCCTCTGTGACCTTGACCATTTAGTCAATGACTTTTTCTCCTTGGGTCAGTAGCTTCGGTTTGATGAATGGTTTGGACAACCACGTGTCCTCTTCATGGTTTCTGTATGTTCCGGTGCTTTGGATACCAAACATTTCATGCCCTTTTACACCCAGGTCTCTTCCCATTTTCTTGCCTTCTCATTTTCAGTTTCAGGATGTTGCATAAGACACAGATGTGTCATTCGCAGTGTCTACGGTCTCGGCACATGTGGTGAAGCTATGGCCATTCACTGTGCAAAAAGGAGCTGCTATTAGAATTGTGCAACAATCGGAATCCATAAAATGAAGACTCCATTTATACCAGTATAGAACTACCTGGCTTAGAATAAATAATAGCAAACGGTAATGATAACCGGATATCCTCACTTCCTTCCCAACATACATAAGGAAGTAATATACCATTTTAATGTCATTACTTTACTATATCAGTAGCAGGGATCACTAATTTGCTGCTCTCCGGTTGTGTGGAATTAAGGCTACTCGGTGCAGTTTAATAGGATATCGTTTCCAACCTGCTGGAGGGTCCATAGCAATGGCGATCTGGTCTACAACCTATGAAAAGATTAATATTGAAATTTTTTTTTGGTTAGTGTTATTGTAAATTCAATGATAATAATTGTTGACTGGTTATCGCCTTCCATTGCTCTCTGCCTTGCAATGCTGCTGAAAATATGGCCCAATGGTCTTTGAAAACACAAGTTAGAAATCTTCCCCCCTTCTTTGGATCAGTAGGGGATAGAGTAAAGTCTTGTTTCTAGTGACCATAATTTGGACAGTATTGGTTTATTCATTTTTAAATTGTTTGATCAAGGACTACTCCCTAATGAATGCGTACACATAGCCCCAGTCTTTAAAGGGAAGAGCCATCTCATACCTTCCAAGCAAGCCTAGGATGCTGTCTCTAGCTATTGTCAACCAAAAGTTATAGGCTTGTAAAATCTCTCTTCCTATTCTGCACCCAAAAAAACAGATATTTTCTGAAGATAGTTAAAGGCTTGCAATCAATTTATGTGCTTTCATCTGGTTATGGACAACTTAGGGAGAGAAATACATTTCTTTTCAGGCTTGTGGCTAGCTTTAAAAACTATAACGAAATTCACTGTACGTAACAAAGTACATTTATAGAGCACCTGTGTGATTCATTAAAGGACAACTTTACCCATAAAAAACACTATTATATTACCCAGGGTAACAATCACTAGCTTTGCCTTGCCTCCCGTTCAATCAATTTCTGGGGAGCCAGTAACTACGATGAAAGAAACTTACCTTTCGCGCGATCCTTCCCAAAGTTCGGTCCGTTTTCGAACTATATGGAAAGTTCAAAAATGGACCCATTAAAGTCAATGGGAGCCAAATAGTTAAAAAAGTTTGAATGAAATACAATTAAAATATCAATGGTAACTTAAAGTAAATGGCTGTGGGACCTGGGAAATGGTCTGGGGAACACGTTTAAATATCCAGGACTATCGAAAATGCAATTTTACTATCACTCGCGCTACTTTCGAGCTCTCACGTGGGATAATTATCCCATCGATATTTACTCGTGTATTGGCATAAAAGACATTTTACTCGCATATTCAAACATATTCATACTCACATATTCAAACATTCGCACGTTCGAACAATCGATAATTATCCCATCGATATTTACTCGTGTATTGGCATAAAAGACATTTTACTCGCATATTCAAACATTCGCACATTCGGGAAAATATCGAAAATCCGGGTCCAGGATAGTTCGAGAAGTCCGAGTTTGTTCGAACTCGATTAGTTCGGCTCGAACTCAGGTTCAAGTCCATCTCTACCAGGAAGCGGTCAGGACCGGTCAGTGTGGCCGCGGTGGATCACGCAAAAGGTACGTTTCTTTCATCGTCGTTCCTGGCTCCACAGAAATTTTATGTATGTATGTATAGTTAATTTATAAAGTGACACTTGGGGACGCAGCGCTGTACAGTAACAAAATACAATACAGTCACACAATATTATTATTATACAATATTATTATTATTATATAATCATATAAATGATATAAATAGAAGTGCTAGAGCTTTGCCACAAGAGGTAAGGAGGTCCCTGCCCCGTAGAGCTTACTATCTTGATTGAAGAACGGGAGGTAAGGCAAAGCTTTACAACCAATGCATTAAAGGAATTTTGGTCATTTGCATTTCTTGATAGATCACCCCCTAGTGGCCATGTACCACTAGGGGAAATGCAATGCGCGGTACATTGTAGCACATACAGTTATATTGTAACAATATATTATTGACAGGGTAATGTAAAATTTTCACATTATTTTGGCTAAAAACCGCACGAGATTCTCACATTGTTTCGATCTTTATAGAAAGTTTTTCTTGGGCAGCAGGTTGAACATAATTGGCCTATGCAAGTCCTAGTTAGACTTCTATCCTTCCATGAATAGGTGGAGTTAATAATTCCTGTCCTAGACATTCCTAGAATTCACCCCCCCCCCCATCCCTGTAAACCTTCAGGGATCTCGGTGATGGAGAGGTACTGACAGGGAGAGTAATGGGCCCCAGCACTAAGAGAGTCACCAGGGGCCCCTGTTTGTTTTTTCAGACCGAGGCAGTGAGAGGTTCCATAAGAGAACGAAAATAAAGTTTTATAAACTAAAATGTCCGCTCCCTGTCACTACACACTATGCAGTTAAAGGGGAAATGTTGATTTTTCAGAAATGATTTGCCATTGAATAAACATCCCTCCCTGGGGCACTGCACTCATATTCTGGGAATTACAGTAATGTTGAAATAAGTCATTGACAGTACAGTATACAGGGAGCGGGTAGATTATTCAATATAATATAATTATATCAATAATAATAATATTAATAACGACTGCTTACTTGTTTATTATATTATTTCTCATTAAATGGGAAACACAGGCGGGAGGAAATCTTTCCCTGGTAGGAAATAGTTAACAGCCCCGTGCTCTCCATTCATTTTATATCCTTCTACTTTCATGTCCAGATTCCAAACCGGCAGATAAACTAATCGCCGCACTGGTGCCACTCCAAGTTGCAGGTCCCTTATTAAATTGGAATTACCAGACGTTGTCATGGCTATGGCTCCTAATTAATAAATATATCTCCTGTGTAAAGTGGGGTATGGAGGGGAACCAGGTGGGGGGAACCAAGGCATAGGCCACAGATGGACCCTGCATCTCCTTATTCTCCACCCCTAATAGAGACGTATGGCGAAACAGGGACTTTATTCCATGTGCTGGATTCACACCATTAGATTGCAAGCTTTTCCCACTTATTATCATACACACTACACACTGTCCCAAGTATATTTACATTTATATATATATATGCAGGAGCTGCCCAATGACTTTTTGCACAGAGACTTTTTTTCCAACAAAACCGTAACAATACTGAACAAGCCATATGGCAACTCCGGCACACATATGTAAAGGTAAATGTTCTTTGATGGCCGAAACAGCTGTTATGCACCTTAAGACTGATGTTTACCCGATTCCTAGCGTCCCTGAATGGAGATGGTAATCCTATAAATAAGAGAAGAATTAGAAGGATATTATAACATCGCTCACTGCCTTTTATATTAAAAGAAACTCCAGTCTGGCACATTGAGTGCATACAGAATTGTCATTACGTAATATTAAATTCCTATAATATGGCAGACAGGAACAATTCTACAGATATCTGTGCTTTGTGGTAATATCGGGGCCACTCGCCGCTTTTTTCTATTACTTAGAAATTAGTGTTTGACTGTAGTTAGAATTCAAAAGGAAAAATGCTGGTGAATGTTTAACCTGAGTCCATTAAATGGTTTGTGACGTGTTCTAATTGTATAAAGCTATACTGAGAGAGCGTGGATCTAAAGCCTCGTACACGTGTACAATTCGATGGGCGATGCACAACCCCAGAGCGTGTGCGTTTTCGGGTGTCGTTCGGCAAGCCACCATGGCGTTTTAATGAACGACGCCCAAGGGAACATAAACACGCGCGTGACTATCGTCTGAAAAGGGTGTCTGATCACGTGTATGCCATAAAGGATAAAAATTTTGCCTGTACTATGCATTTGCAGCAACCAATCACAGGTTAGCTTTTTGTTAGATAACTTCTGATTGGTAGTTGAAGATTAATAGCAAAGGCAATCTTTTTTACCTTTTATTCCAATAGTAGTAATTATCCACACAAGAGTGCTAAATGGTGTAAGGTTACCCCTCTCTATACATCCGCCCTATGTGCATAAAATATATCACAAAACAATAGACAACGGGGTTACTGACAGACTAAGGCAGAATAACTGCAAACGGCTGTTTATTACATGCAGGAATAGCCATCTTTATAGGCTTCAAACAGGAAAAGATGAACAAACACACCCATCAAAGGGACAGTTCAGTGGAAATTATTAATATTTGTTAAATTGTTAGTTTGTGTAATGCCTTCTCAGTTATTCTACATATTATCTTCCATTTTGAAAAATCAGTTAATTTCATACCCCTTGCTGTTCCCTGCTGTTGACATTAGTAAGCTGACATTTCAGGTTATGTCACTGTCCTACTTCTTCCCAGAATGCATCACTACCTTGGAATGTTCGTAACAGTAATTTCTACTGATTGGCGGTTGGATGGGTCAAAGATGCTCAGATCTCTACTGAGCAACTGAATCAACCCAGGCGCTGGGTCAAGGGCAAAACCATAAAGGTCTCTACTAGGGGTCCTGCAAACAGGAAGTCAGTATTTATTTATACACAGACAAAATGCTGAATGGGCCGGTTAAGGTCATTAGGATGAAAAAATACTGCTCTTTTTTCTTAAAAGTCTATGTATTTCCACTGAACTTCCCCTTTAACTCTTAGTGAAACAAAGGTTCATAAATTGCAAATGACCTTAAAGTGCATAATTTGATATAATTTGATGTAATTTGATGTAAGGTACCATATAATAATGGATAATAAGAAGTAAAGTGCTTGATGCGTGCCAATCAAATATAAAGTGTCATATACAAAGTGCATTGCATATATTGATTGAAACAGTATATAAAAAATTGTCAAAATTTAAAAATGTATCAGTCCTTCCATATTTCCAAAATAAGTGACAGTGTAAAATTATTAATCATAAAACAGCCAAATGATATTTCAAGCCTCGGGAGATGTAAATAGATATTGTGGAACCAAACTATATAAAAAAAAAAAAATTAAAAACCATGAATATTTATTATTAAAGGGAATGTCCACCGCTCTTTTCAAAAATGAATATATTGTAGATTACCCCCCAAAACCTAAAGAATGCTCTGGTCTTTTTCTATTCTTGAGCAGCCACAGTGGAGACTGAGTGAGGAAGCAGCGGTGGAGGGAGGAGGAGCTTGTGAGTAGAATTACTCTGTGTGGGAGCCGAATTAAAGCTTTTGACTAAAACGAACTTTAGGTTTTGGGGGGTAATCTACAATATATTCATTTTTGAAAAGAGCGGTGGACATTCCCTTTAAAATCAGAAAACCGCTGGGGAAGAGAATAGGAACTATGGGGGTTATTCAATAAAAGTTCTTAGTTTAAAATGGTGCTAATTTTGCCCCAACCAATCAGATGTTAGCTTTCAAATGTTACATAAGTTCTGATTGGTTGGGACAAAATTAGCACCATTTTAAACTATAAGAACATTTATTGAATCTCCCTGTATGTCCTCAGAGATCTTTACTATGATACATGTTCTATAGCCCTATAGTCCCCCTTGTATCCTTAATAGGATCTAATGTCCATAAATAACAGTCAATGAGTGGAATGTCCAATATGGCAAGTACATCTAAACGGTGAAGAGATCCTTAAATTGTAAATAAATACCTAAAATCTAGAAGAAATTGGTCACATTAGTTATAAAATTTGGAATAATACATCATGATTAGAGATGCTCAAAACTGTTTTGTTTTTTCGAATTTTCAAAATATTCGGAAAGTTCGGGTTTCGATTTTCAAAATCATCTACTTTCAATTTCGATAATTATCGAACTTTTGATAAAAATCGAAAAACTCTGGTTTCGTAAATTCCGGGAGTTCCGAAAGTTTTGTCGGAACTTTGAAACCCTCAGATTCGATTGGAAACTGGGTTCTGTTACCCACAGTACATTTCTGATTCACAAAGTCACAGAAAGCATTCTATATTCCAATTTTCATTGATGCCTAGTGTGTCAAGGAATTTAGTTTTTCTATCCATAATGATTCCCCCTGTAGCAACTTTTTGTTCATATCGACACCTCTAAGATATTCCACCTCAATTGGGATGCTAAATGTTTACAATGGGCAATGTGGTGTGAAACAGCTGTATTGGGCTTATAGTTATGGATGTCATTCCTATGTTCTTTTATTACTGTTTTTGCACTTCTGCTTGTTTGGCCCACATAAACTTTGCCACATGGGCATTTAAACATATAAATGACATCCTTAGAATCACAGGTAACGTATGTTTTATGTTTCATTTCAAAACCTTGTGATGGGTGACAGAATTTCTCCCCTTTTATTATAAAAGGGCAACAGACACAACTTAGACAGGGATACGTGGCAACCTTTTTTATTCCTGGGAATCTATCTTTCCTCTTTCTTATTGCAGTAATGTCCTTCAGAGTAGACCCTGGTGTATGAACAGGGGAGCGTTTTTAAACAATTTCCCCACTTTGCTGCCATTGACATGTAACATTGCCGGCAAGTTTGTACCAGGTTTCTGATAGTGGCTCACCCTGAAAGTATCTAGCCAATAGTGATGCAAACAATCACAGTATATTCTAAATGTAGTATTTAAACCATTACACAATTATTTGATCTAAGTAAGGGGATCTTCTTTCTAGCCAGGTGTATTTGGGTAAGACTATTGGGCATCCCAGAGAATAGCTGAGCACATTAATGCGATACCCAAATTGGATCTAATCTTTTTTCTAAACATGTCACTAAAATGCAAAATGGTAATTGTGATTTTCAAATAACAGAGAAAGCCATGAGGGGCATCAGAAAAGAAAACCAAATGGAGGATCTATACCTTAGAAACAACCCCTAGGTCTCAATAGGGACTGAATTGTCAGCCTTTCTGGACTGATAAAGACTTTTTTACCTTGAGTTCCTCCCCTTTTATTTATATGATGCCTGTCTACTTTGTCTTATCCACTGGGGCGTAGCTACCAGGGGTGCAGGGGATGCGACCGCAAACGGGGCCCCTTCTTGGCCAAGGTTCCAAAACTACCAGTCCGTGTGCCAACTGTTTTACCGGTGGTCTGTATGCAAAGCATTTTTACCATTGTCTGTGCGCCAAACATTTAACCAGTGCCTGGCTGTGTGCAGTGCCAGTTTCCCAACCAGTTTATCAGTGTCTGCATGCCAAGCATTTAACCAGTGTTGTGCCAACTATTTTACCAGTGGTTATATACAAAGCATTTTACCACTCTCCATTCAAGTCTACAGAGGTAGAGATGTGGTACAGATGTGCCAATGTTGTGTATATAGGGATGTTAACAAATAAAATCTAATAATAAATAATAACTGCCTGGAAGATGAAGGGGCCCAGTAATTTGAAATTACAACCTGTGATGTTCCATTATTTGGTGAATTTGGTGAACTCCCTGCATATCCATTAGTCTGTGCCAAGTGTGACTCATTACATTGACACTGCCAACACTTGCTATGGGCTTTAGTTCATGAAATAATGGAGCTGTAACAGGAAAGGTGCCCAGACTTGTCCCCATAGACATGTACTTCTTGTTCTCGTGTATTATGCTGGATTCCAATCCATCGTCTTGTTTGTTGACCTTGATTGACTGAAGCGAGAACAGGTGGAGCCCCCCCCAAGGTGGCTACTGTCCTTTCACCAATCCATGTTCTGGGCTCCAGATGTTCTGCTGCAAGGTCCCTGTTCGACAGCTGTGACCTTGAGATTTTCCTCTGCTGGTTTATACACCAAGGAGAAGCAGTTGTCTCCCTTGGGCACCTTGTTACATTTGCTAACAGTAGAACGCCACTGGGCAAACAAAACGAGCTTACTGTGGCAGCGAAGAGGGAACCGCTGAAGACAGGACCGTCCTTCATAGCATATGGTCTTCGCCACACTGTTCAACAAAGTATGTTTCTTACTTCAGCCCATATGGCTTCAGTATGGTCAGCCAGTGCGGTGCAGACACCCGCCCCCCCGGTTCATTCACGCTCTGTGTGTGTATGATATTGGTTGGAATAGATGGTATGTTTAAGTGACTGAGGGGAAGACAGAAATTCAAGAATAAGATTTTATCAATAGAAGAAAGATGGAAGGCAGTGGGACAGAGAGTGACAGGTTTTGGGATGTGGGGGTGATGTGCACGGTATCTTGTATGCGTGTACGTGTTAGCGTGACATTAAGACTGTAAAAGCCTTGGTTCCCAAAAAGAACCGCACGCAACAATGAAATTCCAACAAATAACTGCAATCAAAGTCATACAAAATATAAGACCAAAACACCCACAGGCCTGTGTAAGAAAAGTTCTTATTGTTAAATATGGCACTAATTTTGCCCCAACCAATCAGATGTTAGCTACAATTTGAAAGATAACATCTGATTGGATAGGGCAAACTTATCGCCATTTTTAACAATAAGAACTTTTCTTACATAGGCCGGATAGTCTCTTGTTCCGTTTCACTCTATTATTTAGCGCTAAACTTCACGTGTTTCTAATAGGGGGTAAAAGTCAATTTCCCTGAACTTGTTCCCAAGCTGCAGTGATACAGAGAGGTTTAACATTATGGATGCAGGTAAAGGTGCCCTGTAAAGTCTGATTATCTGTCTATTATATAGATATACACGGTATATACTTGGTAATATTAATATTTCTGGGTCATCATGGTAGACGGATGATGACCCAGAAACCTAGCAGAATTAATAGTCTTTACATACATTATACTCCTTGTAGTATTGTATGTGCAGTCATACTGCCACCTTGCATCCAGTCATTGATCTACTGTTTAAGTGCAGCATTTCTGGTAACATATGTATTGAAATTAGCACTGGGCTCTCAATATTGCTATGTACATTATATGTGCAGCGTGTAGAAGCTTTCCAGTTGCATTAAAATGTTTAAATTGCAAAAACCTAGAGTAATGCAGAAACCAGTTACCTAACTAGGAATTACTGGGTCCCCCAGCAAAACTATGATAGGGCCCCTATCCATGCTTCATCCACAGTGGTTTTCTGGGAGGAGGCTATATATATAAGGGTAACATTACATACAGATCCCGGGCAATACACCCACAGTACGTTATATAAATGGAAGGGTAACATTACATACAGATCCCGGGCAATACACCCACAGTACGTTATATAAATGGAAGGGTAACATTACATACAGATCCCGGGTAATACACTCACAGTACGTTATATAAATGAAAGGGTAACATTACATACAGATACTGGGCAATACACTCACAGTACGTTATATAAATGGAAGGGTAACATTACATACAGATCCCAGGTAATACACTCACAGTACGTTATATAAATGGAAGGGTAACATTACATACAGATACCGGGCAATACAATCACAGTATGTTATATAGGGGGGGAAAAAATTCCTTCCTGACTCCAAACGGCAATCGGAAAGTATCCCTGGATCAACCAGATCTATATGCATTAATACCAGTAATTCTCAATATTCTTTAGTTTTAGAAACTTATCCAGGCCTTTTTTAAAGTTATTCAATGAACTTGCCATTACCACCTCTGCTGGAAGACAGTTCCACAGTTTCACCGTTCTCACTGTAAAGAAACCTCTCCTAACTTGAAGATGAAACTTCTTTTCTTCCAACCTTAAAGGATGTCCACGAGTCCTCTGATATGACCTATTAGTGAACAATGCACCAGAGAGTTCACTGTATGGGCCATTAATATATTTGTATAAGGTTATCATGTCCCCACGCAACCGCCGCTTCTCCAATGTAAACAGCCCTAACTTGTCTAATCTGCCTGCATATTCAAGCCCCTCCATTCCCCTTATTAATTTAGTTGCCCTTCTCTGAACTGCCTCAATTTCCAAGATGTCCCTTTTGTATATGGGATTCCAAAACTGCACCGCATATTCCAAATGTGGCCTTACCAGTGCCTTGTAAAGAGGGAGAATAATATTTTTCTCTCTTGATTCCATTCCCCTCTTTATACAAGACAATATCTTGCTAGCTCTAGCTGTTGCTACCTGGCATTGTTTGCTACAGCTAAGTCTGTTATCTACCAGAACCCCCAAATCTTTTTCCATTTCAGATGCACTTAACACAGAGTTATTTATGGTGTAGGTGGCACAGGGATTATTAAATCCCAAATGCATCACCTTACATTTATCAACATTGAATCTCATCTGCCATTCTGCTGCCCATTTTGATAATCTATCTAGGTCTGCTTGCAGCACTTGCACATCATTGGAAGTTTCCAAAGCTCTGCATAATTTAGTGTCATCAGCAAACACAGAGACCTTGCTCTCAATGCCCCCTTCTAAGTCATTTATAAACAGATTAAACAGAAGCGGCCCCAGTACAGAACCCTTAGGAACTCCGCTTAGAACTATATAAGATGCCCCTGCCCAATCCACCAGACTGACACATAAAAGATGCCCATTGCCCAGTCCAAACAGACTTCTACATACAAATGCCGATCATGTCCCTTGCCCAGTCCACACAGACTTTTGACCGTATATGACCCTCTGGAGTAGCACTGTTCCTTGTAGGAATACCTTTCAGGTATAGTATAATAGTATAGTATGTTGAGGTTGAATAAAGACATACGTTCCATCCAGTCCAACCATCTAGCAATATCCTCATTTCTGCCTAACTGTTGATCCAGAGGAAGGCAAAAAAAAACCCACCAAATTTATGAAGGGGGAAAAAATTCCTTCCTGACTCAGGGGTGAGTGCCGTGAGCAAACTGTTCAGTTTGCTTCATAGAAGGTGCTCCCCTGGGCAGCAGGCTAGGTTTTTTTTATTAATGATGACAGCCCGGGTGGGGCATTTGCCTCTTTGCCACCAACCCAATATGCAATGGACAGAGCCATAAAAATTCCAGTTGTTCCAGTTAAATACTGGACAAGTAACAACCCTACTGGTAAATACCAAACTATTACTTTACAATGTAATATATACTGTATAACTTACTTTTACAGGCTTTGGGGCTGTTTGCAATAAAGGTAAAAAGTTTACCCAGGCGATCAATCTGTGGCACCAATCGGATGCTATGTAACGCAGTTACCCAAAAACAGCTAATATCTTATTGGTTGCTACAAATGTTTGTGTATATTGCATTTCCTGTACATTGTCCTTTTTTAAGGCATTGAAAAGGGACAGTGAAGCCACATATTACCTCACAGCCCATAATATGCAAAAGCCACAAAATCCTTATAAATGGTCCATAGCCAATCATACGTTCTAATTGTTGTTAGCTATGTCACCAGTATCACCTGATTTGCATTATGGGAAATAATATGTCCCTTCCTTTAAATTATAAGGATATTAGAATTCACCATAATCTATAACTTTCTATATGGTGTTGGAAGTCCTTAGTGACCTGTAATATATTTATATTTTACAATAGGAATGGGGATTCATTAGTCACTATAGTTTTTATGCCTTTTTTGCCTTAAATCCTGGCCCCCATAAATATTGCGTGCGAGCATAGATGTAGCTGTAAGGTATTTTAGCCTGAAGACAATATGAATTTATCCTGCAAATCGGCAGGACTGAGGACACAAACATCCCAATCCCCCTTCTCTGCCTCCCTCTAGACTAGGCCCTTCAGCATAGAGCATTCAGATCTGACAAAGCAAAGAGATTGGCTCCCAAGAGAGCAAGACGTGTTTTTCATTAGGGTTTATTTTTTTAATAAAAGAGCAGTATTTGGCTCATTAGTAGAGAGTCGGCGCACATTTCACGAGCTGTTAAACTTGCAGAGGCGTAGTAAGGATAACGTGTTAAACATCAAATCGCCCTAAGTCCTACTGACAGATATCATTGAGTGGCTTATGACTCTTTTGAAGTCAGAGGGGCATAGAAAATGACAAGGACAGATTTACACCAACAGAGCGGCTTTTAAAGGAGAACTCGCTCGTACAGCAGCCCCCCGGGATAGCTATTAAACAATGCCAGTACAAAAACATATAAAATTGGGACAATGATTAGGTGGGATTACAGACCATGGGATGGCTGAAGGGCACTTGTAAAAATGGAATTACCGGGGCCGTAATGCTTGCAAAATGAGTGTCTATGAACATTGTAATTTGTAAAGGGGACAATCACATACCTGGTAATCTACACACAAGCAGCGTAATATTGTATTTATAGATTATAGGAACGGTTTGGGGCTGAAATTGCCCTGGACCAAAAGGTGAGCATGCAGGTAACCAACATCTCATGGGCCGGACAGAGTCCAGAGAGAGGGTTCTGTCTAAGGTCGCACTGAAGCAGACGGCTGGGGCCATGTCACTTGCGATGTGATTTGCAATAGTTCGGAATCGAAGCGCATGGAACCACAAAAGAAAAATGGCGACCCACGAGCACGAAAACAGATCGCAGCGCCTGAATGTGGCCTTCCACAAAGACATCACTGCCATGCAAAGGATCGCAAAACACCATGTAAGCGTGCAATAGCTGCGCTAGTGGGGCCTAGCCCTAAATCGGGAATAATCACAATCGCCTGCAACTCAGCGAGCATGAAATTCAACTTTACACGCTCCTGTGTATGTTTCACATGGTTATATAGTTACGTAGCTGTTATACATTGAACATAGTTCATACAGGTGAGTCTTATAATGAAACCCATCACCACCAATTTAACAGGGAACGTCAAATACAAACCACATTCTCCAAGGATATCACAAGGACATAACCAAGGACGTATGTACCCTATGGAGACTGTTAACTTACTGTAATCCTGCACACTCTAAAGCTTTGTACACACGTACGATTTTGGCACAGACGCACAACCCCCGAGTGCGTCCGCGTGTGACGACGGCCATTCGGGCAACAATCGCCGTGTGCATGCGTTCGGTCAGGGGTTATAGGTAGAACTAACGACCCCCAACCAAAACACACACTGTGCGACTATCATCCATAACAGACATTTGTCGCGGCCGAGCGCCTGTGTCAAAATCGGACGTGTGTACAAAGTCTAAGAACACATACAATCTTCTTTTGACGGCGTTTGGAGTATTTAATCTATCCCCAATTCAGCAGTGTACTGGTTAATACAGTGAATCACTATTATAAGGCTGGAACTTTACGTTCATTTACAACATTTCCCTGTGTAACGATGCCTCATTGTATAAGTGCAGCAGTTGTTTGCATATCCACAACCAATGACTGCAAGTCTACATTCTACATCACACAGTCCACGGCCTGACAAGTACAATTTTTGTTTCTGGTGCTGCAGCATTGAGTGAATACCCTGCCAGGGAGACTTAGTTGGAATCACAACTGGAAATCTCCTGCTGTGACATCAGCCATACTGTGCTACTTTGTGCTGACCCTCTGTGACCTTGACCATTTAGTCAATGACTTTTCTCCTTGGGTCAGTAGCTTCGGTTTGATGAATGGTTTGGACAACCACGTGTCCTCTTCATGGTTTCTGTATGTTCCGGTGCTTGGATACCAAACATTTCATGCCCTTTTACACCCAGGTCTCTTCCCATTTTCTTGCCTTCTCATTTTCAGTTTCAGGATGTTGCATAAGACACAGATGTGTCATTCGCAGTGTCTACGGTCTCGGCACATGTGGTAGCTATGGCCATTCACTGTGCAAAAAGGAGCTGCTATTAGAATTGTGCAACAATCGGAATCATAAAAATGAAGACTCCATTTATACCAGTATAGAACTACCTGGCTTAGAATAAATAATAGCAAACGGTTAATGATAACCGGATATCCTCACTTCCTTCCCAACATACATAAGGAAGTAATATACCATTTTAATGTCATTACTTTACTATATCAGTAGCAGGGATCACTAATTTGCTGCTCTCTTGTGTGTGGAATTAAGGCTACTCGGTGCAGTTTAATAGGATATCGTTTCCAACCTGCTGGAGGGTCCATAGCAATGCGATCTGGTCTACAACCTATGAAAAGATTAATATTGAAATTTTTTTTTGGTTAGTGTTATTGTAAATTCAATGATAATATTGTTGACTGGTTATCGCCTTCCATTGCTCTCTGCCTTGCAATGCTGCTGAAAATATGGCCCAATGGTCTTTGAAACACAAGTTAGAAAATCTCCCCCCTCTCTTTGGATCAGTAGGGGATAGGGGATGTTTCTAGTGACCATAATTTGGACAGTATTGGTTTATATTCATTTTTAAATTGTTTGATCAAGGACTACTCCCTAATGAATGCGTACACATAGCCCCAGTCTAAAGGGAAGAGCCATCTCATACCTTCCAAGCAAGCCAGGGCTGTCTCTAGCTATGTCAACCAAAGTTATAGGCTTGTAAAATCTCTCTTCCTATTCTGCACCCAAAAAAACAGATATTTTCTGAAGATAGTTAAAGGCTTGCAATCAATTTATGTGCTTTCATCTGGTTATGGACAACTTAGGGAGAGAATACATTTCTTTTCAGGCTTGTGGCTAGCTTTAAAAACATAACGAAATTCACTGTACGTACAAAGTACATTTATAGAGCACCGTGTGTGATTCATTAAAGGACAACTTTACCCATAAAAAACACTATTATATTACCCAGGGTAACAATCACTAGCTTTGCCTTGCCTCCCGTTCAATCAATTTCTGGGGAGCCAGTAAACTACGATGAAAGAAACTTACCTTTCGCGCGATCCTTCCCAAAGTTCGGTCCGTTTTCGAACTATATGGAAAGTTCAAAAATGGACCCATTAAGTCAATGGGAGCCAAATAGTTAAAAAGTTTGAATGAAATACAATTAAAATATCAATGGAACTTAAAGTAAATGGCTGTGGGACCTGGGAAATGGTCTGGGGAACACGTTAAATATCCAGGACTATCGAAAATGCAATTTTACTATCACTCGCGCTACTTTCGAGCTCTCACGTGGGATAATTATCCCATCGATATTTACTCGTGTATTGGCATAAAAGACATTTTACTCGCATATTCAAACATATTCATACTCACATATTCAAACATTCGCACGTTCGAACAATCGATAATTATCCCATCGATATTTACTCGTTGTATTGGCATAAAAGACATTTTTACTCGCATATTCAAACATTCGCACATTCGGGAAAATATCGAAAATCCGGGTCCAGGATAGTTCGAGAAGTCCGAGTTTGTTCGAACTCGATTAGTTCGGCTCGAACTCAGGTTCAAGTCCATCTCTACCAGGAAGCGGTCAGGACCGGTCAGTGTGGCCGCGGTGGATCACGCAAAAGGTACGTTTTCTTTCATCGTCGTTCCTGGCTCCACAGAAATTTTATGTATGTATGTATAGTTATTTAAAGTGACACTTGGGGACGCAGCGCTGTACAGTACAAAATACAATACAGTCACACAATATTTATTATACAATATTATTATTATTATATAATCATATAATGATATAAATAGAAGTGCTAGAGCTTTGCCACAAGAGGTAAGGAGGTCCCTGCCCCGTAGAGCTTACTATCTTGATTGAAGAACGGGAGGTAAGGCAAAGCTTTACAACCAATGCATTAAAGGAATTTTGGTCATTTGCATTTCTTGATAGATCACCCCCTAGTGGCCATGTACCACTAGGGGAAATGCAATGCGCGTCATTGTAGCACATACAGTTATATTGTAACATATATTATTGACAGGGTAATGTAAATTTCGCATTATTTTGGCTAAAAACCGCACGAGATTCTCACATTGTTTCGATCTTTATAGAAAGTTTTTCTTGGGCAGCAGGTTGAACATAATTGGCCTATGCAAGTCCTAGTTAGACTTCTATCCTTCCATGAATAGGTGGAGTTAATAATTCCTGTCCTAGACATTCCTAGAATTCACCCCCCCCCCACCCTGTAACCTTCAGGGATCTCGGTGATGGAGAGGTACTGACGGGAGAGTAATGGGCCCCAGCACTAAGAGAGTCACCAGGGGCCCCTGTTTGTTTTTTTCGACCGAGGCAGTGAGAGGGTTCCATAAGAGAACGAAAATAAAGTTTTATAAACAAAATGTCCGCTCCCTGTCACTACACACTATGCAGTTAAAGGGGAAATGTTGATTTTTCAGAAATGATTTGCCATTGAATAAACATCCCTCCCGGGGCACTGCACTCATATTCTGGAATTACAGTAATGTGAAATAAGTCATTGATAGTAACAGTATACAGGGAGGGGTAGATTATTATCAATAAATAATATTAATAACGACTGCTTACTTGTTTATTATATTATTCTCATTAAATGGGAAACACAGGCAGAGGAAATCTTCCCTGGCAGGAAATAGTTAACAGCCCCGTGCTCCCATTCATTTTATATCCTTCTACTTTCATGTCCAGATTCCAAACCGGCAGATAAAATATCGCCGCACTGGTGCCACTCCAGTTGCAGGTCCCTTATTAAATTGGAATTACCAGACGTTGTCATGGCTATGGCTCCTAATTAATAAATATGTCTCCTGTGTAAAGTGGGGTATGGAGGGGAACCAGGTGGGGGGAACCAAGGCATAGGCCACAGATGGACCCTGCATCTCCTTATTCTCCACCCCTAATAGAGACGTATGGCGAAACAGGGACTTTATTCCATGTGCTGGATTCACACCATTAGATTGCAAGCTTTTCCCACTTATTAATACACACTACACACTGTCCCAAGTATATTTACATTTATATATATATGCAGGAGCTGCCCAATGACTTTTTGCCAAAGTACTTTTTTCCAACAAAACCGTAACAATACTGAACAAGCCATATGGCAACTCCGGCACACATATGTAAAGGTAAATGTTCTTTGATGGCCGCGAAACAGCTGTATGCACCTTAAGACTGATGTTTACCCGATTCCTAGCGTCCCTGATGGAGATGGTAATCCTTAAATAAGAGAAGAATTAGAAGGATATTATAACATCGCTCACTGCCTTTTTATTAAAAGAAACTCCAGTCTGGCACATTGAGTGCATACAGAATTGTCATTATGTAATATTAAATTCCTATAATATGGAGACAGGAACAATTCTACAGATATCTTTGCTTTGTGGTAATATCGGGGCCACTCGCCGCTTTTTCTATTACTTAGAAATTAGTGTTTGACTGTAGTTAGAATTAAAAGGAAAAATGCTGGTAATGTTTAACCTGAGTCCATTAAATGGTTTGTGACGTGTTTAATTGTATAAAGCTATACTGAGAGAGCGTGGATCTAAAGCCTCGTACACGTGTACGATTCGATGGGCGATGCACAACCCCAGAGCGGTGCGTTTTCGGGTGTCGTCGGCAAGCCACCATGGCGTTTTAATGAACGACGCCCAAGGGAACATAAACACGCGCGTGACTATCGTCTGAAAAGGGTGTCTGATCACGTGTATGCCATAAAGGATAAAATTTGCCTGTACTATGCATTTGCAGCAACCAATCACAGGTTAGCTTTTTTGTTAGAAACTTCTGATTGGTAGTTGAAGATTAATAGCAAGGCAATCTTTTTTACCTTTTATTCCAATAGTAGTAATTATCCACACAAGAGTGCTAAATGGTGTAAGGTTACCCCTCTCTATACATCCGCCCTATGTGCATAAAATATACAAAAACAATAGACAACGGGGTTACTGACAGACTAAGGCGAAATAACTGCAAACGGCTGTTTATTACATGCAGGATAGCCATCTTTATAGGCTTCAAACAGGAAAAGAGAACAAACACACCCATCAAAGGGACAGTTCAGTGGAAATTATTAATATTTGTTAAATTGTAGTTGTGTATATGCCTTCTCAGTTATTCTACATATTATCTTCCATTTTGAAAAATCAGTTAATTTCATACCCTTGCTGTTCCCTGCTGTTGACATTAGTAAGCTGAAATTTCAGGTTATGTCACTGTCCTACTTCTTCCCAGATGCATCACTACCTTGGAATGGTTCGTAACAGTAATTTCTACTGATTGGCGGTGGATGGGTCAAAGATGCTCAGATCTCTACTGAGCAACTGAATCAACCCAGGCGCTGGGTCAAGGGCAAAACCATAAAGGTCTTACTAGGGGTCTGCAAACAGGAAGTCAGTATTTATTTATAACAGACAAAATGCTGAATGGGCCGGTTAAGGTCATTAGGATGAAAAAATACTGCTCTTTTTCTTAAAAGTCTATGTATTCCACTGAACTTCCCCTTTAACTCTTAGTGAAACAAAGTTCATAAATTGCAAATGACCTTAAAGTGCATAATTTGATAAATTTGATGTAATTGATTGTATAGGTACCATATATAATGGATAATAAGAAGTAAAGTGCTTGAGTGCTGCCAATCAAATTAAAGTGTCATATACAAAGTGCATTGCATATATGATTGAAACAGTATATAAAAAATTGTCAAAATTTAAAAATGTATCAGTCCTTCCATATTTCCAAAATAAGTGACAGTGTAAAATTATTAATCATAAAACAGCCAAATGATATTTCAAGCCTCGGGAGATGTAAATATATTTGTGAACAACTATATAAAAAAAAAAAAAAATTAAAAACCATGAATATTTATTATTAAAGGGAATGTCCACCGCTCTTTTCAAAAATGAATATATTGTAGATTACCCCCCAAACCTAAAGAATGCTCTGGTCTTTTTTCTATCTTGAGCAGCCACAGTGGAGACTGAGTGAGGAAGCAGCGGTGGAGGGAGGAGGAGGAGCTTGTGAGTAGAATTACTCTGTGTGGGAGCCGAATTAAAGCTTTTGACTAAAACGAACTTTAGGTTTTGGGGGGTAATCTACAATATATTAATTTTTGAAAAGAGCGGTGGACATTCCCTTTAAAATCAGAAACCGCTGGGGAAGAGAATAGGAACTATGGGGGTTATTCAATAAAAGTTCTTATCGTTTAAAATGGTGCTAATTTTGCCCCAACCAATCAGATGTTAGCTTTCAAATGTTACATAAGTTCTGATTGGTTGGGACAAAATTAGCACCATTTTAAACTATAAGAACATTTATGAATCTCCCTGTATGTCCTCAGAGATCTTACTATGATACATGTTCTATAGCCCTATAGTCCCCCTTGTATCCTAATAGGATCTAATGTCCATAAATAACAGTCAATGAGTGGAATGTCCAATATGGCAAGTACATCTAAACGGTGAAGAGATCCTTAATTGTAAATAAATACCTAAAATCTAGAAGAAATTGGTCACATTAGTTATAAAATTGGAATAATACATCATGATTAGAGATGCTCAAACTGTTTGTTTTTTCGAATTTTCAAAATATTCGGAAAGTTCGGGTTTCGATTTTCAAAATCATCACTTTCAATTTCGATAATTATCGAACTTTTGATAAAATCGAAAAACTCTGGTTTCGTAAATTCCGGGAGTTCCGAATGAACTTGTTGTTCGGATCTCGATTGAAACCCTCAGATTCGATTGGAAACTGGGTTCTGTTACCCCAGTACATTTCTGATTCACAAAGTCCAGAAAGCATCTATATTCCAATTTTCATTGATGCCTAGTGTGTCAAGGAATTTAGTTTTTCTATCATAATGATTCCCCCTGTAGCAACTTTTTGTTCAATCCACCTCTAAGATATTCCACCTCAATTGGGATGCTAAAGTTTTACAATGGCAATGTGGTGTGAAACAGCTGTATTGGGCTTATAGTTATGGATGTCATTCCTATGTTCTTTTATTACGTTTTTTGCACTTCTGCTTGTTTGGCCCACATAAACTTTGCCACATGGGCATTTAAACATATAAATGACATCCTTAGAAATCACAGGTAACGTATGTTTTATGTTTCATTCAAAACCTTGTGATGGGTGACAGAATTCTCCCCTTTTATTATAAAAGGGCAACAGACAACTTAGACAGGGATACGTGGCAACCTTTTTTATTCCTGGGAATCTATCTTTCCTCTTTTATTGCAAGTAATGTCCTTCAGAGTAGACCCTGGTGTATGAACAGGGGAGCGTTTTTAAACAATTTCCCCCACTTTGCTGCCATTGACATGTAACATTGCCGGCAAGTTTGTACCAGGTTTCTGATAGTGGCTCACCCTGAAAGTATCTAGCCAATAGTGATGCAAACAATCACAGTATATTCTAAATGTAGTATTAAACCATTACACACAATTATTTGATCTAAGTAAGGGGATCTTTTTCTAGCCAGGTGTATTTGGGTAAGACTATTGGGCATCCCAGAGAATAGCTGAGCACATTAATGCGATACCCAAATTGGATCTAATCTTTTTCTAAACATGTCACTAAAATGCAAAATGGTAATTGTGATTTTCAAATAACAGAGAAAGCCATGAGGGGCATCAGAAAAGAAAACCAAATGGAGGATCTATACCTTAGAAACAACCCCTAGGTCTCAATAGGGACTGAATTGTCAGCTTCTGGACTGATAAAGACTTTTTTACCTTGAGTTCCTCCCCCTTTTATTTATATGATGCCTGTCTACTTTGTCTTATCCACTGGGGCGTAGCTACCAGGGGTGCAGGGGATGCGACCGCAAACGGGCCCCTTCTGGCCAAGGTTCCAAAACTACCAGTCCGTGTGCCAACTGTTTTACCGGTGGTCTGTATGCAAAGCATTTTTACCATTGTCTGTGCGCCAAACATTTAACCAGTGCCTGGCTGTGTGCAGTGCCAGTTTCCCAACCAGTTTATCAGTGTCTGCATGCCAAGCATTTAACCAGTGTTGTGCCAACTATTTTACCAGTGGTTTATACAAAGCATTTTACCACTCTCCATTCAAGTCTACAGAGGTAGAGATGTGGTACAAGGTGCCAATGTTGTGTATATAGGGATGTTAACAAATAAAATCTAATAATAAATAATAACGCCTGGAAGATGAAGGGGCCCAGTAATTTGAAATTACAACCTGTGATGTTCCATTATTTGGTGAATTTGGTGAACTCCCTGCATATCCATTAGTCTGTGCCAAGTGTGACTATTACATTGACACTGCCAACACTTGCTATGGGCTTTAGTTCATGAAATAATGGAGCGTGTAACGGAAAGGTGCCCAGACTTGTCCCCATAGACATGTACTTCTTGTTCTCGTGTATTATGCTGGATTCCAATCCATCGTCTGTTTGTTGACCTTGATTGACTGAAGCGAGAACAGGTGGAGCCCCCCCAAGTGGCTACTGTCCTTTCACCAATCCATGTTCTGGGCTCCAGATGTTCTGCTGCAAGGTCCCTGTTCGACAGCTGTGACCTTGAGATTTTCCTCTGCTGGTTTATACACCAAGGAGAAGCAGTTGTCTCCCTTGGGCACCTTGTTACATTTGCTAACAGTAGAAACGCCACTGGGCAAACAAAACGAGCTTACTGTGGCAGCGAAGAGGGAACCGCTGAAGACAGGACCGTCCTTATAGCATATGGTCTTCGCCACACTGTTTAACAAAGTAGTTTCTTACTTCAGCCATATGGCTTCAGTATGGTCAGCCAGTGCGTGCAGACACCGCCCCCCCCCGGTTCATTCACGCGCTGTGTGGTATGATATGGTTGGAATAGATGGTATGTTTAGTGACTGAGGGGAAGACAGAAATTCAAGAATAAGATTTATATTGAAGAAAGATGGAAGGCAGTGGGACAGAGAGTGACAGGTTTGGATGTGGGGGTGATGTGCACGGTATCTTGTATGCGTGTACGGTTGCGTGACATTAAGACTGTAAAAGCCTTGGTTCCCAAAAAGAACGCACGCAACAATGAAATTCCAACAAATAACGCAATCAAAGTCATACAAAAATAAGACCAAAACACCCACAGGCCTGTGTAAGAAAAGTTCTTATTGTTAAATATGGCACTAATTTTGCCCCAACCAATCAGATGTTAGCTACAATTTGAAAGATAACATCTGATTGGATAGGGCAAACTTATCGCCATTTTTAACAATAAGAACTTTTCTTACATAGGCGGATAGTCTCTGTGTTCCGTTTCACTCTATTATTTAGCGTAAACTTCACGTGTTTCTAATAGGGGGTAAAAGTCAATTTCTGAACTTGTTCCCAAGCTGCAGTGAACAGAGAGGTTTAACATTATGGATGCAGGTAAAGGTGCCCTGTAAAGTCTGATTATCTGTCTATTATATAGATATACACGGTATTATAACTTGGTAATATTAATATTTCTGGGCATCATGGTAGACGGATGATGACCCAGAAACCTAGCAGAATTAATAGTCTTTACATACATTATACTCCGTAGGATTGTATGTGCAGTCATACTGCCACCTTGCATCCAGTCATTGATCTACTGTTTAAGTGCAGCATTTCTGGTAACATATGTATTGAAATTAGCACTGGGCTCTCAATATTGCTATGTACATTATATGTGCAGCGTGTAGAAGTTTCCAGTTGCATTAAAATGTTTAAATTGCAAAAACCTAGAGTAATGCAGAAACCAGTTACCTAACTAGGAATTACTGGGTCCCCCAGCAAAACTATGATAGGGCCCCTATCCATGCTTCATCCCCAGTGGTTTTCTGGGAGGAGGCTATATATAAGGGTAACATTACATACAGATCCCGGGCAATACACCCACGTACGTTATATAAATGGAAGGGTAACATTACATACAGATCCCGGGCAATACACTCACAGTACGTTATATAAATGGAAGGGTAACATTACATACAGATCCCGGGTAATACACTCACAGTACGTTATAAATGAAAGGGTAACATTACAACAGATACTGGGCAATACACTCACAGTACGTTATATAAATGGAAGGGTAACATTACATACAGATCCCAGGTAATACACTCACAGTACGTTATATAAATGGAAGGGTAACATTACATACAGATCCGGTAATACACTCACAGTACGTTATATAAATGGAAGGGTAACATTACATACAGATCCCAGGTATACACTCACAGTACGTTATATAAGGAAGGGTAACATTACATACAGATACGGGCAATACAATCACAGTATGTTATATAGGGGGGGAAAAAATTCCTTCTGACTCCAAACGGCAAGGAAAGTATCCCTGGATCAACCAGATCTATATGCATTAATACCAGTAATTCTCAATATTCTTTAGTTTAGAAACTTATCCAGGCCTTTTTTAAAGTTATTCAATGAACTTGCCATTACCACCTCTGCGGAAGACAGTTCCACAGTTTCACCGTTCACTGTAAAGAAACCTCTCCTAACTTGAATGAATTGAAACTTCTTTTCTTCCAAACCTTAAAGGATGTCCACGAGTCCTCTGATATGACCTATTAGTGAACAATGCACCAGAGAGTTCACTGTATGGGCCATTATATTTGTATAAGGTTATCATGTCCCCACGCAACCGCCGCTTCTCCAATGTAAACAGCCCTAACTTGTCTAATCTGCTGCATATTCAAGCCCCTCCATTCCCCTTATAATTTAGTTGCCCTTCTCTGAACTGCCTCAATTTCCAAGATGTCCCTTTTGTTATGGGATTCCAAAACTGCACCGCATATTCCAAATGTGGCCTTACCAGTGCCTTGTAAAGAGGGAGAATAATATTTTTCTCTCTTGATTCCATTCCCCTTTATACAAGACAATATCTTGCTAGCTCTAGCTGTTGCTACCTGGCATTGTTGCTACAGCTAGTCTGTTATCTACCAGAACCCCCAAATCTTTTTCCATTTCAGATGCACTTAACACAGAGTTATTTATGGTGTAGGTGGCACAGGGATTATTAAATCCCAAATGCATCACCTTACATTTATCAACATTGAATCTCATCTGCCATTCTGCTGCCCATTTTGATAATCTATCTAGGTCTGCAGCACTTGCACATCATTGGAAGTTTCCAAAGCTCTGCATAATTTAGTGTCATCACAAACACAGAGACCTTGCTCAATGCCCCCTTCTAAGTCATTTATAAACAATTAAACAGAGCGGCCCCAGTACAGAACCCTGAGGAACTCCGCTTAGAATTTAGCCCACATAGAGTAGCTCCATTAACCACCACTCTCTGTTTGCGGTCCAATAACCAGTTCTCTACCATGAACAAATGTTTTCTTCCAGGCCAACAGTCCTCAGTTTAACATTAGTCGCCTATGTGGCACAGTATCAAAGGTTTTGCAAAATCCAAATATACCACATCCACAGCTGTGCCTGAATCTAACTTCTTACTCACTTCTTCATAAAAACCATTAAATTTGTCTGGCATGATCTATTTCTCATAAATCCATGCTGACTACTACTAATAAGATGATCTCTGGAGAAAGTCAAGGATATGATCCCTTAACAAAGTTTCCATCACTTCCCTACCACTGATGTTAGGCTTACAGGTCTATAGTTACCAGGCTGTGAACGACTACCTTTTTGAATATTGGTATTACATTGGCTTTTTTCCAATCCAGCGGCACATCCCCAGACAAAAGCGAATCTGAAAAGATGAGACACAGTGGTCTTGCTAGAACTGAACTAAGCTCTTTTAAAATCCTAGGATGCAATCCATCTGGTCCTGGCGCTTTATTGATATTAACTTTGTCTAATTGATTCCGTACCATATCTCTGTTATCCAATGTGAAGACTCTTCATTTCCTCCCTGCACATTGTTACAATCCCTACTGTAAGGATTCTCAACAGTAAAAACCGATGTAAAAAACGGTTTAGCAGATTAGCCTTTTCGGATCCTCTACAACCACCTCAGCTCCATTATTTAATGGTCCCACATTCTCAGTCCTCATTTTTTACCATTATATACTTAAAAAACATCTTGGGGTTGGACTTGCTTTGTTCGGCAATCCGTGTTTCATTTTCTATTTTAGCTAGTTTAATTGCTTTCTTGCACTCTTTATTCAACTTTTGAAGTCCCTGTAAGCCTGTTCTGTGCCTTCTGCTTTCAAAATTTTAAAAGCCCTTTTCTTTTTTTCCATTTCCCTTTTACCTGAGCATAAGCCATGCAGGAGTGGACCTAATTTTTTACACTGTTTTCCTAAAGGTACCGATTTGGAAATGTTATAGTTTAATATCCCTTAAAAGTGGTCACATCTGCTCAGTATCTTTACCTAGAAACAGTTCCCCCAGTCTATGAGCAGGAGCGATTCCTTTAAAAGCATAAAATTAGCTTTCCTAAAGTTAAAGTTTTTGTTAAGCCAGTGCACTTTAGTTTTCTGCAACCTATATTAAATGACACTATATCATGGTCACTATTCCCTAAGCTTCCCATTACCTTCATCTCCAAATGAGCTCTGGGTTATTAGATATCACCAGATCCAACAGCGCATTCTTTCTAGTAGGAACTTCTACCATCTGTGAAAGAAAATGCTCAATAGGAAATTTAAGAAATTATACCTTTTGAGGTGCTGGCAGTTCCATTACTCCAATCTATTTCAGGGTAGTTAAAATCCCCCATAACAGAACATGCCCCATACCAGCAGCCTTCGCCAACTGCATATGGAGATTCATTTCCACCTCTTCCCCGGCATTTGGGGCTTATAACACACTCCAACAATTAATTTACCTACCTTCTTGCTTCCTGTACTCAGTTCCACCCATAAGTTTTCTGCCGATCGTTTGCTCCCCCATATTCCATCTTTTAAATTTGGCTTCAATTCCTGTTTAACATACATACATACTCCTCCTCCTTTCTTATTAACTCGGTCATGTCTAAATAAGGAGTACCCTTCAATATTACTGTCCAGTCGTGTGAATCATTAAGCCATGATTCTGCTATACCAATTACATCATAACCTTTCCTTTAACGCTATTATTTCAAGTTCGCCGGTTTTTCAGCCAGACTCCTTGCATTTGTAAACATACATTTAGATTATCAATTGATTTACTTCCATACATGGTCGTACATGCCTCCTTATCCTCTATGCTCCCCCCTCCTCCTTCTCCTCCCTCCGTTGTGTTACTAGCCCCCAGATCCCTAACTTCTCTATCTACCCCGTGTAGTTAAACGTTCCTCCCCCCCCATACCTAGTTTAAAATCTCCTCCAACCCCCTAGCCAGCTTCTCCCCAAAACAGTTGCACCACCACCATTGAGGTGCAATCCGTCACTACTAAAGAGCCTGTAGCCAACAGAAAAGTCAGCCCAGTTCTCTAAAAACCCAAACCCCATCTCCTTACACCACTCTCTTAGCCACGCATTTATACTCCTGAGCTCCCGTTGCCTCCCTAGCGTAGCACGTGGCTGCGGTGTATTTCTGAATCACTACCCTGGAGGTCCTTGCTTTAACTTGGCCCTAATTCTCGGAAATCATTTTTAAGGACCTCACCTCCCCCTCTAACTTTGTCATTGGCACCAATGTGAACCAAGACCGCCGGGTCACTCCCAGCCCCACCCAATAATCTGTCTACACGATCCACCACATGTCGAACCCTAGCACCAGGCAGACAACACACTGTTCGGCATGCAGGGTCCTGGCGACAGATTACCCTATGGTAATGGTAATATATAAATGGAAGGGTAACATTACATACAGATACCGGGCAATACACTCACAGTACGTTATATAAATGAAAGGGTAACATTACATACAGATACTGGGCAATACACTCACAGTACGTTATATAGAGGGTAACATTACATACAGATCCCAGGTAATACACTCCCAGTAGTTATATAATGGAAGGTAACATTACATACAGATCCCGGCAATACACTCACAGTACGTATATAAATGGAAGGGAACATTACATACAGATACCAGGCAATACACTCACAGTACGTTATATAAATGGAAGGGTAACATTACATACAGATACCAGGCAATACACTCACGTACGTTATATAAATGGAAGGGTAACATTACATACAGATACCAGGCAATACACTCACAGTACGTTATATAGAAGGGTAACATTACATACAGATACCGGGCAATACACTCACAGTACGTTATATAAATGGAAGGGTAACATTACATACAGATCCCGGCAATACACTCACAGTACGTATATAGAAGGGTAACATTACATACAGATCCCAGGTAATACACTCACAGTACGTTATATAGAAGGGTAACATTACATACAGATCCCGGGTAATACACTCACAGTACGTTATATAAATGGAAGGGTAACATTACATACAGATCCCAGGTAATACACTCACAGTACGTTATATAGAAGGGTAACATTACATACAGATCCCGGGCAATACACTCACAGTAAGTTATATAGAAGGGTAACATTACCTACAGATCCCAGGTAATACACTCACAGTACGTTATATAGAAGGGTAACATTACATACAGATCCCGGGCAATACACTCACAGTACGTTATATAGAAGGGTAACATTACATACAGATCCCGGGTAATACACTCACGTAAGTTATATAGAGGGTAACATACATACAGATCCGGGTATACACTCACAGTACGTTATATAGAAGGGTAACATTACATACAGATCCCGGGCAATACACTCACAGTACGTTATATAAATGGAAGGGTAACATTACATACAGATCCCGGGCAATACACTCACAGTACGTTATATAAATGGAAGGGTAACATTACATACAGATCCCAGGTAATACATTCACAGTACGTTATATAGAAGGGTAACATTACATACAGATCCCAGGTAATACACTCACAGTACGTTATATAGAAGGGTAACATTACATACAGATCCCAGGTAATACACTCACAGTACGTTATATAGAAGGGTAACATTACATACAGATCCCAGGTAATACACTCACAGTACGTTATATAAATGGAAGGGTAACATTACATACAGATCCCAGGTAATACACTCACAGTACGTTATATAGAAGGGTAACATTACATACAGATCCCGGGTAATACACTCACAGTACGTTATATAGAAGGGTAACATTACATACAGATCCCAGGTAATACACTCACAGTACGTTATATAGAAGGGTAACATTACATACAGATCCGGGTAATACACTCACAGACGTTATATAGAAGGGTAACATTACATACAGATCCCGGGCAATACACTCACAGTACGTTATAAAATGGAAGGGTAACATACATACAGATCCCAGGTAATACACTCACAGTACGTTATATGAAGGGTAACATTACATACAGATCCCGGTAAACACTCACAGTACGTTATATAGAAGGGTAACATTACATACAGATCCCGGGCAATACCTACAGTACGTTATATAAATGGAAGGGTAACATTACATACAGATCCCGGGACAATACACTCACAGTACGTTATATAGAAGGGTAACATTACATACAGATCCCGGGTAATACACTCACAGTAAGTTATATAGAAGGGTAACATTACATACAGATCCCGGGCAATACACTCACAGTACGTTATATAAATGGAAGGGTAACATTACATACAGATCCCGGGCAATACACTCACAGTACTTATATAGAAGGGTAACATTACATACAGATCCCAGGTAATACACTCACAGTACGTTATATAAATGGAAGGGTAACATTACATACAGATCCCGGGCAATACACTCACAGTACGTTATATAGAAGGGTAACATACATACAGATCCCAGGTAATACACTCACAGTACGTATATAATGGAAGGGTAACATACAACAGATCCAGGTAATACACTCACAGTACGTTATATAGAAGGGTAACATTACATACAGATCCCAGGTAATACACTCACAGTACGTTATATAAATGGAAGGGTAACATTACATACAGATCCCGGGCAATACACTCACAGTACGTTATATAGAAGGGTAACATTACATACAGATCCCGGGCAATACCACTCACAGTACGTTATATAAATGGAAGGTAACATTACATACAGATCCCGGGCAATACACTCACAGTACGTATATAAGAAGGGTAACATTACATACAGATCCCAGGTAATACCACACAGTACGTTATATAGAAGGGTAACATACATAAAGATCCCAGGTATACACTCACAGTACGTTATATAGAAGGGTAACTTACATACAGATCCCAGGTAATACACTCACAGTACGTTATATAGAAGGGTAACATTACATACAGATCCCAGGGAATACACTACAGTACGTTATATAGAAGGGTAACATTACAACAGATCCCGGGCAATACACTCACAGTACGTATATAGAAGGGTAACATTACATACAGATCCGGGTATACACTCACAGTAGTTATATAAAGGAGGGTAACATTACATACAGATCCCGGGCAATACACTCACAGTACGTATATAAATGGAAGGGTAACATTACATACAGATCCCAGGTAATACACTCACAGTATATATGAAGGGTAACATTACATACAGATCCCAGGTATACACTCACAGTACGTTATATAGAAGGGTAACATTACATACAGATCCCAGGTAATACACTCACAGACGTTATATAGAAGGGTAACATTACAACCGATCCCGGGCAATACACTCACAGACGTATATAGAAGGGTAACATTACATACAGATCCCAGGTAATACACTCACAGTACGTTATATAGAAGGGTAACATTACATACAGATCCCAGGTAATACACTCACAGTACGTTATATAGAAGGGTAACATTACATACAGATCCCAGGTAATACACTCACAGTACGTTATATAGAAGGGTAACATTACATACAGATCCCAGGTAATACACTCACAGTACTTATATAAATGGAAGGGTAACATTACATACAGATCCCGGGCAATACACTCACAGTACGTTATATAGAAGGGTAACATTACATACAGATCCCGGGCAATACACTCACAGTACGTTATATAGAAGGGTAACATTACATACAGATCCCAGGTAATACACTCACAGTACGTTATATAAGGGTAACATTAATACAGATCCCAGGTAATACAACACAGTACGTTATATGAAGGGTAACATTACATACAGATCCCAGGTAATACAATCACGTAGTTAATAGAAGGGTAACTTACATACAGATACAGGCAATACAACTCACAGTAAGTTATTAAATGGAAGGGTAACATTACATACAGAAACGGGCAATACACTCACAGGTACGTTATATAAATGGAAGATAATCTATCTAGGTCTGCTGCAGCACTTGCCATCATTGGAAGTTTCCAAAGCTCTGCATAATTTAGTGTCATCAGCAAACACAGAGACCTAGCTCTCAATGCCCCCCTCTAAGTCATTTATAACAGATTAAACAGAAGCGGGCCCCAAGTACAGAACCCTGAGGACTGCTTACTTTAGCCCCATAGAGGTAGCTCCATAACCACCAATCTGTTTGCGGTCCAATAACCAGTTCTCTATCCATGAACAAATGTTTTCTTCCAGGCCAACGATCCTCAAGTTTATACATTGTCGCCTATGTGGCACAGTCAAAGGCTTTTGCAAAATCCAAATATACCACATCCACAGCTGTGCCTGAATCTAACTTTCTACTCACTCTTCATAAAAAACCAATTAAAATTGTCTGGCATGATCTATTTCTCATAAATCCATGCTGACTACTACTATAAGATGATCTCTGGAGACAAAGTCAAGGATATGATCCCTTACAAGTTTCCATCACCTTCCCTACCACTGATGTTAGCTTACAGGTCTATAGTACCAGGCTGTGAACGACTACCTTTTTTGATATTGGTATACATTGGCTTTTTTCCATCCAGCGGCAACATCCCCAGACAAAGCGAACTGAAAAGATGAGACACCAGTGGTCTTGCTAGAACTGAACTAAGCTCTTTTAAAATCCTAGGATGCAACCATCTGGTCCGGCGCTTTATTGATATTAACTTTGTCTAATTGTTCCGTACCATATCCTCTGTTATCCAATGTGAAGACTCTCATTTCCTCCCTGCACATTGTTACAATCCTACTGTAAGGATTCTCAACAGTAAAAACCGATGTAAAAAAACGGTTTTAGCAGTTAGCCTTTTCGGCATCACTACAACCACCTCAGCTCCATTATTTAATGGTCCCACATTCTCAGTCCTCATTTTTTTACCATTTATATACTTAATTAAAACATCTTGGGGTTGGACTTGTTTGTGTTCGGCAATCCGTGTTTCATTTTCTATTTTAGCTAGTTTAAATTGCTTTCTTGCACTCTTTATTACCACTTTTGAAGTCCTTGTAAGCCTGTTCTGTGCCTTATGCTTTCAAATTTTAAAAGCCCTTTTTTTTTGTCCATTTCCCTTTTTACCTGAGCATTAAGCCTGCAGGAGTGGACCTAATTTTTTACACTTGTTTCCAAAGTTACCGATTTGGAAATGTTTATATGTTTAAATCCCTTTAAAAGTGTTACCACAATCTGCTCAGTATCTTTACCTGAAACATGTCCCCAGTATTGAGCAGAGCGATTCTTTAAAAGCATAAAATTAGCTTTCCTAAAGTTAAAAGGTTTTGTAAGCCAGTGCCACTTTAGTTTCGCTCAACCTATATTAAAATGACACTATATCATGTCCTATTCCTAAGCTTCCATTACCTTCATCTCCAAAATGAGCTCTGGGTTATTAGATATCACCAGATCACAGCGCTTCTTCTAGTAGGAACTTCTACCACTGGAAAGAAATGCTCATATAGGAAATTTAAGAACTTATACCTTTTGAGGTGCTGGCAGTCTCATTACTCCAATCTATTTCAGGGTAGTTAAAATCCCCCATAACCAGAACATGCCCCATACCAGCAGCCTTCGCCAACTGCATATGGAGATTCATCCACCTCTCCCCGGCATTTGGGGGCTTATACACACTCCAACAATTAATTACCTACCTTCTTGCTTCCTGTACTCAGTTCCACCCATAATGTTTCTGCGCATCGTTTGCTCCCCATCTATTCCATCTTTTAATTTGGCTTTCAATTCCTGTTACATACATACATACTCCTCCTCCTTTCTTATTAACTCGGTCATGTCTAAATAAGGAGTACCCTTCAATATTACTGTCCAGTCGTGTGAATCATTAGCCATCGATTCTGCTATACAATTACTCATACCTTTCCTTTAACGCTATTATTCAAGTTCGCCGGTTTCCAGCCAGACCTGCCTTGCATTTGAAACATACATTTAGATTATCAATGATTTACTTCCAACATGGTGTCATGCCTCCTTACATCCTATGCTCCCCCCTCCTCCTTCTCCCCCTCCGTTTGTTACTAGCCCCCAGATCCCTAACTTCTATCTACCCCTGTGTAGTTAAACGTTCCCTCCCCCCCCATACCTAGTTTAAATCTCCTCAACACCCTAGCCAGCTTCTCCCCAAAACAGTGCACCACCACCATGAGGGCAACCGTCACTACTAAAGAGCTGGAGCCAACAGAAAAGTCAGCCCAGTTCTCTAAAAACCCAAACCCCATCTCCTTACACCACTTCTTAGCCACGCATTATACTCCTGAGCTCCCGTTGCCTCCCTAGCGTAGCACGTGGCTGCGGTAGTATTTCTGAAATCACTACCCTGGAGGTCCTTGCTTTTAACTTGGCCCCTAATTCTCGGAAAATATTTAAGGACTCACCCTCCACCTCTAACTTTGTCATTGGCACCAATGTGAACCAAGAACGCGGGTCACTCCCAGCCCCACCCATAATCTGTCTACACGATCACCACATGTCGAACCCTACACCAGGCAGACAACCACTGTTCGGCATGCAGGGTCCTGGCGACAGATTACCCTAGGTAATGGTAATATATAAATGGAAGGGAACATTACATACAGATCCGGGCAATACACTCACAGTCGTTATATAAATGAAAGGGTAACATACAAACAGATACTGGGCCATACACTCACAGTACGTTATTAGAAGGGTAATTACATACAGACACCAGGTAAACACTCCAGTACGTTATAATAATGGAGGGTAACATTACATACAGATCCCGGGCAATACACTCACAGTACGTTATATAAATGGAAGGGTAACATTACATACAGATACCAGGCAATACACTCACAGTACGTTATATAAATGGAAGGGTAACATTACATACAGATACCAGGCAATACACTCACAGACGTTATATAAATGGAAGGGTAACATTACATACAGATACCAGGCAATACACTCACAGTACGTTATATAGAAGGGTAACATACATACAGATACGGGCAATACACTCACAGTACGTTATAAATGGAAGGGTAACATTACATACAGATCCCGGGCAATACCCTCACAGTACGTTATATAGAAGGGTAACTTACATACAGATCCCAGGTAATACACTCACAGTACGTTATATAGAAGGGTAACATTACATACAGATCCCGGGTATACACTCACAGTACGTTATATAAATGGAAGGGTAACATTACATACAGATCCCAGGTAATACACTCACAGTACGTTATATAGAAGGGTAACATTACATACAGATCCGGGCAATACAATCACAGTAGTTTAATAGAAGGGTAACATTACATACAGATCCCAGGTAATACACTCACAGTACGTTATATAGAAGGGAACATTACATACAGATCCGGGCAATACACTCACAGTACGTTATATAGGGGGGAAGGGTAACATTACATACAGTCCGGGCAATACACTCACAGTACGTTATATAGAAGGGTAACATTACATACAGATCCGGGTAATACACTCACAGTACGTTAATAGAAGGGTAACATTACATACAGTCCCGGGCAATACACTCACAGTACGTTATATAAAGGAAGGGTAACATTCATACAGATCCCGGCAATACACTCACAGTACGTTATAAATGAAGGGTAACATACATACAGATCCCAGGTAATACATTCACAGTACGTTATATAGAAGGGTAACATTATACAGATCCCAGGTAATACATCACAGTAACGTATAGAAGGGTAACATTACATACAGATCCCAGGTAATACCATCACAGTACGTTATATAGAAGGGTAACACATACATAACAGATCCCAGGTAATACACTCACAGTACGTTATATAAATGGAAGGGTAACATTCATACAGATCCCAGGTAATACACTCACAGTACGTTATATAGAAGGGTAACAACAGATCCCGGGTAATACACTCACAGTACGTTAATAATGGAAGGGTAACATTACATACAGATCCCAGGTAATACACTCACAGTACGTTATATAGAAGGGTAACATTACATACAGATCCCGGGTAATACACTCACAGTAAGTATTAGAAGGGTAACTTACATACAGATCCCGGGCAATACACTCACAGTACGTTATATAAATGGAAGGGTAACATTACATACAGATCCCAGGTAATACACTCACAGACGTTATATAGAAGGGTAACATTACATAAGATCCCGGTAATACACTCACAGTACGTTATATAGAAGGGTAACATTACATACAGATCCGGGCAATACACTCACAGTACGTTATATAAATGGAAGGGTAACAACATACAGATCCCGGGCAATACACCACAGTACGTTATATAGAAGGGTAACATTACATACAGATCCCGGGTAATACACTCACAGTACGTTATATAGAAGGGTAACATTACATACAGATCCCGGGCAATACACTCACAGTACGTTATATAAATGGAAGGGTAACATTACATACAGATCCCGGGCAATACACTCACAGTACGTTATATAGAAGGGTAACATTACATACAGATCCCAGGTAATACACTCACAGTACGTTATATAGAAGGGTAACATTACATACAGATCCCGGCAATACACTCACAGTACGTATATAAATGAAGGGTAACTACATACAGATCCCAGGTAATACACCTCACAGTACGGTATATAAATGGAAGGGTAACATTACATACAGATCCCAGGTAATCACTCACAGTAAGTTATATAGAAGGGTAACATTACATACAGATCCCAGGTAATACACTCACAGTACGTTAATAAATGGAAGGGAACATTACATACAAGATCCCGGGCATACACTCACGTACGTTATATAGAAGGGTAACATTACATACAGATCCCGGCAATACACTCACAGTACGTTATATAAAGAAGGGTAACATACATACAGATCCGGGCATACACTCACCACCGTTATATAGAAGGGGACATTACATACAGACCCAGGTAATACACTCACAGTACGTTATATAGAAGGGTAACATTACATACAGATCCCGGTAATACACTCACAGTACGTTATATATGAAGGGTAACATTACATACAGATCCCAGGTAATACACTCACAGTACGTTATATAGAGGGTAACATTACATACAGATCCCGTAATACACTCACAGTACGTTATATAGAAGGGTAACATTACATACAGATCCGGCAATACACTCACAGTACGTTATATAGAAAGGTAACATTACATACAGATCCCGGGCAATAACCTCACAGACGTTATATAATGGAAGGTAACATTACATACAGATCCCGGCAAACACTCACAGTACGTTATATAAATGGAAGGGTAACATTACATACAGATCCCAGGTAATACAATCACAGTACGTTATATAGAAGGGTAACATTACATAAGATCCCCGGTAATAACTCACAGTACGTTATATAGAAGGGTAACATTACATACAGATTCCAGGTAATACACTCACAGAACGTTATATAGAAGGGTAACATACATAAGATCCCGGGCAATACATCACAGTACGTATATAGAAGGGTAACATTACATACAGATCCCAGGTAATACACTCACAGTCGTTATATAGAAGGGTAACATTACATACAGATCCCAGGTAATACACTCACAGTACGTTATATAGAAGGGTAACACTTACATACAGATCCCAGGTAATACACTCACAGTACGTATATAGAAGGGTAACATTACAACAGATCCAGGTAATACACTCACAGTACGTTATATAATGGAAGGGTAAATTACATACAGATCCCGGGCAATACACTCACAGTACGTTATATAGAAGGGTAACATTACATTACAGATCCGGGCAATACACTCACAGTACGTTATATAGAAGGGTAACATTACATACAGATCCCAGGTAATACAATCACAGTACGTTATATAGAAGGTAACATTACATACAGATCCCAGGTAAGACAATCACAGTAGTTATATAGAAGGGTAACATACATACAGATCCCAGGTAATACAATCACAGTACGTTATATAGAAGGGTAACATTAAATACAGATACCAGGCAATACACTCACAGTAAGTTATATAAATGGAAGGGTAACATTACATACAGATACCGGGCAATACACTCACAGTACGTTATATAAATGGAAGGGTAAATTACATACAGATACCAGGCAATACACTCACAGTAAGTTATATAAATGGAAGGGTAACATTACATACAGATACCAGGCAATACACTCACAGTAAGTTATATAAATGGAAGGGTAACATTACATACAGATACTAGGCAATACACTCACAGTAAGTTATATAAATGGAAGGGTAACATTACATACAGATCCCAGGTAATACACTCACAGTACGTTATATAGAAGGGTAACATTACATACAGATCCCAGGTAATACAATCACAGTACGTTATATAGAAGGGTAACATTACATACAGATACCAGGCAATACACTCACAGTAAGTTATATAAATGGAAGGGTAACATTACATACAGATACCGGGCAATACACTCACAGTACGTTATATAAATGGAAGGGTAACATTACATACAGATACCGGGCAATACACCCACAGTACGTTATATAAATGGAAGGGTAACATTACATACAGATCCCGGGCAATAGACTCACAGTACGTTATATAGAAGGGTAACATTACATACAGATCCCAGGTAATACACTCACAGTACGTTATATAGAGGGTAAATACATACAGACCAGGTAATACACTCACAGTAAGTTAATAAATGGAAGGGTAACATTACATACAGATCCCAGGTAATACACTCACAGTACGTTATATAAATGGAAGGGGTAACATACATACAGATCCCGGGCAATACACTCACAGTACGTTATATAGAAGGGTAAGTTACATACAGATCCCGGGCAATACACTCACAGTACGTTATATAGAAGGGTAACATTACATACAGATCCCAGGTAATACACTCACAGTACGTTATATAAATGGAAGGGTAACATACATACAGATCCGGGCAATACACTCACAGTACGGTATATAATGGAAGGGTAACATTACCTAAGATCCCGGCAATACACTCACAGTACGTTATATAAATGGAAGGGTAACATTACATACAGATCCCGGGCAATACATCCACAGTACGTTATATAGAAGGGTAACATTACATACAGATCCCAGGGTAATACACTCACAGTACGTTATATAAATGGAGGGAAATAACATTACATCAGATCTAGGGCAATACACTCACAGTACGTTATATAAATGGAAGGGTAACATTACATACCGACCGGGCAAATACACTACAGTACGTTATATAGAAGGGTAACATTACATACAGATCCCAGGTAATACACTCACAGTACGTTATATAGAAGGGTAACATACATACAGATCCCGGGCAATACACTCACAGTCGTTATATAGAAGGGTAACATTACATACAGATCCGGGCAATACACTCACAGTACGTTATAGAAGGGTAACATTACATACAGATCCAGGTAATACTCACAGTATGTATTATAGAAGGGTAACATTACATACAGATCCCAGTAATACACTCACAGTACGTTATATAAATGGAAGGGTAACATTACATACAGATCCCAGGTAATACACTCACAGTACGTTATATAAATGGAAGGGTAACATTACATACAGATCCCGGGCAATACACTCACAGTACGTTATATAAATGGAAGGGTAACATTACATACAGATCCCAGGTAATACACTCACAGTACGTTATATAGAAGGGTAAAATTACATACAGATCCCGGGCAATACACTCACAGTACGTATATAGAAGGGTAACATTCATACAGATCCCGGGTAATACACCACAGTACGTTATATAAATGGAAGGGTAACTATACATACAGATCCGGGGCAATACACTCACAGTACGTTATATAAATGGAAGGGTAACATTACATACAGATCCGCGGCAATACACTCACAGTACGTTATATAAATGGAAGGGTAACATTACATTACAGATCCCGGGCAATACACTCACAGTACGTATATAAATGGAAGGGTAACATTACATACAGATCCCGGGCAATACACTCACAGTACGTTATATAAATGGAAGGGTAACATTACATACAGATCCCAGGTGTAATACACTCACAGTACGTTATATAAATGGAAGGGTAACATTACATACAGATCCCAGGTAATACACTCACAGTACGTTATATAAATGGAAGGGTAACATTACATACAGATCCCGGGCAATACACTCACAGTACGTTATATAAATGGAAGGGTAACATTACATACAGATCCCAGGTAATACACCCACAGTACGTTATATAAATGGAAGGGTAACATTACATACAGATCCCAGGTAATTCCAATCACAGTACGTTATAAAATGGAAGGTAACATTAATACAGATCCCAGGTAATACAATCACAGTACGTTATATAAATGGAAGTGTAACATACATACAGATCCCGGGCAATACACTCACAGTACGTTATATAGAAGGGTAACATTACATACAGATCCCAGGTAATACACTCACAGTACGTTATATAGAAGGGTAACATTACATACAGATCCCGGGCAATACACTCACAGTACGTTATATAGAAGGGTAACATTACATACAGATCCCAGGTAATACACTCACAGTACGTTATATAGAAGGGTAACATTACATACAGATCCCAGGTAATACACTCACAGTACGTATATAAATGGAAGTGGTACATTACATACAGATCCCGGGAATACACTCACAGTACGTTATATAGAAGGGAACATAAATACAGATCCCAGGTAATACACTCACAGTACGTTATATAGAAGGGGTAACATTACATACAGATCCCGGGCAATACACCACAGTACGTTATATAGAAGGGTAAAATTACATACAGATCCCAGGTAATACACTCACAGGACGTTATATAAATGGAAGGGTAAATTACAACAGATCCCGGCAATACACTCACAGTACGTTATATAGAAGGGTAAACATTACATACAGATCACCAGGTAATACACTCACAGTACGTTATATAGAAGGGTGACATTACATACAGATCCCGGGTAATACACTCACAGTACGTTATATAAATGGAAGGGTAACATTACATACAGATCCCAGGTAATACACTCACAGTAAGTTATATAAATGGAAGGGTAACATTACATACAGATCCCGGGTAATACACTCACAGTACGTTATATAGAAGGGTAACATTACATACAGATCCCAGGTAATACACTCACAGTACGTTATATAATGGAAGGGTAACATTACATACAGATCCCAGGTAATACACTCACAGTACGTTATATAAATGGAAGGGTAACATTACATACAGATCCCGGGCAATACACTCACAGTACGTTATATAGAAGGGTAACATTACATACAGATCCCAGGTAATAAAATCACAGTAAGTTAATAAATGGAAGGGTAACATACATAAAGATCCGGGCAATACACTCACAGTACGTTATATAGAAGGGTAAACATTACATACAGATCCAGGTAATACAATCACAGACGTGATATAAATGGAAGGGTAACATTACATACAGATCCCGGCAATACAAGTAACATTTTCCAATAATAAAAATCCATTGCTAGATAAATTCTCTGGTCATTAACAAGACTGAAGCCTGGATAATAACTATCCTGCTTGTTTCCAGGGGTAAGGCAGAGTTCTAAGCTGGTCAGGTCTGACACATTGAGAAAGAAATTGTATTGAGATGGAGTCTTCAAATTAATGATGTGCCTGAATACAGACTATCCCCTTTATCCAATCATTTAATATCATCAGTATTTGAATTACTTACCCCAAGTAATGTCCGAAAGAAAACTATCTACATGAGGGTATTTAATAATCCCTGTGCCACCTATTGGGATTTAATAATCCCTGTGCCACCTACACCATAAATAACTCTGTGTTAAGTGCATCTGTAATGGAAAAAGATTTGGGGGTTCTGGTAGATAACAGACTTAGCTGTAGCAAACAATGCCAGGTAGCAACAGCTAGAGCTAGCAAGATATTGTCTTGTATAAAGAGGGGAATGGAATCAAGAGAGAAAAATATTATTCTACCTCTTTACAAGGCACTGGTAAGGCCTCATTTGGAATATGCAGTGCAGTTTTGGAATCCCATATACAAAAGGGACATCTTGGAAATTGAGGCAGTTCAGAGAAGGGCAACTAAATTAATAAGGGGAATGGAGGGGCTTGAATATGCAGGCAGATTAGACAAGTTAGGGCTGTTTACATTGGAGAAGCGGCGGTTGCGTGGGGACATGATAACCTTATACAAATATATTAATGGCCCATACAGTGAACTCTCTGGTGCATTGTTCACTAATAGGTCATATCAGAGGACACGTGGACATCCTTTAAGTTTGGAAGAAAAGAAGTTTCATCTTCAAGTTAGGAGAGGTTTCTTTACAGTGAGAACGGTGAAACTGTGGAACTGTCTTCCAGCAGAGGTGGTAATGGCAAGTTCATTGAATAACTTTAAAAAAGGCCTGGATAAGTTTATAAAACTAAATAATATTGAGAATTACTGGTATTAATGCATATAGATCTGGTTGATCCAGGGATACTTTCCGATTGCCGTTTGGAGTCAGGAAGGAATTTTTTCCCCCCCTATATAACATACTGTGATTGTATTGCCCGGTATCTGTATGTAATGTTACCCTTCCATTTATATAACGCTTAGAACTTTAGCCCACATAGATGTAGCTCCATTAACCACCACTCTCTGTTTGCGGTCCAATAACCAGTTCTCTATCCAGAACAAATGTTTTTCCAGGCCAACAGTCCTCAGTTTATACATTAGTCGCCTATGTGGCACAGTATCAAAGGCTTTTGCAAAATCCAAATATACCACATCCACAGCTGTGGCCTGAATCTAACTTCTTACTCACTTCTTCATAAAAACCAATTAAATTTGTCTGGCATGATCTATTTCTCATAAATCCATGCTGACTACTACTAATAAGATGATCTCTGGAGACAAAGTCAAGGATATGATCCCTTAAACAAAGTTTCCATCACCTTCCCTACCACTGATGTATGGCTTACAGGTCTATAGTACCAGGTGAACGACTAACTTTTTGAATATTGGATTACATTGGCTTTTTTCCAATCCAGGGCACATCCCCAGACAAAAGCGAATCTGAAAAGAGAGACACAGTGGTCTTGCTAGAACTGAACTAAGCTCTTTTAAAATCCTAGGATGCAATCCATCTGGTCCTGGCGCTTTATTGATATTAACTTTGTCTAATTGATTCCGTACCATATCCTCTGTTATCCAATGTGAAGACTTTTCATTCCTCCCTGCACTTGTTACAATCCCTACTGTAAGGATTCTCAACAGTAAAAAAAACCGATGTAAAAAAACGGTTTAGCAGATTAGCCTTTTCGGCACTCTACAACCACCTCAGCTCCATTATTTAATGGTCCCACATCTCAGTCCTCATTTTTTTACCATTATATACTTAAAAAACATCTTGGGTTGGACTTGCTTTGTTCGGCAATCCGTGTTTCATTTTCTTATTTTAGCTAGTTTAATTGCTTTCTTGCACTCTTTATTACAACTTTTGAAGTCCCTGTAAGCCTGTTCTGTGCCTTCTGCTTTCAAAATTTTAAAACCCTTTTCTTTTTTTCCATTTCCCTTTTTACCTGAGCATTAAGCCATGCAGGAGTGGACCTATTTTTTTACACTTGTTTCCTAAGGTACCGATTTGGAAATGTTATAGTTTAATATCCCTTAAAAGTGGTCCACATCTGCTCAGTATCTTTACCTAGAAACAGTTCCCCCCAGTCTATGAGCAGGAGCGATTCCTTTAAAAGCATAAAATTAGCTTTCCTAAAGTTAAAGTTTTTGTTAAGCCAGTGCACTTTAGTTTTCTGCAACTATATTAAATGACACTATATCATGGTCACTATTCCCTAAGCTTCCCATACCTCATCTCCAAAATGAGCTCTGGGTTATTAGATATCACCAGATCCAACAGCGCATTCTTTCTAGTAGGAACTTCTACATCTGTGAAAGAAAATGCTATATAGGAAATTTAAGAACTTTATACCTTTTGAGGTGCTGGCAGTTCATTACTCCAATCTATTTCAGGGTAGTTAAAATCCCCCATAACCAGAACATGCCCCATAAGCAGCGCCTTCGCCAACTGCATATGGAGATTCATTTCCACCTCTTCCCGGCATTTGGGGCTTATAACACACTCCAACAATTAATTTACCTACTTCTTGCTTCCTGGTACTCAGTTCCACCATAATGTTTCTGCCGCATCGTTTGCTCCCCCATCATTCCATCTTTTAAATTTGGCTTCAATTCCGTTTAACATACATACATACTCCTCCTCCTTCTTATTAACTCGGTCATGTCTAAATAAGGAGTACCCTTCAATATTACTGTCCAGTCGTGTGAATCATTAAGCCATGATTCTGCTATACCAATTACATCATACCTTTCCTTTAACGCTATTATTTCAAGTTCGCCGGTTTTTCAGCCAGACTCCTTGCATTTGTAAACATACATTTTAGATATCAATTGATTTACTTCCATACAGGTCGTACATGCTCTTATCCTCTATGGAGTGTTGATATCTGTATTATATCAACAGCAGGGTGTATCTGTATTATTCACAGAGCAGGGGTTGTATCTGTATTATACACAGAGCAGGGAGTGTATCTGTATTATATCAACAGCAGGGTGTATCTGTATTATTCACGGAGCAGGGGTTGTATCTGTATTATACACAGAGCAGGGAGTGTATCTGTATTATATCAACAGCAGGGTGTATCTGTATTATTCACGGAGCAGGGGTTGTATCGTATTATACACCGAGCAGGGGTGTATCTGTATTATATCAACAGCAGGGTGGATCTGTATTATCTACGGAGCAGGGGTTTTGATCTGTATTATACACAGAGCAGGGTGTGTATCTGTATATATACAACAGCAGGGTGTATCTGTATTATTCACGGAGCAGGGGTTGTATCTGTAAACACAGAGCAGGGGGTGTATCTGTATTATATCAACAGCAGGGTGTATGTATTATTCACGGAGCAGGGGGTGTATCTGTATTATATCAACAGCAGGGTGTATGTATTATACACAGAGCAGGGGGTGTATCTGTATTATACACAGCAGGGGTGTATGTATTATTCACGGAGCAGGTGGTGTATCTGTATTATACACCAGAGCAGGGGGTGTATCTGTATTATACACAGCAGGAGGTGTATGTATTATTCACGGAGCAGGTGGTGTATCTGTATTATACACAGAGCAGGGGTATCTATATAACAGCAGGAGGGTAGATTATTCACGAGCAGGGGGTGTATCTGTATATAACAGAGCAGGGGGTGTATCTGTATTATACAAGCAGGAGGTGTGAGTATTATTCACGGAGCAGGTGGGTATCGTATTATACACAGAGCAGGGGGTTGTATCTATTATACACCGCAGGAGGTTGATTGTATATTCACGGAGCAGGTGGGTGTATCTGTATATACACAGAGCAGGGGGTTTTGTATTGATATACACAGCAGGAGGTGTATGTAGTGTATTATCACGAGCAGGGGGTGTATCTGTATTTACACAGAGCAGGGGTGTATCTGTATTATATCAACAGCAAGGGTGTATCTTATTATCACGGAGCAGGGGTTGATTTGTATTATTACACAGAGCAGGGAGGTGTATCTGTATTATATCAACAGAGGGTGTATCTGTATTATTCACATGGAGCAGGGTGTATCTGTATTATACACAGAGCAGGGAGTGTATCTGTATTATATCAACAGCAGGGTGTGTATCTTGTATTATTCACGGAGCAGGGGTTGTATCGTTTATAACACAGAGCAGGGGGTGTATTGTATAATAACACGCAGGGTGTATCTGTATTATTTCACAGAGCAGGGGTGTTGTTATTGTATTATACACAAGAGCAGGGGGTGTATCTGTATTATATCAACAGCAGGGTGTATCTGTATTATTCACACGGAGCAGGGGTTGTATCTGTATTATACACAGAGCAGGGTGTGTATCTGTATTATATCAACAGCAGGGTGTATCTGTATTATTCACGGAGCAGGGGTTGTATCTGTATTATACACAGAGCAGGGGGTGTATCTGTATTATATCAACACGCAGGGTGTATGTATATTCACGGAGCAGGGGGTGTATCTGTATTATATCAAACAGCAGGGTGATGTATTATACACAGAGCAGGGGGTGTATCTGTATTATACACAGCAGGGGTGTATGTATTATTCACGGAGCAGGGGGTGTATCTGTATTATACACAGAGCAGGGGGTGTATCTGTATTATACACAGAGCAGGTGTATATATTATTCACGGAGCAGGGGGTGTATCTGTTATACACAGGTCATAAGGGTCATGCCCCCAATTAGAGCAGGGGCTCCATGCCCCCAATTAGAGCAGGGGCTCCACTTGCATAATACGATGTGAAGGATGTATATTTTTTATGTGTAGAGCCTGGGATATCTGTATTTTATGCAGACCAGTAGGTGTATCTGTATTATACACAGAGCATGGGGTGTATCTGTATTATACACAGTGCAGGGGGTGTATCCATTGGTGATTGGCCATTGGTGGACGTCTTGTGTCAAATGTTCCACCTGCCCACAGCTTTTACTCACAGTACGTTATATAGAAGGGTAACATTACATACAGATCCCGGGCAATACACTCACAGTACGTTATATAGAAGGGTGATAGTAAATAGCCTTGTCCTAACTGTATCCATATGTAGAATTTACCATCCTAGACCATATGACATGATTACAGACTATAATATAATCAGCCATTGTTACTATCAAAGCTCTTCATTTAGTCCGGGCCACCTGCTTAATTAGCCAATTTCTCAGCTTCATCACTAATCCCCCTTCAGTCTCCTGATACATTAAATGTGTCTCAGTTATAATGAAAGGTTACGTGCAGCCACTTTAGCCCTGTGATGATATTGAGTGTGACATTAAAGGGCAGATAACAATCTGTAATTCTGATACCCATTATCACTATGACCCAAGTTAGCAAAATCATTCCCATGAAGACAAAAGAAAACACGGATAGAATCCAATGCGGGACTGGATAAAAGACATCAGCACCAATGTTTATTACAGGATTTCATGTATCTATATTTTCCACGCTGAGACCTATATGAAGATCCCATTTCAGTGTACACACCGGGCAATGTTTTAACAGGATTAACCACCAATGATTGGATCAAAATATTGCCTGGAAAAATGAATGGGACATTTTGGGGATTTACACCTTATGGCAACTGGCCACACGGAAATATCAGCAGTACCAGTTTAATTCCCATTTAATACCAATTTAAATCCAATTGGGGTCGGGTTGTTCTGTGTGTACACAGTCTTAAAGGCCACAAATCTGCTGGAGTTGTCATGTGAAATGTTGATTTGTATTATTAACTAGGTACAGATGTAATGTCATCAATCTGCAGCCCCTGGGATTGCGCTGGATGAAGTGAACACGGAACCAGTCTCAAGAGCCGACATTGGGCGCTAAATGTGCCTTACCGGTGATTGTTCCTATACCCCGTATAGGGGGTTTGTGGGTAGGTTCATCTGTAGCCTATCACAATAGAATCAGCCACACATTGTGAACTGTATGTACGTATCATAAGGAGAGTCCCTAAGCTCAGATAGCCTGATGGTAGCCCCAGCTCTGACTAGATGTGACTAGGTGCTCTGTGTAGCCAAGGCAGTCAACTTTAATACTGGGTTCACACATGGAAATTAGTTGTCCTGATTGAGTATTTGCTACTAGCCGGGACAGATGACGGACGGCAGTGGCCGACAGTTTGCGTGACCAATCGTGCGGTCCCATTGGGAACTGCATGATGGGATGTAATTTACCAACGGGCCCCGCACACAGCGTAAGATATTTTTAGCCGAAAATAACTCAACGTGTGTACCCAGCCTTAGGCCATACACAACTTAGACGTTGGATAGATTCCTTACGATCATCTAATCTACCAGACATCTAATAATTGTATGTGCTGGTGGGCTGTGTATGGCTAGATCAGGCATGTCCAATCTGTGGCCCAGCATTCCCCGGCTGCACAAGGCACAAAACATTGAATTTTTGTAACAACTATGAAATATTTTTCATCCCCTTTTTGGGGTAATTTTTGCCCAATCCTGCATAGGGTTAATACCCCAGCACATCTAATGCAGATCATTGTGGGACACGGATATGTCAGTTTGTCTTGCCGGGAGATGCCACTCTGAACTGTATTAACATAATGTTAGCACAGATACAGGCATTTAACTCTATATATCAACATGTGAAGGAAGCAGCAATCGCTCACATTAATACTCCCATATCCGACGCAGCACAATGAAAAGAGCAATTTCCTCCCTACTACAGATCAATGGTTTCCCCATTCAATTATACAGCCGTAATAATTGCATTACGCAGAACAGCCCCTTAATGGCTTATTTGTGTCTAGGCGCCTTTTATTGGATAGAGCTGAAACGGCCCGAAGCATCTCGAGATGGTTTAATCACTGAAGTGGCTTTTCGAGCTTTGACCACGTTTTCCCATTCGGTAATTATCACCCCTTAGATAAATGAATGTGCCGCGCGGCATTGAGAATGACTAGAATCAGGGAGAGTGAAAAAACGGATAGGTTTACCATGTTAATAAGGAGATCTTATCTACAACGTTGGGAGAAGCCAGGCATTTTTTTGGCACAGTAAAGTTTCTTTCAACCCCCAACCAATCCGTTCACAATTGGTCTGGACTAAAATATCGGCCCATGTAAACCAAGCCAGCGAGTGGTGGGTGCAGAAGGTTAACGAAGCAGGGTATATTAAAGGGCATCGCCACCTTCAGGAGTTGGCAAAGGAAGCAGCAGAAGGTGGCGATCATGGCTAAGTTGTAAAGTTGTCTGGTCTGCTCCCTGTCCCGTTGAAGAACTGGAAGTAAGGCTTGGCTTGGCTCCTTTACCTTCCGTTCTTAAATAAATGTGAAAAAGGGTTTGCTCCACTATATATATCCAGCACTGTGGCCTATACTACAAATAGAAAATAATCTGTGCTGTAGCTTGGGATTTCAGGCCACCGCAGGCACCGTATTTCCCAGAATCCTTTGCAGAAACTGAAGCGCAAAATGTTTCAAAGTCTCAAGATTCTACATTCTGTCCATTTTACAAATCACTTGTGGAATCCAATGTAGAGGTTGAATATATTTATATGGTTTTACCGAGTATCGTGTAACAAACTATTTAAGGGAATCTACTCCCTCAACAAATATTAGTATAAAGGTTAAGAACCCCCAAACCTAGTTTTTATTATATTTACCTTTTCCAGTTACTAAGGTGGGGAATGCCCACCTTACCCTGGGCGTTCCTATAACACCTCTTAGCCACAACGCCATCATGCCTTGCATTAAGAAGGTCCCTAACACCTGGCTGTGATATGCTAATTGGGACTTGGGTTTTTTAAGTAACTTTAGAAGCATCTTTGGAAGAGGTAAGTATTCTGAAAACTAGGTTTCGGGGGTTCTAAAAACTACAAGTTCAGTTAAAAAAAAATGTACATACTACACATACCTAAATATTCTACATATTGTCTTTATTTTTCAAAAATGAAATAATTTTATAGCCTTAGCTATTCCCTGCTGCTGCCATTTTAGGTTCTGCCACGGTCATTCTACCCAGAGGCACCACTTCCTTAAAATTTATTTTCTCCTGATTGGCTGTTGGGTGGGTTAAACATGCTCAGATCTCTACTGAGCAACTGAATCAACCCAGGGACTGAGACCATAACGGACACTATTAGGAGTCCTGCAAACAGGTCAGTGCTTTGGAAGCATTCATTTATACCCACAGAGATGGATGGGAATATTACTCCCTTTTTTCTTGAATCGTGTGTATTTGTGTTCACGTTCCCCTTTAAGTCCCTTCTATATGTACGAAGGATTCTGAGCTATTTCCCGACTGCCGAATACAAACCAATATATGGGCATTACCAGAAAAGCAAATCTAATTTTTGTAGCAAAATACAGGAATGTACACCTTATGAGTTTCTTGCAATCCATCCTCAATTCTGGCAAAATACAGAGCTTTAATACACTAGTAATGGATTTTCTATATTGCTTAAGCCAAAGACTAATCATAATCCTTATCCCTTAACAATAACCATAAAATCCAAATTCTAACTTTAATAGACCTCCACTAATACCCTAATCCTTCATAGTTAACTCTTATGCAGAGAATCCCCGACTGGGCACCAAATGTTAAAGGCTATGTCCACCCTAAAATTTATTTTTTCATATAAGATCCCCCCTGGGCTCCCAGCCCCAACCGCTATATTTTTTTTTTTAGTAAAGCCCCCAAACTCTACTTACCTCCCCTCGATCCTCCGCCGCGCTCCCAGCCCTCTGCTTGCAAGGAAATGCAAGCAGAGGGCGGGACCGGCAGCGCGTCTGTGATTGGCTGAGCGGCAGCCAATCACAGACGCGGCTGCCGGCAGTCACTTCGCCGGAGGAAAGAGGAGAGGTAAGTAAGAGTTTGGGGAGCTTTCTAAAAAAAAAAATATGCGGTTGGGGCTGGGAGACATGGGGGAAATCATTACTGAAGGGTTTTGCTAGGGGGAGGGATAGTAGAACGGGAGGGAGAGGAGGGAGAGGGAGGGGAGGGAGGGGGGAGAAGGGCTGCAGTACGCATGGCAAAAATCTACCTGAGGCCAGCTAGCAGGCAGTGTCCTATATGGACTCTGCTAGCCTCCTGGTAGTATTTTTTGGGACTTTGGGGGGGGACTACAGGAGAACCCTATGGAGCTGGGATGTGAGGTAAGGATTAAACTACACTACATGGTGGGGCCAGTAGTTGGGGGGATTATAGTTTTGGGGGTGGACATGCCCTTTAAAGAACTACAACACTCAGAATTCACCATTGGCTAATAGGTAATTGCTTAATGTAATAAACTAACACCCCCAATATACTTATTAAAGGGTCACTATACTCACTTTCACTAGACAACTTTACAATATCTGGAAATACAATTTGAGAGAAGTAAAATGGTGGTACTCACATATTTATCTGTGTTTGCTTTGTCATTAAATTATTTATGTTTAGCGAGTGCTCCTAATTCCCCCACCCTCCCTTACTCACTGCCTTCTTGTAGTGTCTGCGACACTCATAAGTTTTGCACAGCCTCACCATGGACACAGCTCTGCTTGCACATCTCCCCCTCCCTCCCCCTTCTTTCTTTTCTCTTTAATGTTGCAGAAGAGGTCAGGGGTGGGTCACATATTATAATTTCTGCTTCTGTAAATGCTGTGATTTCAAATGATGATTTCTCAGAATCTACAGCTCAGATTAAAAATCCAAAATATGTTTTGGAGCAGAATCTTGCTGTATCTAAATTGAAAATTACATTTTTTAGAGTTAAGATGCTCTTTAAACTACTGCCTTTATCTTCCCAGTGGAATTACTTTAATTCATCCACACTGAAGGGCAGGCAGGCTATAATGCAGATATGAAAAGTTTTATGATTAAGGGAAATGGGGTATTAGACTTAAAACATTTCAACATGACCTTTACCAAAGCAACTAATTTAAACACACTTCTTTCCTTTCTTTGTAACTATAATTTGCATCAAATTATCCTTCTAGTCACTTTTAACTCCTCCTCCTCCCTAAGTCACTAGTTCAGGCATGCTCAGTATGCTCAGGCAGAAGGAGACCAGTCCAATGAGCTGCTTTGTATCCCCCTGTGGTAACAGGAGGTTGGTGTAACTTGTTTCACATGGGTATATCTTAGGTTAGGAATTCGGTGGTTTATTTGCTCTAAGTAAAACAAAATGTGAACAAATTTTTCCAGATGATTGGGAACTTTGTGAAAGCTTAGAGAAGACCTAAGGTGGCAGTCGGAATGGGACCTCAGGAAGGGGAGTACAAAATAAACTGTTTGACAGTGGTAAGATGTCCAGGTATTAATGAACAATAACACCCAGGGGCTAATGGGACTTGTAGTTCATCAGAGCTGGAGGGGATCATGGCTGGGGACTTCCTCTTATAGAGACAACCCCCTCTGTGTACAGAATTCTCATTATTCCAGCTGCTGTTAACATCACTTGGCTTTGTATAAATTACTTTCTTCCACATCAAATTGAGCTCATTAATCTCCTTAGAAAGGAATCTGCGCCTAGGCCTCTAACGGTTAAACCCCAATGATGGGGCAGGAAAGGTTAAGAGTCCTGACCAAGCCCCCGGTTTCCACCGACTCCCAGAAATTCCAGGAATGGGTTTAATCACCAACCAACAGAATGAGCGTACAATGGGATCCTTGTCAGGGCTAATGTGTTTCCCAAATGGAGGGAGCAGGATATACAGAGAACAGGTCCAAGCCATTGGGCAGGTATCCGCTGTGCAGGGGTTACTAGGGGTCGCTCAAAATACTCCATGGGGCCACATAAGGAGAAAAGGGCAACTCAAAAAAACAAAACAACACTTACCAATGCAATATTTGTACATTTTTTGCAACTTACTCCTGGCTTCATGATGTAAGGCAACCCCCCACCCCCCCCCCATACCCAGGTTATTCTGGAATATTGTGTGGGAGCTGCCATACAGTTATTAATCCAAATAACTAAACAGATTCTTGTTAAACAATTGTTCTGTGATTAAAGTAGAAAAAACAAAACTGAATGGATTGTATTATTATTTGAAATCCGCAGCATTGTGGGTAATTCATCTGAAATCCTTTAGGGCTCGTTCACACTAGGAACGAACAAAAACGCAACTTAAAAACGCATTGCGTTAAGTGACGTTTCAAAAGTTTTTGTGTCCGTTGCTGCCCGTTTGCGTGTGTGTTATTATCCGTTGTGTTTACATACATTTTAGCCCGCATTTTTAAAATTTTGAAGGGGGCAGGACAAAGAACACAAAATCATGATGTCACTTCCTGGGAGTGTGGGAAATGACATCACAGGAACTCCCAGACATCCTTTTCGAAAAACGGACACAAACGCAAACACGTGCGTTGTTATCCGTTGTACAGCATTTTCATGCATTCAAAATGTGTGCTGCAGTGCGTTTTTAAAACGGAAAGGAATATAACGCAGCAAGTGTGAACGATATTATGAAATCCTATGGAGTTTTAATGTCTGTCCGTTTTTTTTAAACGCTCCTGCGTTTCAAAAACAGATACAAACTGATGTAGTGTGAACGAGCCCTTAGATTTCATTCATTTCCTGATTTCTGTAGACCTTCTTTCTAGTGGGAAATAATTGGTTTTCTCATTGCTCAGTCTTTTTTATAGAAAGGTCGTGGTCAGATGACCCAATAGTTACTTTACAGCTCTGATGGGGGAGGGACTTGCTGGAGAACTCACTGAGAAACTATGGTGTCCAGGACACGCTCTAGAAGGAGGGCTTCAGAATTTAAGAACTCATCTAACCCAAATGTAAAAACTCACCACTTGTTACACTGGCCCCCAACCATTCAACTTACTCTTTAAACTATTCAACTATTTGTGTAGCCTCCAGCACCAAACGTGTCCTCCCACCTCTACAAAAGTTCACACCTCCCCCTACACCGCAAGTTTTGACTTTAGAGGGTGGACATGCCCTTTAAATGATTTCTCCACGTTTCTGCTGATTTCAGTGAGACGTACCACTATCTTTCAGTTTTAAATTATAGAATCCATTCAGGCTTACCGTAATTATATTGCCGGTAGAGTCCCTCCTGCTTGACTTCCGTGCTCGGAAAAGGCACGGGGGTTAAGCAGAAGGCGTCGGGGGGACGAAGGCTGGTAAGTAGATTTAGGGGCATCTTTATAAGCTGTAAACCTCATGAGGTCGAAGTTTACAGCCTTTTCCGAGCAGATACTGAATTTTCATTTAGGGGTGGACATACCCTTTAAATCTCATGCTTGTTTAGATTCCCCTAACCATCAGTTCTAAAACATTGCTACAATTCATTCCTTTCCAAAAGGAAATTTAAACATTTCCTGTTTTCTAGTATCCGCAGTTAATAATCTAATCCTCTGTGCCTCGCACTGCAGACAACGATGAAGATGGCTTGTGATTACCGTCTAGTAATATATTTAATTGGTTTAGGATTCACAATCGGGTGGGAAGGAGTCCAGGGAAAGTGTTTGGTTAATAGGAAAGAGGCCTGGCCATTAGGCCAATGCAGGAAGCTCGGTTGGTTCCTCTGTGTGCGCTGACGGAGTGAAAGTGACAAAGACTGATGGCTTCTCTGTGCAGTAAAACGCTCCCATCTCACACCTCATTGCTGGGCAGGGACTGTGACTGAGGGCAGTGTTGGATTAGCCAAGGGTCAAGCAACAAGGACTGAGCTGGAACAATCCCAGACTAGTACGCGGGCTATCCACAAAGCAATGATACACAATCCATATACCATCCATTCTACTCAGTATGACACCGTAGAGTTTACTCCACACGCACGGTCAAACCCTCAGGCTAAATATGTTAATCCAACTCTGTAACGCACTAGATTTTCCAGATTGTTCATATTTCAACACATAAAAAAATGCAATATACTGTATATATATATATGGCAGTTCTAATGGAACTCAATGGAATACAGAGCCAGGGGTATGTTTATAGGAGAAAAGAATAACCCCTTATGCGGTACATACAATACCCCAACAATGTAACTATAACGCCTGGGCTGATCATTTTGAAATTAATGTAACGTGATGCTGTAATATTAAAGGGTAACGCCACTGCTAAAATCACTTTTTCAATTCAGTTTTATTGAAGAACGGGAGCTAAAGGAGCGGTGTTTAACTTCCCGTTTTATTAAAGAACAGGAGGTAAGACTGACCTCCCGTTCTTCAATAAAACTGAATTGAAAAAAGTGATTTTAGCAGTGGAGATACCCTTTAACTGCAAATTACACATCACCCCTCTTGTCTACAGCAGGGGGAGCTGGTCCATAAACAAATCTAAATGGGGCAGCAGCAGGGAATGTTGGTACATATGCAGCTCTGATTGGGCCAGCAATAGGGAAAGTTGGTACATGTGCAGCTCTGATTGGGCCAGCAGCAGGGGAATCTGGTACATGCACATTTCTAAAGGATTTAAAGGAGAACTATTACGCATATGAAGTTTTTTTTAAAAAAAAAAACGTTAAAATGAAAGGTACCTGGGTAGGAAAGTAGAATTGGTGATTTCTACCTCCTAAAGTTAGTTCTGTTAGAAGTGCCAGCATGAAGAAAACTGCCAGGCTTCCTCATGTCTTAACGTTGTCTTTAATACAAACATGCCCAGGGCACTGACCTAGCAAATGAAAACTGCATGTGCTGGCACTCTTTAAAAAAATGATATTGGGAGGTTGGGAATAACCAATCCTACCTTCTTGTCCCAGGTACTTGTCATTTTAAAAAGTAAATTTTTACAGTGTAGTTGTTCTAGAAACAGAGATTGTAGTACTTGGCACCTTAAAGGGTATCTCCACTGGTATTAACAAAATTTGGGCATTTAGTTTTATTGAAGAACGGGAGGTAAAGGAGCTGTGTCTTACTTCCTGTTCTTCAATAAAACAATCAGGAGCCAGGAGAGAAGGTAAGGAACTTACCCAATCGCTCGCTGTCAGACTACGCGCCAGGAGAACGAGCAATCGGGTAAGTAACTTACCCTTCTCTCCTGGCTCCTGATCGTTTTATTGAAGAACGGGAGGTAAGACACAGCTCCTTTACCTCCCGTTCTTCAATAAAACTGAATTCCCAAACTTTATATTTTTAGTGGAGATACCCTTTAATTTTCTAAACTGTTGTCCGATTTAGCAGGTTACGGACTTCTGCCACCCACAAGCATCAATCCACAGAGGCCAAGGGCACCAAAAATAGCCGGGGCTTATTCAATAAGAGGCACTAAATTTAAAAAGGGAACATCTGATTGGATACTGCAAATTAACAGCTCAGGCACGTTTATGCACCTCTTATTAAATAAGCTTGGTGATCGAGTCCCTTTAAGAGGCCCTCCAGTGGGTGGACCAAACCTTGGTACATCAATCAGACCCCTCACTTATTTACCACCGCTAAGTGTCAGTTTGAAAGACCCGGTGGAGCCTGTGATATTCCTACCTTGCTAAATACTGTCAGGAGTTGGTAAAACCGCGGCCATGCAGATTTAAACAGCTGTTTCCTTTAAACTACAGGTGTTTCAATTGATTTGATAGGATTTCTGGCTTGTTCTGTTCCACTGGAAGATGCAGATCAATGAGGCACAGCAAGGGAAGGAGAAACCCATTAGATTCACTTGTTTAACCAACTAGGGAGGAAATTCAAATAAAATAGATTTGTGCAACTGGAGAGATAAAATAAACAGGGGGGGGATGTACTGCATTTGGATTCATTCTCCTATATCTGTATGTGGAATCAATACAATGCCTGCCCAACAGCACAATCTAATTTATAGCAATGAATGGACTGGTTGTTTTAAACTAAAGATCAAAATTACTTATTGTAACCACTAACCTTTTATTAAGGTAGATCAGTCTTAATATAAGCAATATGGCATCTGTACTGTACGAACAGGTCATTAAAAGGCATGTCCACCCTAACCCCCTGCTTGACTTGTTAGTTATCTGCCTGCAACCCCAACTGTGATATTTACCAGTTTATTACATAGATTTAGATATATACAGATATTCTCTCTTTTGTATTGGCAAAGGTATACGCCTCCTCACTCTGCTCAATGAGCTTTTTTTTAAAAACTTGAGCATGTGCAGGGGAAACGGCAGTATATCATTGGCTGTGATGTCAGCATTGAAAGTCTTAACTGACTGCATGGAGGGAGAGGTCCGCTTACTCACAATGATTATGTTTAAATATCCGGTTAGTTATGTCTAATAATGTGCTGAAAACATCGGTTGGGGTAGGTAACCAACAAGTGACCAGTTTTACATTTTAAAGGGCATGTCCGCCTGCAAAACAAACGTTGAACATACTGTAGAGGACCCTAGCCCACCCCCAACAGCCAGGTTTGCAGAACTCAATCCTTCGATCCTCTGGCGCTCTGATCTCAGCCCTCAGCTTGCCGGAACTGCAAACAGGCGGCTGGACCGGCAGCCGCGTCTCTGATTGGCTGAGAGGCAGCCAATTAGAGAGACAGCTGCCGCAATACAGAACACCGGGGGAACAAAGGATTGTAAGTAGAGTTCTGCAGCTTTTTTTTAACAAACAGACTTAGCAGTTTGGGGTGGGCGAGGGCGTTTTTAGGGGTAGGGCACCAGGCAGTAAAGAGGGCTCCAGAGGGATGGAGGGGGGAGGACATGCCAGCAGGAGGGCAAGTTGGATATCAAAACCGGTTCCTCTCTAGTATTTGACATTCCTGTCAGCATAGCCGGCACTGTGTCATTGGGTTTCCAGTCCATCTGCTGCTCTGTCAGAGAGAGGAAGTACTAAAGGCAGGGATGAGATAATCCGGCCTCACCTCTTCCTCTATCCTTTCCTCAGGAAATACACTTAGATCAGAGAGGAAGAGAGAAGTTTCGTTTCCTAGGCCTCTCCTGCCATTAACATTCATTTCCAGATATTAGGGACCTTGCTCACTTCTAGTACGTTCCCAGATAATCCAGACTCGGGAGAGAACATGGGCTAACTAACATGGCAGATGGAGCACAAATCAGTCAATGTTTGTCCTCGAGTTGGGTTGAGGTTTCTCTGTACTAAAACCAGGAACTCCCTATAACCTAAAGGCGGCCATACATGTGCCATTTCCACAGCATGTGTGCCGACAAATCACATTGGTATCTGATCGCATTGGTATCTGATCACATTGGTATCTGATCGCATTGGTACCTGATCGCATTGGTACCTGATCGCATTGGTACCTGATCGCATTGGTATCTGATCGCATTTGTATCTGATCGCATTGGTATCTGATCGCATTGGTATCTGATCACATTGGTATCTGTAGGCACACATGCTGTGGGGACCACACACACGCACCCAACTGTCCCCCATATATGGTATAGGGATTGGCCGGCCGTGCGGCCATACACAGTATGATCAGATCAGCTCCCTTTACTTTAAGTAGCCGTCGTTCCCAACCAACCGTAATGCCAACTACGGTCAGTCGTCAGCACTACGATTGGTCGGGAAGAGCCCCTAAACACTGATGATAATGGGTAAATCCTGTCATTCCCAATGGGATATACCCATTATCGATAGAGTGTATGGCCACCTAAAGACATCTATTGACCCATTCATCGATTTTAATTTGGCTTTCTAGAGCAATCAGCTGGTTGTCTACGTAGAACTCCAATAAGGGAAGAACCTGCTTAGTTTATGCCAACTGGATCGATGTTGATGAGGCTGGATATGAGGGGAGTTGCCCTCAGCCTGTGAGTAAGACTAAAAATCAGATTCCTAGCTCTACAAACCTATTGGTTTTGGCCTCTTCCTGCTGTTCCATTCTTTGTGCGAGGTGTGAACCAGGATAGTAGCTGGGAATCCTACTGCGGGTTTAATTGGCTGCTCCATTTGTATAAACTTCAGGCTGCCAGGAAAATGCGAGGATTCTTATTAACCTTCTATAAGCTATATAGCAATACGAGCAGGATTTATAGAATATTAGTGGGATATGTAGGTCTCCTTGTTTCCTGGTACTGGAAGATGCACAAGACATAGGAGCCTGAATGCAGCCATTAGCTGGGATCAAGTTACTGCAAAGTAAGCCAGGGAAGTGGAAACCAGAATCCCGGCACATTATGGATGTGAGTTTGTTCCTAAAGCTGTATTATATGTATATGTGGGCTTGAACTAGTAGCATTTGCCATGAAATGAGTATGTGCGCAAACAAGACTTCTAACATTAGAACATTAACAACTAAATGTGCCTCCAGAAATCTCCCTTTCTCTTAATACAGACGATAAGGAGACCTACCTTTCCTCTCCAGTTACTGCATAGATACTGTACACCCACAGAGCAGATATCAGGGAGACCTACCTCTCCTCACCACCCACTGTACAGATATCAGGGATACCTACCGCTCCTCTCCCTCACTGTACAGATATCAGGGAGACCTACCTCTCCTCACCACCCACTGTACAGATATCAGGGATACCTACCGCTCCTCTCCCTCACTGTACAGATATCAGGGATACCTACCCCTCCTCTCCCTCACTGTACAGATATCAGGGATACCTACCGCTCCTCTCCCTCACCGTACAGATATCAGGGAGACCTACCTCTCCTCACCACCCACTGTACAGATACTGTATCAAGGATTCCTTACCACCAACTCTACAGATATCAAGGATACCTACCGGTACTTCTCCTCTCCCCCACTGTACAGATATCAGGGATACCTACCCCTCCTCACCACCCACTGTACAGATATCAGGGATACCTACCCCTCCTTACCACCCACTGTACAGATATCAGAGATACCTACCCCTTCTTACCACCCACTGTACAGATATCAGGGATACCTACCCCTCCTCACCACCCACTGTACAGATATCAGGGATACCTACCGCTCCTCTCCCTCACTGTACAGATATCAGGGATACCTACCCCCTCCTCACCACCCACTGTACAGATATCAGGGATACCTACCTCTCCTCACCACCCACTGTACAGATATCAGAGATACCTACCCCTCTCACCAACCTCCTACCACCTGTACAGATATCGAGATACCTACCCGCCTACCACCCAACGTACAGATTCAGGATACCTACCCTCTCCACCACTTGTAAGATATCAGGGATACCTACCCTTCTACACCACCCACGTACAGATATCAGAGATACCTACCCCTCTACCACCCACTGTACAAGATATCAGGATACCTACCCTCTCTCACCACCCACTGTACAGATAATCAGGGATACCTACCCCTCCTCTCCCTCACTGTACAGATATCAGGGATACCTACCCCCTCTCTCCCTCACTGTACAGATATCAGGATACCTACCCCTCCTCACCCCCAACTGTACAGATATCAGGGATACCTACCCCCTCCTCTTCCTCACTGTACAGATATCAGGGATACCTACCCCTCCTCTCCGTCACTGTACAGATATCAGGGATACCTACCCCTCCTCTCCCTCACGTTACAGATATCAGGGATACCTACCCCCTCCTCTCCTCACTGTACAGATATCAGGGATACCTACCCCTCCTCTCCCTCACTGTACAGATATCAGGATACCTACCCTCCTCTCCCTCACTGTACAGATATCAGGGATACCTACCCTCCTCTCCCTCACTGTACAGTATCAGGTACAGGGATACCTCCCCCTCCTCTCCCTCACTGTACAGATATCAGGGATAACCTACCCCTCCTCTCTCCTCACTGTACAGATATCAGGGATACCTACCCCTCCTCCCCTCACTGTACAGATATCAGGATACCACCCTCCTCTCCCTCACTGTACAGATATCAGGGATACCTACCCCTCCTCTCCCTCACTGTACAGATATCAGGGATACCTACCCCTCCTCCCACCCACTGTACAGATATCAGGGATACCTACCCCTTCTCACCACCCACTGTACAGATATCAGAGATACCTACCCCTCCTTACCACCCACTGTACAGATATCAGGGATACCTACCCCTCCTCACCACCCACTGTAAAGATATCAGGGATACCTACCCCTCCTCCCCACCCACTGTACAGATATCAGAGATACCTACCCCTCCTTACCACCCACTGTACAGATATCAGGGATACCTACCCCTCCTCTCCCTCACTGTACAGATATCAGGGATACCTACCGCTCCTCTCCCTCACTGTACAGATATCAGGGATACCTACCCCTCCTCACCACCCACTGTACAGATATCAGGGATACCTACCTCTCCTCACCACCCACTGTACAGATATCAGAGATACCTACCCTCCTCACCACCCACTGTACAGATATCAGAGATACCTACCCCTCCTCACCACCCACTGTACAGATATCAGAGATACCTACCCCTCCTCACCACCCACTGTACAGGTATCAGAGATACCTACCCCTCCTCACCACCCACTGTACAGATATCAGGGATACCTACCCCTCCTCACCACCCACTGTAAGATATAGGATACCACCTTCTCACTCCCCACTGTACAGATATCAGAGATACCTACCCCTCCTTCCACCCCACTGTACAGATATCAGCGATACCTACCCCTCCTCACCACCCACTGTACAGATATCAGGGATACCTACCGCTCCTCTCCCTCACTGTACAGATATCAGGGATACCTACCCCCTCCTCTCCCTCACTGTACAGATATCAGGGATACCTACCCCTCCTCACCACCCAATGTACAGATATCAGGGATACCTACCCCTCCTCTTCCTCACTGTACAGATATCAGGGATACCTACCCCTCCCTCCCTACTGTACATAGACAGGGATACCTACCCCTCCTCCCTCACGTTACAGATATAAGGATACCTACCCTCCTCTCCTCACTGTACAGATATCAGGGATACCTACCCCTCCTCTCCCTCACTGTACAGATATCAGGGATACCTACCCCTCCTCTCCCTCACTGTACAGATATCAGGATACCACTCTCCTCTCCCTCACTGTACAGATATCAGGGATACCTACCCCCTCCTCTCCTCCCTGTACAGATATCAGGTGATACCTACCCCCTCCTCTCCCTCACGTACAGATATCAGGGATACCTACCCCTCCTCTCCCTCACCGTACAGATATGTGGGATACCTACCCCTCCTCTCCCTCACTGTACATATATCAGGGATACCTACCCCCTCCTCTCCCTCACTGTACAGATATCAGGGATACCTACCTCTCCTCTCCCTCACTGTACAGATATCAGGGATACCCACCCCTCCTCTTCCTCACTGTACAGATATCAGGAATACCTACCCCTCCTCTCCCTCACTGACAGATATCAGGGATACCTACCCCTCCTCTCCCTCACTGTACAGATATCAGAGATACCTACCCCCCTCCTCTCCCTCACTGTACAGATATCAGGGATACCTACCCCTCCTCTCCCTCACTGTACAGATATCAGGGATACCTACCCCCTCCTCTCCCTCACTGTACAGATATCAGGGATACCTACCCCTCCTCTTCCTCACTGTACAGATATCAGGGATACCTACCCCCTCCTCTCCCTCACTGTACAGATATCAGGGATACCTACCCCCTCCTCTCCCTCACTGTACAGATATCAGGGATACCTACCTCTCCTCTCCCTCACTGTACGATATCGGGATACCTACCCTCCTCTCCTCACTGTACAGATATCAGGGATACCTACCCCTCCTCTCCTCACTGTAGATATCAGGGATACCTACCCTCCTCTCCCCTCCACTGTACGGAGTATCAGGATACCTACCTCTCCTCTCCCTCACTGTACAGATATCAGGGATCCTACCCCTCTTCCCTCCCACTGTAAGATATCAGGGATACCACACCCTCTTCCTCACTGTACGGATATCAGGGATACCTACCCTCCTCTCCCCTCACTGTACAGATATCAGGGAACCTACCCCTCCTCTCCCTCACTGTAAGATATCAGGGATACCTACCTCCTCTCCCTCACTGTACAGATATCAGGGATACCTACCCCTCCTCTCCCTCACTGTACAGATATCAGGGATACCTACCCTCCTCTCCCTCACTGTACAGATATCAGGGATACCTACCCCTCCTCTTCCTCACTGTACGGATATCAGAGGTATCTACCCTCCTCTCCCTCACTGTACAGATATCAGGTGATACCTACCCTCCTCTCTCACTGTACAGATATCAGGATACCTACCCCTCCTCTTACCTCACTGTACAGATATCAGGGATACCTACCCCCTCTCCCTCACTGTACAGATATCAGGGATACCTACCCTCCTCTCCCTCACTGTACAGATATCAGGGATACCTACCCCTCCCTCCTCACTGTACAGATCATGGGATAACCTACCCCTCCTCTCCTCACTGTACGGATATCAGGGATATATTCTACCCCTCCTCTCCCTCACTGTACAGATATCAGGGTACCTCCCCTCCCTCATGTCAGATAAAGGATACCTACCTCCTCTCCCTCACTGTACAGTATCAGGGATACCTACCCTCCTCTCCCTCACTGTACAGATATCAGGATACCTACCTCTCTTCCCCACTGTACAGAATCAGGGTACCTACCCCTCCTCTCCTCACTGTACAGATATCAGGGATACCTACCCCCTCCTCTCCCTCACTGTACAGATATCAGGGATACCTACCCCCTCCTCTCCCTCACTGTACGGATATCAGGGATACCTACCCCCTCACTGTACAGATATCAGGGAAACCTACCCTCCTCTCCTCACTGTACAGATATCAGGGATACCTACCCCTCCTCTTCCTCACTGTACGGATATCAGGGATACCTACCCCTCCTCTCCCTCACTGTACAGATATCAGGGATACCTACCCTCCTCTCCCTCACTGTACAGATATCAGGGATACCTACCCCCTCCTCCCTCACTGTACAGATATCAGGGATACCTACCCCTCCTCTCCCTCACTGTACAGATATCAGGGATACCTACCTCTCCTCTCCCTCACTGTACAGATATCAGGGATACCTACCTCTCCTCTCCCTACTGTACAGATATCAGGGATACCTACCTCCTCTCCCTCACTGTACAGATATCAGGGATACCTACCCCTCCTCTCCCTCACTGTACAGATATCAGGGATACCTACCCTCCCTCTCCCTCACTGTACAGATATCAGGGATACCTACCCCTCCTCTCCCTCACTGTACAGATATCAGGGATACCTACCCCTCCTCTCCCTCACTGTACAGATATCGGATACCTACCCCCTCCTCTCCTCACTGTACAGATATCAGGGATACCTACCCCTCCTCTCCCTCACTGTACAGATATCAGGGATACCTACCCCTCCTCTCCCTCACTGTACAGATATCAGGGATACCTACCCCCTCCTCTCCCTCACTGTACGATATCAGGGGTACCTACCCCCTCACTGTACAGATATCAGGGATACCTACCCCTCCTCTCGCTCACTGTACAGATATCAGGGATACCTACCCCTCCTCTCCTCACTGTACAGATATCAGGGATACCTACCCCTCCTCTCCCTCACTGTACAGATATCAGGGATACCTACCCTCTCTCCCTCACTGTACAGATATCAGGGAAACCTACCCCTCCCTCCTCACTGTACAGATATCAGGGATACCTACCCCTCCTCCCTCCTCTCCCCACTGTACAGATATCAGGGATACCTCCTCTCCTCTCCCTCACTGTAGATATCGGATACCTACCTCTCCTTCCCTCACTGTACAGATATCAGGGATACCTACCTCTCTCCCTCTGTACAGATTCAGGGATACCTAACCCCTCCTCTCCCTCACTGTACAGATATCAGGGATACCTACCCCTCCTCTCCCTCAATGTACAGATATCGGGATACCATACCCCCCTCTCCCTCACTGTACAGATATCAGGGATACCTACCCCTCCTCTCCCCACTGTACAGATATCAGGGAAACTACCCTCTTCCCTCACTGTACAGTATCAGGGATACCTACCTCCTCCCTCCTCACTGTACAGATATCAGGGATACCTACCCTCTCTCCCTCACTGTACAGATATCAGGGATACTACCCCCTCCTCTTCCTCAATGTACGGTATCAGGACATCTACCTCTCCTCTCCCTCACTGTACAGATATCAGGGATACCTACCCCTCTCTCCTCACTGTACGGATATCAGGGATACCTACCTCTCTTCCCTCACTGTACAGATATCAGGGATACCTACCCCTCCTCTCCCTCACTGTACAGATATCAGGGATACCTACCCCCTCTCCCTCACTGTACGATATCAGGGATACTACCTCCTCTCTCCTCACTGTACAGATATCAGGGATACCTACCTCCTCTCCCTACTGTACAGATATCAGGGATACCTACCCCTCCTCGCCCTCACTGTACAGATATCAGGGATACCTACCCCTCCTCTCCCTCACTGTACAGATATCAGGGATACCCTACCCTCCTCTCCCTCACTGTACAGATATCAGAGTACACTACCCCTCCTCTCTCCTCACTGTACAGAGATCAGGATACCTACCCCTCCTCTCCCTCCACTGTACAGATATCAGGGATACCTACCCCCTCCTCTCCTCACTGTACAGATATCAGGGATACCTACCCTCCTCTCCCTCACTGTACAGGATATCAGGGAGAGACCTACCCCTCCTCCTTCCTCACTGTACGTATAAGGATCTACCCCTCCTCTCCCTCACTGTACAGATATCAGGGATACCACCCCTCCTCTTCCTCACTGTACGGATATCAGGGATACCTACCCCCTCCTCTCCCTCACTGTACAGATATCAGGGATACCTACCCCTCCTCTCCCTCACTGTACAGATATCAGGGATACCTACCCTCCTCTCCCTCACTGTACGGATATCAGGGTACCTACCCTCCTCTCCCTCACTGTACAGATATCAGGGGATACCTACCCCTCCTCTCCCTCACTGTACGGATATCAGGTGATACTACTCTCCTCTCCCACGTACGATATCAGGGATACCTACCCTCCTCTCCCTCACTGTACAGATATCAGGGATATCTACCCCTCCTCTCCCTCACTGTACAGATATCAGGGATACCTACCCCTCCTCTTCCTCACTGTACGGATATCAGGGATACCTACCCCCTCCTCTCCCTCACAGTACAGATATCAGGGATAACCTACCACCTCCTCCCCCCTGTAAGATATCAGGGATACCTACCCTCCTCTTCCTCACTGTACAGATATCAGGGGACCTACCCTCCTCTCCCTCACTGTACAGATATCAGGGATACCTACCCCTCTCTCACTCACTGCAGTATCAGGGATACCTACCCTCCTCTTCCTACTGTACGGATATCAGGGATATCTACCCCTCCTCTCCCTCACTGTACAGATATCAGGGATACCACCCCTCTCTTTACTCACTGTACAGATATCAGGGATACCTACCCTCCTCTCCACCTGTACAGATATCAGGGATACCTTCCCCTCCTCTCCCTCACTGTACAGATATCAGGGATACCTACCCCTCCTCTCCCTCACTGTACAGATATCAGGGAACCACCCCTCCTCTCCCTCACTGTACAGATATCAGGGATACCTACCCCTCCCTTCCTCACTGTACGATATCAGGGTATCTACCCCTCCTCTCCTCACTGTACAGATATCAGGGAACCTACCCTCCTCTCCTCACTGTACAGATATCAGGGATACCTACCCTCCTCTCCCTCACTGTACAGATATCAGGGATACCTACCCCTCCTCTCCCTCACTGTACAGATATCAGGGATACCTACCTCCTCTCCCCTCACGTACATATAGGGATACCTACCCCTCCTTCCCTCACTGTACAGAATAAGGGAACCTAACCCCTCCTCTCCTCACTGTACAGATATCAGGGATACCTACCCCTCCTCTCCCTCACTGTACAGATATAGGGATACCTACCCCCTCCTCTCCCTCACTGTACGGATATCAGGGGTACCTAACCCCCTCCCCCTGTACAGATATCAGGAAACCTACCCCTCCTCTCGCTCACTGTACAGATATCAGGATACCTACCCCTCCTCTCCTCACTGTACGGATATCAGGGATACTCCCCCCCCCCTCCTCTCCCTCACTGTAACATATCAGGGATACCTACCCCTCCTCTCCCTCACTGTACAGATATCAGGGATACCTACCCCCTCTCCCTCACTGTACAGATATCAGGGTACCTACCCTCCTCTCCCTCAATGTACAGATATCAGGGATACCTACTCTCCTCCTCCTCATGTACGGATATCAGGGATACCTACCTCTCCTTCCCTCACTGTACAGATATCAGGGATACCTACCTTCTACTCCCTCACGTACAGATATCAGGGATACCTACCCTCCTCCCCTACGTAAAGATATCAGGGATACCTACACCCTCTCCTCTCCCTCACATGTACAGATATCAGGGATACCTACCCTCCTCTCCCTCACTGTACAGAATCAGGGATACCTACCTCTCCTCTCCCTCACTGTACAGATTTCAGGGAAAACCTACCCTCTCTTCCCTCACTGGTACAGATATCAGGGATACCTACCCCTCCTCTCCCTCACTGTACAGATATCAGGATACCTACCCCGCCTCCTTGTCGATATCGGATCTACCTCTCCCCCTACTCGATACAGGGGTACCTACCCTCACTGTACAGATATATAGGGAAACCTACCCCTCCTCTCACACTGTACAGATATCAGGGATAACCTACCCTCCTTCTTCCTCAGTGTACAGATTATCAGGGATACCTACCCCTCCTCTCCCTCACGTACAGATATCGATACCTACCCTCCTCTCCTAGTACAGAGATACAGGGATACCACCCCTCCTCTCCCTCATGTACAGATATCAGGATTATACCTACCCCTCCTTCCCTCACTGTAAGATATCAGGGATACCTACCTTCCATCTCCCCACTGTACGGATATCAGGGATACCTACCCCCTTCCTCACTGTTTTTTACAGATATCAGGGTACCTACTCTACTCTCCCTCACTGTACAGATATCAGGGATACCTACCCCTCCTTCCTCACTGTACAGATATCAGGGATACCTACCCCTCCTCTCCTCACTGTACAGATATCAGGGGAACCTACCCCTCTCTCCCTCACTACAGATATCAGGGATACTACCCCCCTCTCCCTCACTGTAACAGATATCAGGGTAACCTACCCCTCCTATCCCATCCTGTACAGATATCAGGGATACCTACCTCTCCTCCCCTCACTGTACAGATATCAGGGATACCTACTCTCCTCATCCTCCCTGTACAGATATCAGGGATACCTACCCCTCCTCTCCTCACTGTACGGAATCAGGGATATCTACCCCTCCTCCCTCACTGTACAGATATCAGGGATACCTACCCTCTCTCTCCCACTGTGACGATATCAGGGATACCTACCTCTCCTCCCTCGTACAGATATCAGGGATACCTACCCCTCCTCTCCTCACGTACAAGATTAGGGATACCTTACCCCTCTCTCCTCACTGTACGGATATCAGGATACCTACCCTCCTCTCCCTCACTGTCACAGATATCAGGGATACTACCTCTCCTCTCCCTCAATGTACAGATATCAGGGATACTACCTCCCCTCTCCCTCACGTACAGATATCAGGGATACCTACCTCTCCTCTCCCTCACTGTACAGATATCAGGATACCTACCCCTCTCTCCTCACTGTGTACGGGATATCAGGGATATCTACCCTCCTCCTCTCCCTACGTGTACAGATGATCAGGGATTACCACCCCTCCTCTACTCACTGTACAGATATCAGGGATACCTTACCCTCTCTCTTTACTCACTGTACAAGATATCAGGGGATACCTACCCCTCCTCTCCTCATGTACAGATATCAGGGATACCTACCCCTCCCTCTCCCTCACGTACAGATACAGGGAACCTACCCCTCCTCTCCCTCACTGTACAGATATCAGGGATACCTACCTCTCCTCTCCACTGTACGGATATCAGGGATATCTACCCCTCATCTACCCTCAACTGTTACGGATATCAGGGATACCTACCCTCCTCTCCCTCACGTACAGATATCAGGGATACCTACCTCCTCCCCTCACTGTACAGATATCAGGGATACCTACCCTCCTCTCCTCACTGTACAGATATCAGGGATACCTACCTCTCTCTCCCTCCACTGTACAGATATCAGGGAACCACCCTCTCTCATCAATGTACGATATTAGGGATAACCTACCCCCTCCTCTCCCTCACGTACAGATATCAGGATACCTACCCCTCTCTCCTCACTGTACAGATATCAGGGATACCTACCCCTCCTCTCCTCACTGTACAGATATCAAGGATACCTACCTCTCCTCTCCCTCACCTGTACAGAGAATCAGGTATACCTACCCCTCCTTCCCTCACTGTACAGATATCAGGATAAACCTACCCCCTCTCTTCCTCACTGTACAGATATCAGGGGATACCTACCTCTCCTCTCCTCAGTACGATATCAGGATACCTACCCTTCCTCCCTCACTGTACAGATATCAAGGATACTACCTCTCCTCTCCCTCACTGTACAAGATATCAGGGATACCTACCCTCTCTCCCCTCACTGTACAGATATCAGGGATACCTACCCCTCCTCTCCCTCACTGTACAGATATCAGGGATACCTACCTCTCCTCTTCCTCACTGTACAGATATCAGGGATACCTACCTCTCCTCTCCCTCACTGTACAGATATCAGGGATACCTACCCCTCCTCTCCCTCACTGTACAGATATCAGGGATACCTACCCCCCCTCACTGACAAGATATCAGGGAAACCTACCCTCCTCTCCTCACTGTACAGATCAGGGATACCTACCCTCCTCTCCTCACTGTACGATATCAGGGAACCTACCCTCCTCTTCCTCACTGTACGATATCAGGGATACCTTACCCCTCCTCTCCCTACTGTACAGATATCAGGGATACCTACCCTCCTCTTCTCACTGTACGGATAATCAGGGATACCTACCCCCTCTTCCTCACTGTAGGATATCAGGGATACCTACCCCTCCTACTCCCTCACTGTACAGATATCAGGGATAACCTACCTTCTCCCTCACGTTACAGATATCAGGGATACCTACCCCTCCTCTCCTCACTGTACAGATATCAGGGTACCCCTACCCCCTCCGTCTCCCTCACTGTAAAGATATCAGGGATACCTACCTCTCCTCTCCCTCACTGTACGATATCAGGGATACCTACCTCTCTACCCTCACTGTACAGATATCAGGGATACCTACCTCACTCCACTGTACAATATCGGGAAACTACCCCTCCTCTCCCTCACTGTAAAGATATCAGGGGAACTACCCCTCCTCCCCTCATGTAAGATTCAGGGATACCTACCCTTCCTCTCCCTCCCCTGTACAGATATCAGGGATACCTACCCCTCCTCTCCCTCATGTACAGATATCAGGGAAACCTACCCTCCTATCCCTCACTGTACAGATATCAGGGAACCTACCCTCCTCTCCCTCACTGTACAGATATCAGGGAACCTACCCCTCTCTCCTCACTGTACAGATATCAGGGATACCTACCCCTCCTCTCCTCACTGTACGGATATCAGGGGTACCTACCCCTCACTGAAGATATCAGGGAACCTACCCTCCTCTCCTCAGTACAGAATCAGGGAACCTACCCCTCCTCTCCTCACTGTACAGATATCAGGGATACCTACCCCCTCCTCTCCCTCAGTACAGCTATCAGGGATACCTACCCCTCCTCTCCCTCACTGTACAGATATCAGGGATACTACCCCTCATCTCCCTCACTGTACAGATATCAGGATACCTACCCCTCCTCTCCCTCACTGTAAGATATCAGGGATACCTACCTCTCCTCTCCTCACGTACGGATATCAGGAGTACCTACCTCTCCTCTCCCTCACTGTACAGATATCAGGGATACCTACCTCTACTCTCCCTACTGTACAGATTATCAGGGATACCTACCCCTCCTCTCCTCACTGTACAGATATCAGGGATACCTACCCCTCCTCTCCCTCACTGTACAGATATCAGGGATACCTACCCCTCCTTCCCTCACTGTACAGATATCAGGGATACCTACCCCTCCTCTCCCTCACTGTACAGATATCAGGGATAAACCTACCCCTCCTATCCCTCAGTACAGATATCAGGGTACCTACCTCTCCTCTCCCTCACTGTACAGATATCAGGGATTACCTACCTCCTCTCCCTCACTGTACAGATATCAGGGATACCTACCCCACTCCTCTTCTCAATGTACGATATCAGGGACATTACCCCTCTCTCTCCTCACTGCTAACAGATATCAGGGATACCTACCCCTCCTCTCCTCACTGTACGATATCAGGGATACCTACCCTCTCCTCTTCCCTCACTGTACAGATAAGAGGATACCTTACCCCTCTTCCCTCACTGTACAGATATCAGGGATACCACCCTCCTCTCCCTCCACTGTACAGATATCAGGGAATACACCCCCTCTCCTCACTGTACAGATATCAGGGATACCTAACCTCCCTTCCTCACTGTAGAGATATCAGGGATACTACCCCTCCTCTCCCTCACTGTACAGATATCAGGGATACCGACCCCTCCTCTTCTCATGTTACAGATATCAGGGGATACTACCCCTCCTCTCTCACTTAAGAATCAGGGATACTACCCCTCCTCTCCCTCACTGTACAGATATCAGGGATACCTACCCCTCTCTCCTCTACTGTACAGATATCAGGGATACCTACCCCTCCTCTCCCCACTGTACAGATATCATGGGATACCTACCCCTCCTCTTCCTCACTGTACAGATAAGCAGGGATACCTACCCTCCTCTCCTCACTGTACAGAATCAGGGATACCTACCCCTCCTTCCCCCCTTCACTGTAACAGATATAGGGATACCTACCCCTCCTTCCCTCACTGTACAGATATCAGGATACCTACCCTCCTCTCCCTCACTGTACAGATATCAGGGATACCTACCCCTCCTCTCCCTCACTGTACAGATAATCAGGGGGATACTACCCCTCCTCTAACCTATGTACAGATATCAGGGATACCTACCCCCTCCTCTCCCTCATTGTAAGATATCAGGGATACCTACCCTCTCTCCCTCACTGTACAGATATCACGGGAACCTAACCCCTCCTCCCTCCACTGTAAGATATCAAGGATTACCTACCTCCTCTCCCTCACTGTACAGATATCAGGTATAACCTAACCTCCTCTCCCTCACTTACAGAATCAGGTATACCTACCCCTTCTTCCTCACTGTACAGATATCAGGGATACCTACCTCTCCTCTTCTCACTGGTACGGATATCAGGGATACCTACCTCTCCTCTCCCTCATACAGATCTAGGGATACCTCCCCCTCCTCTCCCTCACTGTACAGATATCAGGGATACTACCCTCCCCTCACTGTACAGATATCAGGGAAACCTACCCCTCCTCTCGCTCACTGTAGCATGACAGATATCAGGGTACCTAACCCCTTCTCCTCACTGTACGGATATTCAGGGATACCTACCCCCTCCCTCTTCCTCACGTAACGGATATCAGGGATACCCTACCCTCCTCTCCCTCACTGTACAGATATAAGGGATACCTACCCCTCCTCTTCCTCACTGTACAGGAATATCAGGGATACCTACCCCTCCTCTTCCTCATGTACGGATATCAGGGATACCTACCACCTCCTCTCCCTCACGTACAAGATATCAGGGATACCTACCCCTTCTCTCCCTCACTGTACAGATATCAGGGATACCTCCCTCCTCTCCTCACTGTACGGATATCAGGGATACCTACCTTCCTCTCCCTCACTGGTACAGATATCAGGGATACCTTACCACCTCCTCTCCCTCACCTGTACAGATATCAGGGATACCTACCCCTCTCTCCTCACTGTACAGATATCAGGGATACCTACCCCTCCTCTCCCTCAATGTACAGATATCAGGGATAACCTACCTCTCCTCTCCTCACTGTACGGATATCAGGGAGTACCTACCCTCTCTCCCTCACTGTACAGATATCAGGGGTACCTACCACTTCCTATCCCTTCACTGTACAGATATCAGGGATTACCTACCCCTCCTCTCCTCACTGTACAGATATCAGGGATACCTACACCCTCCTCTCCCTCACTGTACAGATATCAGGGATAACCTACCCCTCCTCTTCCTCATGTACAGATATCAGGGATACCTACCTCTCTCTCCCTCACTGTACAGGATATCAGGGGTACCTACCCCTCTCTCTCCCTCACTGTACAGATATCAGGGATACCTACCTCTCCTCTCCACACGTACGGATATCAGGGATACCTACTCTCCTTCCCTCACTGTACAGATATCAGGATACCTACCTCTTCTCCTCACTGTACAGATTCAGGGATCCTACCCCTCCCTCCCTCACTGTACAGATATCAGGGATACTACCCCTCCTCTCCCTCACTGTACAGATATCAGGGATACCTACCTTCCCTCCCCTCACTGTACAGATATCAGGGAACCTACCCCTCCTCTCCATCACTGTACAGATATCAGGGAAACACCCCCCTATCTCTGTAAGATATCAGGGATACCTACTCCTCTCCCTCACTGTACAGATATCAGGGATACCTACCTCTCCTCTCCCTCACTGTACAGATATCAGGGATACCTACCCCCTCCTCTTCCTCATTGTAGGATATCAGGGACTCTACCCCTCCTCTCCCTCACTGTACAGATATCAGGGATACCTACCCCTCCTCTTCCTCACTGTACGGATATCAGGGATACCTACCTCTCCTCTCCCTCACTGTACAGATATCAGGGTACCTACCTCCTCTCCCTCACTGTACAGATATCAGGGATACCTACCCCTCTCCCCTCACTGTACGGATATCAGGGATACCTACCTCTCCCCTCTCCCTCACTGACAGATATCAGGGATACCTACCTTCCTCTCCCTCACTGTACAGATATCAGGGATACCTACCTCTCCTCTCCCTCACTGTACAGATATCAGGGATACCTACCCTCTCTTCCCTCACTGTACAGATATCAGGGATAACCTACCCCTCCTCTCCCCACTGTACAGATATACAGGGATACCTACCCCTCCTCTCCCTCATCTGTTACAGATATCAGGGAAAACCCATCCTCTCCCTCACTACGGATATAGGGGTACCTACCCCCTCATCTCCCTCACTGTACAGAATTAACCAAAAAAAATTTTTCCCCAAGGGGGGATAACCTACCCCCCCTCCTCTCCCTCACTGTACAGATATCAGGGATACCTACCCCTCCTCTCCCTCACTGTACAGATATCAGGGATACCTACCTCTCCTCTCCCTCACTGTACGGATATCAGGGGTACCTACCCCCTCCTCTCCCTCACTGTACAGATATCAGGGATACCTACCCCCTCCTCTCCCTCACTGTACAGATATCAGGGGTACCTACCCCTCCTCTCCCTTGCTGTACAGATATCAGGGATACCTACCTCTCCTCTCCCTCACTGTACGGATATCAGGGGTACCTACCCCCTCCTCTCCCTCACTGTACAGATATCAGGGGTACCTACCCCTCCTCTCCCTCGCTGTACAGATATCAGGGATACCTACCCCTCCTCTCCCTCACTGTACAGATATCAGGGATACCTACCTCTCCTCCTTATACACAGATATTGGAGACAACAAAAAGTAATACTTTTTTTTAGTCCAGTTGCATTTACTTTAATGAGAAATATAAATTATAGACTTTACTGAGGATTACATATAACTACTGTAGGCAACAGTTGCAACACCTCTTAAATTAGAAGCATTGAGGAGAAATCATCTGTAATATTTCCTGATTCTGTAGCCCTCCTACCAAGCAATTTATGATTGGATGTTTGACAGCTATACAGAGGTTACAGAAAGGTCAGCTAATAATTACTTCTCAGATCATGAATAGGCAGAGATGGGTTAAGAATGCACTGAGCATGTGCAACTGTGAAAAAGTTTCCAGGGCTTCCTAGTGGCTAATAAACCATTTCTCCAAAATGCTGCGATTTGAGACGTGTATTGTGAATTGTGTGAATTATGGGATCCATTCAGGCTTATTTTTATTTTAGCTTTAATATTCCTGTAATATTATTATTTCATATTTAATGACCTGGATGGCTGAAAACCTTTATATAAATGCAGTGCAAAGTGCATTTGTACTTCCATACAAAAACATATCTGTCACATGTCAGACATACTACTCAATTATCTGTGACTTCTATAATATTCAATATACAGAAAAATCTTTTAAAGGGGGACATTGTCCCTGTTGTCAGTGATAAAGGAAGTAATGGTGGTAGTATGGAAGGTTGAATAAAAACAAAAACCCATCTACTCCGTCTGTTATATAGACATTATGGGTAGGGTATAAAGGTTACATAGTAACATAGTATTGGAGGTTGTATAAAGACATACGTCCATCTAGTCCAACCTTTATATCCTACCCATAATGTCTGTAAAACAGTTACATAGTAACATAGTATTGGAGGTTGTATAAAGACATACGTCCATCTAGTCCAACCTTTATACCCTACCCATAATGTTTGTATAACAGTTACATAGTAACATAGTATTGGAGGTTGTATAAAGACATACGTCCATCTAGTCCAATCTTTATACCCTACCAATAATGTCTGTCTAACAGTTACATAGTAACATAGTATTGGAGGTTGTATAAAGACATACGACCATCTAGTCCAACCTTTATACCCTACCAATAATGTCTGTCTAACAGTTACATAGTAACATAGTATTGGAGGTTGAATAAATACATACGACCATCTAGTCCAACCTTTATACCCTACCAATAATGTCTAACAGTTACATAGTAACATAGTATTGGAGGATGTCTAAAGACATACGTCCATCTAGTCCAACCTTTATACCCTACCCATAATGTCTGTACAACCGTTACATAGTAACATAGTATTGGAGGTTGTATAAAGACAATAACAACGTGCATCTTATGTGCCAACCTTATACCCTACCCATAATGTCTGTCTAACCGTTACATAGTAACAATATATGGAGGATTGTCTAAAGATATACTTCCATCTAGTCCACCTTTATACCCTACCATAATGTCTGTCAACGGTACTATGTAACATAGTATTGGAGGATGTCTAAAGACATACGTCCATCTAGTCCAACCTTTATACCCTACCCATAATGTCTGTACAACCGTTACATAGTAACATAGTATTGGAGGTTGTATAAAGACATACGTCCATCTAGTCCAACCTTTATACCCTACCCATAATGTCTGTCTAACAGTTACATAGTAACATAGTATTGGAGGATGTATAAAGATATACTTCCATCTAGTCCAACCTTTATACCCTACCGATAATGTCTGTCAAACGGTTACATAGTAACATAGTATTGGAGGTTGTATAAAGACATACGTCCATCTAGTCCAACCTTTATACCCTACCCACAATGCCTGTCTAACAGTTACATAGTAACATAGTATTGGAGGTTATATAAAAGATATACGTCCATCTAGTCCAACCTTTATATCCTACCCATAAGGTCCGTATAACAGTTACATAGTAACATAGTATTGGAGGTTGTATAAAGACATGTCCATCTAGTCCAACCTTTATACCCTACCTATAATGTCTGTATAACAGTTACATAGTAATATAGTATTGGAGGTTGTATAAAGACATACGTCCATCTAGTCCAACCTTTATACCCTACCCATAATGTCTGTCTAACTTTTAATTTAAGGGAACCAAAAAAAATATTCTGAAAGAGGGAAAAATATTCCTTCCTGACTCCAAATGGTAATCGGGAAGGATCCCTGGATCAACCAGAACAATATGTATTAATATTAGTAAGAGATCCTGTATAGCTGTACATTCCCATAACATTATTGACTCCTATTTATCTATTATTATAGATTACACAGAGTCTGACAGGTTTATCATGGTTACATGTGTGCTTTCCTCTGGGCCTCAGTAAATGGTTAACTCATAAAGAAATCATCTTTCTGGACCTTGTTTCCAAATGTAAGGCAGCAGGATAGTAGCAAGTTATTGGTAGGATTTCCAATAAGGCACCCAGAGGTCAGGGTTGGCTCGGGCCCTGCCCCGTAACACTGTATCTGCAAAGTGATCAGATACTTTAGCTGTGCTGCAAAACATTTCATGCTCAATAAGCTCCTCAATGATTAGTTGTCACACAGCCTCCGATTTATAGCCCAGTACGGGGGAGGCTTCCTTGCTGAAGACCATTCACAGGCAAATGGGAATATCTGTAATTAGCTGGACCTTGGTACTGCAGAAAAGAGTATTGCATTGGGATAAACCGGTCCTGCTTGGTTGAGTTGACCGATACCTTTTATTGGCAAAATAGATCTGAGTTGTCCAAAAAGCAGGTCATTTCTAATTTGCTAGGTAGCCAATAAAATACCAACTCCGCATTTCAGCTGATTAGAAATAATACTGGAACTACCACCACTGAATGGGAAACTGGGGGTGATTTAAACAAACCCAAATATCTACAACTCTTGGCTGATCGGCGGGACGGCAGGGTATGGGAACTATGGACCCTCTATCTTTTGCCTGTGCTGTTAATCTGTAAACCCGTCTCTTACATTAAAATAAAAAGTGAAATGAGCTTTAGAGAGCAGGCAAACCTAATGGGTTCCCTATGTCTATGTATAGTCAGTGTTGGGGTGCATCTGGGTTTTGCTTGGGGCTGTGGCAAACCTAATGGGTTCCCTATGTCTAAGTATAGTCAGTGTTGGGGTGCATCTGGGTTTTGCTTGGGGCTGTGGCAAACCTAATGGGTTCCCTATGTCTATGTATAGTCAGTGTTGGGGTGCATCTGGGTTTTGCTTGGGGCTGTGGCAAACCTAATGGGTTCCCTATGTCTATGTATAGTCAGTGTTGGGGTGCATCTGGGTTTTGCTTGGGGCTGTGGCCTCCTATTTACGCTCCTGGTGGAAATTCAGTTTGATTTATTTAAAAAAAAAAAACAAAAAGAACAAAAACTTAGCATGAGGTTAATTAAATTTTTATAGATTTTTTTTTAGAATCAATTTGCTTTATTTAATTTGTACTGTAAATTGTATTTTATTAATCTACGTATATTCATCTACATTTGCAGTTAGGTTTTCCTTGTTTAATTCTTGTGGGAAAGGGAGTGATCGAGTCCTCCTACCAGTACCTTCCTGCATGCAGTCCTCCTACTCCCTGCATGCAACCCTGCCCGACAGCCACACCCATTTTTACAATTGGTGCACATGTGCAGATGCCAGATGGGAGGGACTACTGGGAGGATATCTCTCAATGCAAGCGCTTTTTGAAGATTAAACGTCCTAAGGCTGAGGCCACACTAAGCACGCGTAATCATATTCGCTTGGGGATCAGAGCGCATGCGAATTGCATCAAAAATGGTGATCGTATGCGTTCTGATCAACGGATCGCATCTCAAATAGCCCCAGTGGCAACTCCAATTGGGCAACACTAGTGTGTGCTTTTTAAAAAGCGACTGGATCAGGTGTTGAAACAGCCTGATGTGCCTTGCTCTAACCCTAGTAATACTCCATCTTCCTGTGAATTATATATTAACGGTAGGGGTTTTTTTTAAACATCTTTGACGCCATATTGTTTGTTTAAATATTTGGCAAAGCCCATTGAAAGTGTACTAAGGTATGAATAAAATGTCTCACCAGGAACAACAATTTGTTTAAAGGGCATGTTTAAATGGCTTTTGTCATATGGACAGCCAGAAATAGGAGGGGAGGTGTAATTAAGGTACACACCCCCAACATGACCTCCACCCTGCATGGCCATTATTTATATAAAAACTATGAATCAGATACAACTAAAACTTTATTAGGTTATTAATAACAAACTTCAGAGGCTAACAAAGCAGTTTCCCAATCTGATAAAAAGTGGGTTTGAATTGCAACACTGCATCAATAAATTCAACAAGAGCCAGGCTGTATTGGTTGCAGTGTGTATTTTATCTATCTTCACTGTTAGTCTTTGATTCGGCAGGGAGGTTTTATTAAACAAGCTTGCTGGATGTTCCTTAAAGGGTTTAGTCATCCGCAGACTGCCAGGTTTAATTTAGGAGTAATTTAGCAAAACATTCAGGATTTATGACTCAGGCACCTGCTTTAAAATTCGAGGTCAGGGTAATTAAATGGGACATTATAGTGATCAGTTATAAATACAGAAAACAATTAAAATGTTATATATAAATATAGTTTTTCTATTTCTTGATGAGTGAAACAAGGACACTCCTATGTCTATGATGCTGCTCCATTAGTTTGGTACCATTTTTTATAATCTGCCACCAGAGGTCACTTTTTCACTATAGTTTATGGAGGAGAGTAAACTGCACAATCTTTTCTCTTTATCTGTATTTTTTATACTGTTTGCAGGACGGATTGTGCACTAATGGGTGCTTCTGGTGCGACACGACTCTTTAGTCGCACGCGCACTGGAACTGGAAATTCCAATCAACTTTGCCAACTTGCCACTCCTAGGCAAAAACAGGAAGTAGGGGTACTCACTACTACCTCCCAAAACATTAAACAATGCAGGTTACTGAATTGTGAGTATGGATAAATGGATGTCCTTTATAAATAACATTTGCTTGTTTTCTATATTGTATTTATTTTCTTTTACAGTGCTGAACACATAAAAATTAGATTGATACACATCAGGCCTTGTAATAAACAGCTTACAATCTAATGTCACACATACAGTCTATGAGTATGTCTTTAGCACTGTCGGCGGAGCCTGGAACAAGCACAGAGAAATCGTATTAACTCTTTGCAGATGAAATTAACTGTAGATTTGAACCTAGAACTACTGCAGAGAATTTGCTACCAGCAACGCTTTCCCCGACATCTGTATTTACATTATATTCAATAGATGGACAGCCCAGAGTATTTTCCATTAGTGTTTTATCTTGTGTTTATTAGAGATGTCCGAACTTCACAAAATCCGGTCCGCTCGAGGATCCGCGAATTTTCGAAAAAATTCGAAAATTCGAAAATCCGCGAGCGGACCCATTAAAATGTAAAATACCATGGAAATTACGATATTTTCCGTATTTTCGAAAATTTTCGAAATTACGGATTTCTGCGTATTTTTGCAAATTTTCGAAAATACGAGAAAACTAGTATTTTCGAAAATTTTTGAAAATATGTATTTTCGAAAATACGTGTTTATGAAAATAAGAGAAATCTTTGCATTTTCGAAAATTTTCGAAATTACGGGTTCTCGAAAACCCGTAATTTAGAAAATTTTCGAAAATATAAAAAATCCGCGAATCGGAAGTTCGGAGGGCGGAAAATCCGGAAAAATCGCCGTCCGCGAAGGGGATAAATCCGCGGCGGATCCGGGTTCGGATCCGCGAACCGGCCATCCCTAGTGTTTATACGTCTTACATATCATAGCCAGCAGTAAGGCAGGGGGCTATAATGTTTAATCAACGTCAGTAGCGCTGCAAGGGGGACCAGTGCTGCCCCCGACATATGTGTTTAGGTGCCAATAAGGCTGTGTACACACTGACAGAAAATGTCTGATATTTCCCAAAGATGGTTGAGGTGGTTAAACAGACCGGAATGTCTACAATTTGTGCACAACTTTATTTTTTTTGACCATATCCTGCATTAACATAAAACTTCTGCATTCTCACGAAAATCAGTCGTATAAAGTGGGCACAATTGCCGTAAGATAATTTAGATTGGATTCCTAAACATGGATGTACAGTTTTGCCCAGACATTCAAATTGGGTAAGAACTACAGTATAAGGGCTAGTAAACAAGCACATCATTTCGGGGCGGCCAACCAATTTTTCTGTGTATCGGTAGGTCGACCCGAAATAATGAAGGTGTTTCTGTGTATGCATGCAATAGATGTCTGTCGTCCTTTCATTCAAATCTGACAAAATTACAGGCTATCGTGGGCCGCAAGAATTGGTTGCGGTGAACCGATGGGCACGGCTACGTTCGCTTGGACCAACACTAATTTGGCCCTGCCTAGGTGAACGGTCGACCGGGCCAAATAATCTCGCCATGTGTACCAGCATTTAAGGCATTTTATCTGCAAATCGACAAATAATTTATTTGCATTACTTTGCCTGGAAAATGCAGAAGATATTTGCCTGTGTATACCAGCCCTAAGCATCGCGGTATACAGTACTGACTGAATAATGGCATGTTCCCTGGATACCACCCATCTGGCACAGTGCGGAGATAGTTCCTTGCTGGAGATGACTACAACTTAACAGGTTCTATGCCAGGTGTAGTTTTTCACATCTGTCTTATGGTCTCTGACATGGATTGTTTTTTTTTTGTCTTGCTCAAGCAAACAGTAGGTTGTCCTTTGTACAGGGAAAGACTGTGATGTCATAAAGGTCACATGGACAGAAAAAGCAGGCACGACTGGATCTGACCAATTAGAATATAAGTATTCGGCAATTTTAGCTCATAGACTTTATTAAAATGTGTGGAGTAAAGTAGAGTATAAAGTGATTGGCTGAGACGCAATGTCTCATCCAATCACTTACGCTTCTTCCGGTCCGGCACCTTCTGGTGCTGACGTGCATGAAAAAGTGAAAAAGCCGCAGCAGATCTCAGCCGAGGTATACTTAGAAGATTTAAGAGTTAAGAGTTTAACCTTGCAAAGTCTAGTAATTTAGGTTCATTTTAAATTTTACTTTGTGGGGTGGACATTCCCTTTAAACTTAGTCAATATTTCAGCCCAACTGATCGTCTGGCGCAACATTTTACCAAAATCGCATGGAAAATGGACGTGTCAGTAAATCGTCTGTCAGATGATAATATGGTCTTCAAAAGGCCACGCAATAAGTCGCAACAAACTATCAGTGGTGATGGTTTTATTTCCGACCTACACACTATCAGTTTAATGATTGTCAAACAGGAATATCAAGAGAAAACTGACCTTTGTGTTCTAGGTCTTAGATTCTAAAGGAAGAAAACAGAATTATAAAGCAACCAGTCCTTGAAAGACAATTATTCCCATACTAGCAATCCCCCAACCCTTCACCAGGGTGAGGACTTAAATCGATAGGTTCTCAACCACTAGGTTCTGTCTATAGGTCTGTAACGAGCTGTCCAATCCAGTCACTGGCACCGGTGTCTCAATGCTTCATGGACTTTGATTTGGCATATGGTAAGACGTGCACTGCAAGGATCGTGTCTCCCCATTGGCCAGTCTGGAAACAGTTCTGAACTATAAAAATAGGCTAGACAAGCAGACTTTGGCAGCTCATTACGGAGCCTATTTCCTTACCCCTGGGTTCTCTTTATAGGATAGGTCCTTAACCCTTTGGTGAGGAGGGGGTGTTAGTTAGGGTATAATTGTCTTTAAATCCGAGAGAGAAGTATAACACAGAAAAGTTGTGGCACAGATCTGTCTATGACGCAAGCGTCCACTAAGCAGGTGTCAGCAAAACTTAGACAGAAGCAACAGGAGCTTAACACACTGAGAGGCAAATCTCCATTTCCCCTTTTAACTCGTTTACTTTACAAACCACTTGAAATGATTTTTCCTGTTTTTGATCTATGCAGATTCCATAATGAAGACCTGAAATACTCTGGAGATCCTTGCAACAAACATTCCATGAAACATTCCCTGCCAGTGTCTGAGGAACATCTAAGCCTAGAAGATCATGGGAAACCAGGACAATTTATTGGACCGTCGCCTCTTAAAGCTACAGCCCTCCCGATTTTCCACTTGTCGCCATTATACCAATGTCTGAAATAGAAAATCAAAAAACAAAGCAGCTCTGATATTATCTGAATCTTTACAACGGGGCTGAGCGGGAAGGTTCCATTTACTTGATGTGTAGAGACATCAGAGCAAACAGCAAGCACATTGCAATAGAAACCAAGACTTCCACATCAAAGAAAACATTTTATATGTACTAAATGGAAATAACTGGGATGTCAGTTGGGATGAATCATTTTTATTTATTTTTGTTACTGGTCCTTTTCAGGACCTTATCCTTAGTTGGCCTTAGTTTACATAGCATTGATCCATCTCTGTCCCATCCCTGTCTAGTGTTCTGTTCTTATTCTCATTTCCTGAAATAATTTGCCCTTTTCATGGGTGACCACAGCTGGCCTAAAATGACTGAAAAACAGGAAGTCACTGAGATTACTCAACACCAGTCTTGGGGGGTAATTGTCTAGGGGTTGCTGCCCCTGTTACAACCCAACTGATTTCCAGCAGAGATTAGCTAGGGATCGATTAAAACAAACTAGAAATTACAACCTGTCACTAGTTGGATGTGGCTGAACTACAAATGGCTCATTTTCAAATGAAAGGAAGACCAACTGGTCACAAATAATAAGTCTATCCTTAAGGTTCATACACACGTGCGATCGTGGGTCCCAACTGTGTACGAACGTCCGTTTCGGCTGATAATCGGCCCGTGTGTGGACACTTTATTAACTGAAGTGGCCGCTTGTTTGGAGATCCGCCCGATAAAGTGCCCACCCATGGGCCGATTATCAGCTGAAATGGACGTTCGTACACGAACCTTTAGTCACCTTTAAATATTACACCAGGGATGGTCAAAACCAATTCAAAATTTCCAACTGCTTAAATAAACCTCTTATAAGTATTTTATGTGTCAATCACGTGTTTCTCAACACTGCAGAAAAAGTTACAAAATGGAGTAACGTGGGCGGCTAAGGGACAAGGCCATTACAGTCAGCAGAGCTTAGTAAAGTGTTCAAAAAGGCTTTTAAAAAAAATACACACGGTTAATTTTTAGTACATATTGGTCTGCTGGTATAACTGGGAGAACGTCAAGTTCTATGGTAATTAATTATGTTACCAGATCATCTTAATAAATGTAGTTATAAGGGCTGCACGGATTGCAAAACGTTTTGTATGTAAAGGGAAAGTCCACAGTTAAACTAAAAATGGACACTTGTTATTTATTTTCCCCTAACCCCAACTGATTTCTAACCTGATATTGAATTAGAAGTATTGACCCTGTTCATTACCTTTCTGGCAGAGGTTGCCGCCTCCTCCCCTGCTCAGTGAGCTTTTAGGAAGAACTCTATTTACAGTCCTCCGATCCCCTGGCACTTTGATCCAGGCCCTCAAGCAGGGGGCTTGCAGTTCCAGCAAGCAGAGGGTCTGGATCAGTGCGAACGACCGCTCACCCAATGGGGAACGTTTTGCGGCCACGTGCTTGTTCGGGAAAGACGCTAAACACACTAGCGATAAAGCCCTAATGCCGTCGGATTTGAGGGCTTTATCGCTAGTGTGTGTACCTCGCTTTAGGGCCCCAAACGCACCGCTGCAAGTACTCGTATCCTGAAATGCACATTATCCCATAATGTCCCAGCATTAAATTTTATTCAGTGTCACTGCCCATCTGATTACTGGATTTTGGTCTGTAAAACCAAACCAGCACATCGTCTTACCCACCTGCCGTCTCTGTGAACTCAGCCTGAGCTTATAGAACGTAAAACTGTGCAGCCCACAAACACATTTCCCAAAACCAACACAGTCTCCTGTGAAATTACTGGGGCGCGGCCATGGTGCCAACATTCTCAGAACATTCCTGGATCTCGGATCCTGCAACTGTCTTCCTGCAGGTCACAGCCAGAGCTGAAAATCCATCCTGAACTCAACTGTGGAAAAATCAGTTGCTGGCAGCAAACTTTTCCTTCCAAAGAGTTTGCGGGATGGGCTTTGGTGAACCAAGTATCATTAGCTGACGCTGTGATCTAACATGTATTCCATGTTAGCATACAGGGTGAATAACCAAGTCTGGGAGGTTTAGAACATTTTGCTACACACTTGTCCTTTACTACATTTTATTATGAGACCAATGTGTACACAGAACATGAATTTTCCCACTTTGTTATGTCTATAGAGAGAACATTAAAGGGCATCTATACCGAAAAATAGGTTATTTTAAACTGGAAACTATAATTCTTCCCAACCTCCACTGTATAATTTTTTTGTTGATCTGCCCCCTATTTCTTTAGATATCCAATCTAAAACTTCTTATATTTCAGCTGTCAATCAAGTCCCTTGCTCTTAAAAACTATTCTTCTGTGAGTAGTTTTACTGTAGCTGGAGTGGTGACAGAGATTTGACAGTTGGAATGCTGTGTGCTGTGTGCAGGCTTGACAGTTGGTTTGTGGGGGGGAAAAGTCAGGTCAGATGGAAGTGGGAGTGGTTAAAAGAGGGAGGGGGGATACTGCTCCTAAACAAAATGTGTGCTGGGTTGAAGGCATGCAGCAACACACGCAAATCAGAGTAAGTGCCACTTACATGTATTCAATTATAGATTAAGATGAGGCAAAGTCATTTTTTCAGTATAGTGTCCCTTTACGAAAAAGAATTATAGTAACCATATTGGTGCATCTAAATATTAATCAAAGAAGTTCTGTATGCACAATATGTGGACCAAAAGACTGACACCCAAAACAATATGGCACCTCCCTTCAATGTCAATAAAACCTGCACATTTTTAAAAAAAACCGCAATATTCTAATAAGAGCAAAACGCTTTCTAGAAGAGCAGACATCTAGGTTAAAATGCAACATCAGGAATTGGAAAACTTTTTCGAGGAAGGGAAGTCAGCAAAAGTTAAAGGACCACTATACGGCAATATAGTTTAAATATGAACCTGTGTTTAGTTCCTTCCTCTCTGTCTAGGTCTAGAATTGGGCACAGGTGACAACTGATTATTTCTAACCTGTCAGACCATTGAAAGCAGCCAAACTGTTTACTTTTAACCACCTCTTATATACAGTATAATATCGTTACATTAGAGGTGTACCGTATATACTCGAGTATAAACCGAGGTTTTTAGGTTTTAAAAATACCTTTAAAACCTGGCCTCGGTTTATACTCGGGTCTTCTTGGGGGAGAAGAGGCCGGACAAGCAGCATTCCAGCAAGGAGCAGTCAAAGGCGCAGGCAATACACGCTGGCCCGCCGGGGACGTAAGTTATGCAAATTCCACGCGTCCCGCTTACGCAGCGCCTCCTGACTGCACCAGACATAGAGGGAGGATGGAGCAGCCCTCACAACAAATGCCCGGCCGAGTCCACGCCCAGACTGGAAGGAGGAGATGTTGGAGCCGATGGTCCCAATGGTTGGAACTAGATCGGGTTCAGCAGCTGGGGGTGCCTGGGTGTCCTGGTAGTGCCAAATCACAATACCTGCAGAGCCTGTCAGCCCTAACCTAACCAACAGTAAGGTACTCTTTTGTATGGAGGGTTTAGGGGTGGGCTAGTACAGTGGAGGGGTGGGGGTTGGGGCACTGTGATTCTGTGAATAAAGGCATTTAATAATGTTGTGAAACTACGTTATTTTATTATGTGAGCTTGCCACTCCAGATGTTTAGAAACTACAATTCCCAGCAACCAAAGCATGCTGGGAGTTGTAGTTTACAAACATCTGGAGTGCCATGGAATAGTTGGTTACTGCTATTTTTATGGTACCAAATATTGAACATTTGTGATCATATTTTCTACCCTCGGTTTATACTCAAGTCAATCATTTTTACTCCTTTTTCGGGTTAAAAATCAGTACCTCGGTTTATACTCGGGACGGTTTATACTCGAGTATATACCGAGGTAATATATATAATATATATTTATATATTACTATTGTATTTTAAAATATCGGTCTGGTCGTAAATGACTATTAAAGTGTATCGCCACCAGTGAAAATGACTTGGCTTTTTTCTCTTTAATTGAAAAACAGGAGGTAAAGGAGCAAATTAAAGGGAAAAGCCAGTCGTTTTTATCAGAGGAGAATTCATATAATTAACTGCGTCATAAAAGACTGATTGTAGCAGTAAAGAAACATTATTGGAATTTACCAATATTGATCCTTTATAAATACCGGCAATTGGGGCATTTTTATAAAGTGGAGGAGTCACAAAATGTCATCTTAGGATTAATATTTTAGACAAAGGAAAAAAACTCCTTTTCCCCATTTATTTATTCAAATAAAACAACGTAGATTCCAATAGGAATGGTCAGTGTTCCTATCTAGTGACTCATCACAATCCAGACACAGTGAGTAAATGCACCATGTATTGCATTTAATTTAAATATATATTGATTTTTGTTTAATCTATAACAACAGGCCAAAGCTATTTCTGCACAGGAACTATTTATTCAATCAGCGGTGATTGTGGTTGTATATTAGATCTTTACACGGCTACAGACATGGCTACACTGCAAACTGTGAAAGGACTGGAACATCGAGGGGAACTTATTTGTCAGCAAGTACAGCTGCTGGGACCCAGGGGTGAGAAGAGATGGACACAAAACCAGAATCTGAGTTCGAGCCGAATCTAATGAGTTCGCAAGAACTTGAAAAATTCAAACTAGTTAGTTTTTCTGGACTCGTGGCTGTATTATCGAATTTACGGACTGTTCGCTAACCCTAGAATGTATCGTTCGCTAACCCTCGAATGTATCGTTCGCTAACCCTCTAATGTATCGTTCGCTAACCCTCAAATGTATCGTTCGCTAACCCTCGAATGTATCGTTCGCTAACCCTCGAATGTATCGTTCGCTAACCCTCGTATGTATCGTTCGCTAACCCTCGAATGTATCGTTCGCTAACCCTCGAATGTATCGTTCGCTAACCCTAGAATGTATCGTTTGCTAACCCTAGAATGTATCGTTCACTAACCCTCGAATTGTCCGTAACCCTCGACTGTAGCTTGTGCAAAACCCGACAATTTCCCGCTCGTGTTTAAGAAGTGTTTTAACAAGTTTTGGTGACAGTGACATGTTCCCCAGACCATTTCCCAGGTGTCACAGCCATTTACAGTAAGTTACCATTGTTCGTTTAGCTGTAAATCACCTGGATTTTTCTAACTATCACTCCCCCATTGACTTTAATAGGTTTTTACTGAAGTTCGAAAGTTCAAATACGGACCGAACTTTAAGAAGTTCTCTAGGGGTGAGGACTTAGCGGTTTAGGTTGGGTACTTTGCAGGTAAAGAAGAAGAGGAGCGAGAGGGAGGTGAGTGTAACTGTCCTTTAAGATCCTTTTATATACATCATTTTATGGTTCAGATTTATCTACAGATCTAGGTTTTGTCATTTTGAATTTTTTTTAAAGGGTATCTCCACTGGTATTAACAAAATTTGGGAATTCTGTTTTATTGAAGTACGGGAGGTAAAGGAGCGGTGTCTTACCTCCTGTTCTTCAATAAAACGACCAGGAGCCAGGAGAGAAGGTAAGTTACTTACCCAATCGCTTGCTCCCCTACCGTGTTGCCTGGCGGACGGACCAATTTTTTTATACCAGTGGAGATACCCATTAACACTGTGTATTTATTTTAATTGGTCCCTTATCTCAGATGTCAGCTTAGACCTTAGAAAATGTAATTCCAATCAGTGGACTGCTGTTCGGTATATCAATATAGCGCCAACATCTTCCATGGCACGTTACAGTTGCATTAATATACACAAGGAAAACATACGTTACATACAAGGGTAGTGCAAGTAGTACAAAGTGCAAATAGTTCAAGTGCTGGGCCAGCAGAATTCAGTGTGGTAAGTTACAGTATTACTGTAGTACAATAGGAAGTAGGGCCCTGCCCAAAAGAGCTTAAGGTTCGTACACACGGTCGGGACCCGCCATCCACGATGTTTACGAACGTTCGTTTCGGACTATAATCGGCCCGTGTATGGGCTCTTTATCGGCCGAAACGGACGTTTATTCGGAGATCCACTAAGTTGGTCGTTTGACGATCCCTGACCGAACGTTCATTTCGCCCGATTATCAGCCAAAATGAACATTCGTACACATCGGGACCCGCGATCGCAAGTGTGTACGAACCTTTACAGTCTAGAGGGCTTAATCCACTTGATACAGCCACTATAGAGCTGTGTTAAAGGGCAAGTCCACCCTTCAAATTAAACCTTTAAACATGTAAACCACTGCCAACCCCCAAAACTGCAGAGATGTAAGACTAACAGGTTAGTCCTAAATCTGTCGCCTTTCTAACAATTAAAGTTGGGGGGTGGGAAGGATTTTCCTATTTATAATTGTTCAATATTCTGATTATACAAGACAATTTACAATCAATGGATGATGGGTTAATAAGGATACTTGCCCCCCCCCATGTATAAACTATAATGCCATATACTATTTTTTACATGTCAACACCCACTCAATCCATTATTTTCAGCGGAGCATTCAATAAAATATTTCATTACCACCACATAATCACAATATCGTCCCTCTGTACCTCGCAGTCCTTTTCCTTATTTCCACTATGGACTATGTAATAAATAAATCAGCGCTGGAGACGGTTTTGTAGGGCGTAAATTCCGTGTGCCCCCTGATTATTGGAGTTTTAATGAAAGGAAATGGAATCCATTTGCACTACATAGTTGTGGAGACATTTGTGTCTCCGTCTGAGTTCTCCCTCCCCCAGCACACGCCGATAATCGCCCCCGTCTAAACTACTAAGGGTTAGGGTTGGAATGTGTGTGGGTGAGAAACGCTTTGGTTGCCAGTCCCAAATCCTGTACCAAAAAAATAATAAGAATTTTCATGTTTCTATAAGATCTGTTTCTTTAACTCCCTTTTAACCCCCTAACCTGACATGTAATGAATAACTTTATATTTAAAGTGTATATGGAGTTTGTGCCAAGGGGAAATACCATTTTGCCCACTCCGGCACTGCAAGAAAAACGTGTAGACACTTAATAATCTCTGTTTAATTTACTCCTAATATACCTGCATTAAGTTTAACTGACCACTCACAGGTAACACAATACCATTGATCAAATTCTCATAATAATTAACTTAATGAGTCCTCTTATGCACCCCCAGCAAACTGCCATCTTTAATACAGACACAAACTCGTACTATGTTAAAGAGGGAAGTGGGGCTAACTAACAGGGAGATTCAATAAAAGTTCTTATCGTTTAAAATGGTGCTAATTGTGCACCAGCCAATCAAATCTTGTTTAACATTTGAAAGCGAACATCTGATTGGTTGGGGCAAAATTAACCCCATTTTTAACGATAAGAACTTTTATTGAATAACCTTGCATGTTTATTAATTTATTGTACATATTTTTTTAAGGCTTTATGGGCAGTTTTAATTCTTCTGTCAGATCTAAAGTACCGTATATACTCGAATATAAGTTGACCCAAGTATAAGTCGAGGTACCAATTTTTACCTCAAAAATGAGTAAAAACCAATTGACTCGAGTATAAGTCGAGGGTAGAGTAGTAGAAGGGAGTAGTAGTAGTTTACAAACATATGAGTGGAACTGCACACACTAACCCCAAAACACACTACCCTGTCCCTGAATCCTTACTCTCCCCCAGCCCCAGGAATAAAACCACTACCTGTCCCTAACTCCTTACTCTCCCCCCAGCCCCAGAATATAAACCCTATTTCCCTGCACCCATCTTCTCTCATACAAGTAAAGCTGCAGCCTTACCTTTTCCATAGTTGCAGGAGAGTCCGGGCCCGACATCATTCACTTGATGGAGGAATCCGGCTGCGCATCCATGATGGTCGCATCCACTGACGTCCCTACTCGGCGCCTCTCATTTCCCGGCGCCGAGTAGTGACGTCAGTGGATGCGACCAATCGTGGAGCGGCAGCCGGATTCCTCCATCAGTAAGTGACTGATCTCGAGTATAAGTCGAGGTTCAGTTTTTAGGCTGTTTTCACAGCCTTAAAACCTCAACTTATTCTCGAGTATATACGGTATTGTCCATTCTGAATATTACATTGCCCTGCTTTGCAAATGCTAACGGTGAGAATTAAGCAGGTGCAGTAGGAAGTAGCTGATTTATTCATTCAATAAACTACACATGATAATCTACTACAGACACCAACCTGAACGTTGGGTGGTAAAAATAGTTTAAAGGACAACTAAAACCAATTTAAACAACTACAGAGATTTATAAAGTAGAAGTGGGGAGGGAGGATTGGTCTGCATAAAATTATAATAACCAACAGTAAATCGGGTATAATGTAACCCACAAAACTGTAATTTATGTGATAACATGTATGTATGTATGTATTTTATTTCTTATATAGCCCTACATATTCCACAGCGCTTTACAATTATTTACTCAATTCACATCAGGCCCTGCCCCAAAGAGCTTACAATCTAATCACTTTTATGTACACATATAACCTATCAGTATGTCTTTATTGTGGGGGAAACCGGAGTGCCCGGAGGAAACCCACACAAGCACGGGGAGAACATAAAAACTCCTTGCAGATGTGTCCAAGGGTGGAATCGAACTCAGGACCGCAGCACTGCAAGGTATCAGTGCTAACCACTGAGTCACCGTGCTGCCCTGAACAATGTTCTCATGTTAGCTTTTTACTGGTCTATTGCAGTTAAATTACATCTGATTGGCTCCAGCAGATTAATAGCACAGGCAAAAGTTGGCACCTCTAATTACATACAGTAACCTCCCAAGACACAGCGCAGTGTCCAATTCAATGTTTCGGGAGCCATCAGTATTAAAATGTAGACACGTTAAGAACAGTATAACCAAAACAGCCAAGCTAATGTAGCTACTGACCAGGAGACAGTCCCATTTCTCCCATCTGTTCCCAGAAGACCCTGGTACCATCCTCGCCCCCTACCGAACCTATGGAAAGATAACAATGGGCCATGTGACAGAATGCGAGAGCGTGCACAACATGATAACCGCAAACAGATGAAAGTAACATGTAAATCAGAGCTCTGGAGCCGTCCAAACGCTGATCTCTAGGGGAGGGGTGAGCAGCAAAACAAACTTTTCAAATCTTCAAACAACATTGATGAAGGTTCAAGTAAGGTAAAGCCTGAGAACTAGCAGGCCACATATTGCTCCCATTATTTCCCTCCATACTTATCCCGTGCTCTTGATCCTCACCGCCAAATTTTCCCTATTGGGAATTCTCTACCCCCCTCCAAAAATGTATGATCCATCTCAATCTCTGTTGTCTCTATAACCTCTCTATTAGTTTACTTAGGGTTTAACATTCACATAACACTTCTTATCTATACATATAATGTTTTATAACACATGATACCAGGAACCTATCTAGGGGACAACAGGGCTGAGGTGATAGGCTAGGTGGACAATCTGCAGCATCCAATTAGATTTTAGCTTCTTAGGCTAGTTACACATGGGTCAATATTTGGCCTGACCACTGGTCTGATATTTTGGTCAACCGTCCAATCAATCACCCAGTAACCGCCAGGATCAGTTGAAAAATCGATTGGACGTGCTGGTAATGTCCACCTGATTATACACAGGATTGGTCATCGGGAATAAATATCAGCTGTGCAACTTTATTTCCCCCCACAAACTACAGAGCTATTTATCAATCAGAAGATATCGGGGGGAAGTATTGGCCTGTGTGTAGCTATCCTTACTGGTCTACTACTGTTATACTGGCCATACACTGCTAAGATTCCATGAATGAATGTCAAATCTATCGAATATCTTGCAATGCTTCTATAATTCTCACAATGTTCCTGCCTGGCCCAATCATTTAGCAATTGCTCGTCGAACACCAGCACAATAAAGACTCATGTTTACCGAGCCCACAAGTCACACTATGGCCCAATTAACTAAAATAACAGATGGGGGGGATCCTTTAGCTATGCTACACTCCACCGCCACTATTTATTATTATTACAGTTCAGGGGAGGAGTGTCACACGGGGGATTTGGAACACACTCATGACTGGACAATCCCCAAACTACTCGGACTTAACAAAATGACTTATACGGAGTTGGGGGAGAATTCCCAATTACGTCAATGTTGTTCCCTGACCGTTAACCCGTGTTAACCTATTTTATAAATAGGTTTGTTTTTACCATCTAAAATAAGACAAATTATAGGGCTAGGCCACACTAGCGCATTTCTCACACGCTAACAGTCACGAAAAAGGCACGCTAGGCTAACGCGATGTGGGTGGCCACTAGAGATGGACACAAAACCGAAATTAACAAGTTAGAACGGACCCGGACTTTTCTAACTATCCCGGACGCGGATTTCTCAGACTTTCTATCGATAACCCTCGGAATCTGGGATAATGATTGAAAATCAAACGCGGGAGCTTGAAAGTAGCGTCGCAAGAATAAAATCGGGTTTTTTTTTGAAAGTCCTGGATATTCGTACATGTTCCCCAGACCATTTCCCAGGTCCCACAGCCATTTACATTAAGTTACCATTGTTAGTTTAACTGTATTTCAGCCAAACTTTTCAAACTATTTGACTCCCAGTGACTTTAATGGGTCCGTTTTCAAACTTTTATCAAAGTTCAAAACGAATGGAACTCTATGGAATCTCTAGTGGCCACGCTGTGCCATATATGCCATAACCATTTTTTTTTATGCATTCCGATAATGGATTATTAAAGGAATTGCAGTGAAAATGCGTGGTAACGTGCAGCATTGAGTTTGCGCATTTCACGCGCATTACAGCATGTTACATTGCAGCCACAGCCAAAGTCTTACAATCCGGGCATCTCAATATTAAGAAATATAAATGATTCCCAAACAATGTGAACAGTAAATGTCCAGCCTACAGTGCACACAACAGTGCAGGGCTTTGTCTATCTGTAGAATTGCAGTTCCCTGTACATCCCACGTATCTTACAGTTCCACTGGCTGAGAGTTCTAATATTGAGCCAACCATGGCTGGATTCATCTTGTTTTAATTCCCTCCCTTTCCCAGTCTCTACAAACTCAGCTGGATTCCTCGTCCTCAATGTGCCAGTACCAAACGGGTAATTGAGACCCTAAGCTCTCATGTAGTTTAATGTCTGTCCAACCAGAGGCCGAATGTGAACAAAAAGGGGTTCAGACTTCATTAAGGGCAACTATAGTAAGCTCCTCCCCACCCGTGGGCTACAGTTCTGTGGAGTGCCTCAGGGTTCTGTTTTGGGGCCACTTCTTTTATATCTGTTTATAAATGACTTAACATACTATCCAATACTTCGGTCCGATTGTTGAAAATTTCAGTGTATTGGTGGATTGGCCAGAAATATTGGATTTTTGGGGGGCACCCACGACCGACGTCTGACCACTCGTCTGAAAACCACTGCAGACTGTGCCATGATTGAAAGTGCTTTGTTTCGGCTGACCACTCGCTAGTGTCGAAAGGTCAGTTGGAACGAAGGAATCCTATGGTGTGAACCCAGCCTTGGAAATGGGCATTAAGAGCTAGGTCTCTGTGTTTGCTGATGACACTAAACTATGCAGAGCTTTGGAAACTTCCAATGATGTGCAAGTGTTGCAAGCAGACCTAGATAGATTATCACAATGGGCAGCAGAATGGCAGATGAGATTCAATGTTGATAAATGTAAGGTGATGCATTTGGGATTTAATAATCCCTGTGCCACCTACACCATAAATAACTCTGTGTTAAGTGAATCTGTAATGGAGAAAGATTTGGGGGTTCTGGTAGATAACAGACTTAGCTATAGCAAACAATGCCAGGTAGCAACGGCTAGAGCTAGCAAGATATTGTCTTGTATAAAGAGGGGAATAGATTCAAGAGAGAAAAATATTATTCTCCCTCTTTACAAGGCACTGGTAAGACCTCATTTGGAATATGCGGTGCAGTTTTGGAATCCTATATACAAAAGGGACATCTTGGAAATTGAGGCAGTTCAGAGAAGGGCAACTAAATTAATAAGGGGAATGGAGGGGCTTGAATATGCAGGCAGATTAGACAAGTTAGGGCTGTTTACATTGGAGAAGTGAAGTTTGTGTGGGGATATGATCACTTTATACAAATATATTAATGGGCCATACAATAAACTCTCTGGTGCATTGATTACTAATAGGTCATATCAGAGGACTTGTGTAGATCCTTTAAGATTGGAAGAAAAGAAGTTTCATCTTCAGGTTAGGAAAGGTTTTTCTTTACAGTGAGAACGGTGAAACGGTGAAACTGTGGAACTGTCTCCCAGCAGATGTGGTAATGGCAAGTTCATTAAATAGCTTTAAAAGTGGGCTGGATAAGTTTGTAAAACTAAAAAATATTGACCTCCAATACTAAGTTACTACGTAACCGTTAAATCAGACATTATGGGTAGGGTATAAAGGTTGGACTATATGGACGTATGTTTTTATTCAACCTCCAATACTATGTTACTATGTAACTGTTAGACAGATATTATGGGTAGGATATAAAGTACGGACTATATGGACGTATGTCTTTATACAACCTCCAATACTATGTTACTATGTAAATGTTATACAGACATTATGGGTAGGGTATAAAGGTTGGACTAGATAGACGTATGTCTTTATACAACCTCCAATACTATGTTATTATTTAACTGTTATACAGACATTATGGGTAGGGTATAAAGGTTGGACTAGATGGACGTATGTCTTTATACAACCTCCAATACTATGTTACTATGTAACTGTTAGACAGACATTATGGGTAGGGTATAAAGGTTGGACTAGATGGACATATGTCTTTATACAACCTCCAATACTATGTTACTATGTAACTGTTATACAGACATTATGGGTAGGGTATAAAGGTTGGACTAGATGGACATATGTCTTTATACAACCTCCAATACTATGTTACTATGTAACTGTTATACAGACATTATGGGTAGGGTATAAAGGTTGGACCTAGATGGATGTATGTCTTTATTCAACCTCCAATACTATGTTACTATGTAACTGTTATACAGACATTATGGGTATGGTATAAAGGTTGGACTAGATGGAAGTATGTCTTTATACAACCTCCAATACTATGTTACTATGTAACTTTTATACAGACATTATGGGTAGGGTATAAAGGTTGGACTAGATGGACGTATGTCTTTATACAACCTCCAATACTATGTTACTATGTAACTGTTATACAGACATTATGGGTAGGGTATAAAGGTTGGACTAGATGGATATATGTCTTTATACATCCTCCAATACTATGTTACTATGTAACTGTTATACAGACATTATGGGTAGGGTATAAAGGTTGGACTAGATGGACATATGTCTGTGTACAACCTTCATTACTATGTTACCTCAGTCAGGGATCTATCAAATGGAAAGAAGCAGTAGAGGACATCTTCTCATTGGTTATACCCCGGGCCACAAGGGGGGCAGAGCAACAACAGTTGAGTTGTCATTTTAAATCCCAATAATAATAATAATAACTTCACTCAATTTATCTGCTGCCAAGGAAAGTCGAAAAACCTGAGATTCAAACGATAGTTAATGGTTTGATTATTTATTTTTCTTTCTTGCTTGTGTTAGTAGCTCAAGGGAATTGGTGTTTGTTTTATTATTTCACAAGGTCTCGGGTTGTTGTTCTAATGACGTCTCAATAAGAAACTCCAATAAAGTCTAGTTTAAGGTCACCAAGTAATGAACGTAGCTGGGCACACCAGTCTTAACTCAACTTTTATTGAGACGTTCCGGAACCAGTGTGGTTCCTTCCTCAGACACACAGGTTCCGAAACGTCACAATAAAAGTTGATTCACTTAAGACTGGTGTGCCCAGCTTCATTCATTACTTGAATATATAGACTGTTGGCTTCAGCGCTGGAGCACCCAGCATTTCAGCTTGTTGACATTGTGGTTTAAGTGTGCAGGATCCTAATCTACCATTTGGATATACTAATGTTACCAAGACACACACTTGGTCGCCACTATGAAAAGGGATCCCATATGGCTGGAATTCCATAGGCCTGGCCAATAAATATGTAAATCCCTTAAAATTGCATTAGTGTTCAGCCCTATTCCAAGCCAGGGGTGTTGCACCCATGAAGCGAGATAAAAAAACTCACTATCAACGAAAGTCAATGGGGCGCACTCCCAGACGTGGAAGGGCATGGCCATAAGCAGTACTTGTTAGGGGGCGGACCAAAGGCATTTCGCTACTGCCCCAAGCCCCACCCAGAGTGCTGGTAAGGGGGCAACTCTAGGTACACACTTAGACTAGGTACTACCACTTGATCGTTTCTACCGAGTGAAAAAAATCATTTGATAGTCTTTCAGCAGAGAGGAAAAGCATAAAGTTTGACCAGCCCTGCGGACTTTAAGGGTTAGTTCACTGTTAATGTAAACTTTGCTTTTAAAGCTTTAAGTAAAGGTAAGTAGCTATGTCTTACCTCCCTAATATCATTTAATGTACCAGGAGAGAGGACAGAAATTACCCGCAGCGCAATCCACCACTGGATGCTCTGACAGGTAACAACTTTGAGCATGCACTGCCGGACGCAGTCGGAAACATTCATGGTTGGAGTGCTCAGTAATGCACCACACACACTAATGGATCAGATCAGACGTGATCGTCCCTTTAATGTTAGTGTGTGTACCATATTTACTATTGTCTCTGACATAACATTGTGACATTATAAATATTAAGTCATCAGAGACAATAAACGACCTGTCCGTCCAAATACTTCCTAGAATTTAACTTGTATTGGTCTGTAAAGAAAAACAAACCAACCTATGAAATTCTGCAATACTGATGACTTGCCATTCACGTTAAATGAAGAGGCTGCGGCTGTCTGTAGAGACCTAGAACGTAAGGATGGTTAGTGTGGAATATTATTGATATATTTCCTTCACAAAACGCTGGAAGGAATTTAAAGGCCAAACTCTTAATTGAATTTGGTGGTTTATGTAAGAAGGGGGCAGATCGAGTTGGAAACCCAGGATAATATCTCTCTTACTATTTGACTTTTTCAATAAACAATGGAACAGCTCGTTAACACGTCGTTAAGCTCATGTTATATTACTGACAGCAATCTTAACAATCCTATGTAGGGAGGTGCAGGAGATTTACTCTGACATTTACAACGCTGGCATATATTGTGTATATGGATGGATAGATATAAGTATGGTGAGCCTTGACACATTAGAAATGAAATCCCTGCCCCAAAGAGCTTACAATCTAAGTAGCACATTAGCATCCTAGATGGCAAGCTCTTCTGCTCCCCCTTAGTAGAGGAAATTGCAATCTAAATTCTGATTGGTTTAAACATTCTATCCATCAGGGAAAGGGTTAAGTCAGTTTGTGTGCCAGAGACCAGAGTCCAAGCTCTACAGAACCTACCGCAAGAGTCTCCATGTCTCCAGTCTGAGGGGAGCAGGGGGGTGAACTGTCAGGCAGAAGCACTGACTAACATCTGGAAGCCATTGGTTTACTGATTAATTAAAATGCTCTGAAGGGTCCTACATCTCCTGCTTTTATCAGGGACCAGCGGGCATAAAACATTCACTTTGGAGAAATGGGGTACTTAAACTTTATTTTTATACACGCAGAATGCAGACTACATGTTTGTCCTATATAGGTAACAGAGCACTCACATCAATCTAAACATACAGAACCGCCATGACTAAACAGGAGACATTTAGTGAATGACAACTAAATTAATAAGGGTAATGAAGGAGCTCGGCCATGCAGACAGATATCTGACTGTGATGTAATGAGCCTACCCTCATGTAGATAGTTTTCTTTCGGACATTACTTGGGGTAAGTAATTCAAATACTGATAATATTAAATGATTGGATAAAGGGGATAGTCTGTATTCAGGCACATCATTAATTTGAAGACTCCATCTCAATACAATTTCTTTCTCAATGTGTCAGACCTGACCAGCTTAGAACTCTGCCTTACCCCTGGAAACAAGCAGGATAGTTATTATCCAGGCTTCAGTCTTGTTAATGAGCAGAGAATTTATCTAGCAATGGATTTTTATTATTGGAAAATGTTACTTAAAAGCTGTGGGCAGGTGGAACATTTGACACAAGACGTCCACCAATGGCCAATCACTGGCATCCTTTTATTTCCTCTATAATGACGATGTAACTGGATTGGTCACTGCTATATACTATGTAGGTAAATCAGCCCAATTCATGACTGACCTAGTTTACATTACTCTAGGAGTATTCTGTATACAGCCTGTATCCATCTATTTCTGTATATTTCCAATCCATTTATTCCTGGTGATACCATAAAGTTGGCTTACAATGCAATGTGGACATCCCAAATTTAGTTCTGGTTAATGGAAATTGTAACATCTCTGTGTATAATACAGATACACTCCTGCTCTGTGTATAATACAGATACACCCTTGCTCTGTGTATAATACAGATACACCCCTGCTCTGTGTATAATACAGATACACTCCTGCTGCTGTGTAATACAGATACACTCCTGCTCTGTTGATAATACAGATACACCCTGCGCTCGATGGTATAATACAGATACACCATGCTCTTGTGTATAATTACAGATACACCCCTGCTCTGTGTATAATACAGATACACTCTGCTCTGTGTAATACAGAGAACTCTGCTCTGTTTATAATACAGATACACCCTGCTCTGTGTATAATACAGATACACCCCTGCTCTGTGTATAATTACAGATACAGCCTGCTCTGGGTATAATACAGATACACTCCTGCTCGTGTATAATACAGATACACCCTGCTCTGGTAATACAGATAACCCTGCTCTGTGTATAATACAGATACATCCTGTCTGTGTATAATACAGATACACCCTTGCTCGTGTATAATACAGATACACCCTGCTCTGTGTAATAATAGCAGATTACACTCCTGATCGTGTATAATACAGATACACCCCTGCTCGTGTATAATACAGATATACCCCTGCTCTGTGTATAATACAGATACACTCCCTGCTCTGTGTATAATACAGATACACCCCTGTCTTTGTATAATACAGATACACCCCCTGCTCTGTGTATAATATAGATACACCCCCTGCTCTGTGTATAATACAGATACACTCTCTGCTCTGTGTATTAAATACAGGACACTTGCTCTGTGTATAATACAAGATACACCCCTGCTCTGTGTATAATACAGATACACTCCTGCTTGTGTATAATACAGAACACCCTGCTCGTGTATATACAGAAACCCGCTCTGTGTTATAATACAGATACACTCCCGCCTCGTGTATAATACAGTAACACCCTGCTCTGTAAATACAAGATCGCTCCCTGCTCGTGTGTATATACAGATACACCCCCTGCTGTGATAATACAGATACACCCCCTGCTCTGTGTATAATACCAGATACACACTGCTCTGTGGTATAATACAGATACACCCCCTGCTCTGCATATAATAGGTAAGAGCCTGTTCTGTACCATACAGATAGACCCTATGCTCTATGTATAATACAGATACACTCCTTGCTCTGGGTATAATACAGATACACCCCTGCTCTGTGTATATACAGATACACTCCTGCTCTGTGTATAATACAGATACACCCCCTGCTCTGTGTATAATACAGATCCTCTGCCTTTGTGTATATACAGATACACCCCCTGCTCTGTGTATAATACAGATACACTCCCTGCTCTGTGTATAATACAGATACACCCCCTGCTCTGTGTATAATACAGATCGCTCCCTGCTCTGTGTACAATAGAGATACACCCCCTGCTCTGTGTATAATACAGATACACCCCCTGCTCTGCATATAATAGGTAAGAGCCTGTTCTGTACCATACAGATAGACCCTATGCTCTATGTATAATACAGATACACTCCCTGCTCTGTGTATAATACAGATAAACCTACTGGTCTGCATAAAATACAGATATCCCAGGCTCTACACATAAAAAATATACATCCTTCACATCGTATTATGCAAGTGGAGCCCCTACTCTGTAAAATTCAGATACACCTTATGACCTGTGTATAACAGATACACCCCCTGCTCTGTGTATAATACAAACTCCCTGCTCTGTGAATAATACAGATACACCCCCTGCTCCGTGAATAATACAGATACACACCCTGCTCTGTGTATAATACAGATAAACCCCTGCTCCGACAAATATACAGATACACCCCTGCTCTGTGTTAATACAGATACACACCCTGCTTGTGTATAATATATATACACCCCCTGCTCTGTGTATAATACAGAGCACCCCCTGCTCTGTGTATAATACAGATACACCCCCTGCTCCGTGAATAATACAGATACACACCCTGCTCCGTGAATAATACAGATACACACCCTGCTCCGTGAATAATACAGATACACCCCTGTACGTAATATAAGATACACCCCTGCTCTGTGTATAATACAGATAAACCCCCTGCTCTGTGTTAATACAGATACACCCCCTGCTCCATGAATAATCAGATACACCCCTGCTCCGTGAATAATACACAGTACACACCCTGCTCTGTATAAATACAGATAACCCCTTCACTGTGTATAATACAGATTACACTCTTGCACTGTGCATAATACAGATACACCCATGCTCAGTGTAAAGACAGATACAACCCTGTTCAGGTGTATCATAACAGATACACCCCCTCTGATTTGTATATACAGATCACACCCCCTGCACTGTGTATAATACAGATACCACTCCCTTCACTGTGTATAATACAGACAACCCCATGCTCCGTGAATAATACAGATACCTCCTGCTACGTGAAAATACAGATACACACCTGCTCCGTGGAATAATACAGATACACACCCGCTCCGTGGAATAATACAGATCCACCCACCTGCTCCGTGAATAATACAGCTACACCCCCCTGCTCTTGTGTATAATACAGATACACCCCTGCCTTGTGTATTATACAGATACACTCCATCATGTGTATATTACAGACAACACACCCTGCTCCGTGAATAATACAGATTACCCCCTGCTCGTGAATAACAGAACCAAACCCTGCTCCGTGCAATACAGATAAACCCCTGCTCTGTGTATAATACAGATACACCCCCTGCCACTGTGTATAATACATATACACCCCCTGCTCTGTATAAGACTATACACCCCTGCTCTGTGTATATAATGATAAACCCCCTGCTCTGTGTATAAAGATAAACCCCCTGCTCTGTGTATAATAAGATAAACCCCTTCACTGTGTATAATACAGATACACCCCCTGCACTGTGTATAATACAGATAAACCCCTTCACTGTGTATAATACAGATACACCTACTGGTCTGCATAAAATACAGATATCCCAGGCTCTACACATAAAAAATATACATCCTTCAAATAGTATTATGCAAGTGGAGCCCCTACTCTGTAAAAATCAGTAACACCTATGACCTGTGTCTAAACAGATACACCCCCTGCTCTGTGTATAATACAGATACACCCCCTGTTCCGTGAATAATACATACACCTCCTGCTGTTGATATAATACAGATACACCCCCCTGCTCTGTGTATATTCAGATAACCACTGCCTCCGGTGAGAATAATCAGATACAACCCCTCTGTTTGATATAATAATTAAAATAATAATTCCCTGCTCTGCGTCTAATATTAGACTCACCTTCTATGTCTTTACAGATACAGCTCTGTGTATAATGTAGAAATGTCCCCTGATCTATACATTGTACAGATCTGCTCATACAGATTCACCCTCTGCTCTGTGTATCATATAAATAAGTTCCGAACTCGGTATAACACAGATAAAACTCTGTGTATACAGATACATCCCCTGCTCACTTTCTTTTCCTTTAAACGTTTACACTAGTACAAGGATCAATAATTTAAGAGAACAAAAAGGCTTTTTTGCACTTATTTGTTTGACTTAAACATCAATACACATTGCTGGGATTTGGACGAGGGGGGAGCAGAAGACAGACAGGCTTTTCAAGTCAAATACCATCTCCCTGTAACTGCCAACAAGGTGACAGGTCTTCCCCGTAGAGATGAGTGAGAGATCTTGTGCTAATTTGCCATCCATTCAGCGCTGCCTGCGTGCTGTTGGCTGAATGCTCTATGTTCGTACAAACTGCGGGCGATTAGATGAGGCCATCAGGGACAGCCGGGAGCAATTCTGTGAAACAGAGAATGTACAAGGTTGAAGGACTGTGCGTTGAGAGATCTTCTGTCATTCACGTTGGCTCCCTGGATTCTACACACACACATTTATTTTTTCAAATCTCAGCAAGTGGCAGATAATCACTAAACATTCATCCTAAAGGAAAAAATGATACACAGCCAAATGAAATAAATGTAATCTTCGCTGCCAACGCTCAACAAGACTTACACAAATATGCAACATCCACATTAACACACAAGTCTAACGAGCAAAACACTCTAGGTGTGTTTTATACACGTTATGTACAGGGGGATCAACCAAAGTGATCATCCTGGGAATTAAAACTGGGCCTATCAAAATGTACACACTCTTCTATGGACCAATCACAATTGATCATCCTGGGAATTAAAACTGGGCTTATCAAAATGAACATACTCTTCTATGGACCAATCACAACTGATCATCCTGGGAATTCAAATATACATGGGCTTTATCAAAATGAACATACCTCTTTCTATGTGCCACTTCACAACATGTGGAAAGTAAATACTGGGGCCGTGTCAACAACATGTGTACAACACTCTTAATATTCAACCCTATGGGGGGGACCAATTCACCACCATCCTAACTGCGATCTCGCGTGTGGAATTAAACTGGGGCTATCAAAATGTACACACTTCTTCTATGGACCAATCACAACTGATCATCCGGGGAATTAAAACTGGGCTAAACAAAAAGTACCACTCTTCTATGGAACCAATCACACTGATCATCCTGGGAATTAAATGGACTAGGCCTATCAAATGTACACATCTTCTATGGACCAATCACAACTGATCCCTGAGGGAATTAAAACTAGGCCTATCAAAAAGTGTACACACTCTTCTATGGACAATCACAACTGATCACATCCTGGGAATTAAACTAGGCCTATCCAAAATGTACACACTCTCTATGGACCATCACCTTTTTGTTGTCTATAAATCTCCAAATTCTTGTGTCACATCAGGGAATGAAACAAGGAATATATAAAATGCGATGGTCAAATCTATATCTGATAATAGCAGCGTTTTTGTGGTTTGCTGCTTCTATTCTCTCAAGTCTCTGTGGATCGACAAGGCCATCTATCCTCATTGTTTAGCGCGTCCGTGTAGAGACGATAGTAAAAAGCCTGTGTGTTGTGTGTGTAAAATGATGACACCTATCCCAGTACAGCCACGCCCACTAGAGGTAAAGGAGAGCGGTTGCAGGGATGTCTCACCAAAAACTCAATATTGTATCATGCTTGAGGAAGAGCCTAAGTGCTGTTCGAAAGCTTGCATTGTAAATCATTTTAGTTAGTCAATAAAATTAATTATTTTACATCCAAGATTCTTCACTTTCATCAATAAACAGTTAATTCCTCTACCTATTATTACTCTGTAATAGAGTCACAAAATCTGAAACTTTCTCTCTGGACCCCTTGTACCATCCGAGATTTGTTATTTGTCAATACCGACAGTCATCCACAGCATCAATTCACCCCATGAGGCCTACACTTTAACTAACTTCACCCTAATGCCTACACTTAACTAAGCGTCACCCCATGAGGCCTACAACTACTAACCTGCACCCATAAGCCTATACTTTAACTAACTCTTCACCCATGAAGGCCTATACTTTAACTAAACTCTTCACCCCATCAAGGCCTATACTTTAACTAAACTTCACCCCACAAAGGCCTAACTTTAACTAAACTCTTCACCCCATGAAGGCCTATACTTTAACTAAACTCTTCACCCCATGAAGGCCTACACTTTAACTAAACTCTGCACCCCATGAAGGCCTATACTTAACTAAACTCTTCACCCCATGAAGGCCTTACTTAACTAACTTCACTCCCATAACAAAGCCTATACTTTAACAAACTCTCACCCCATATAAGCCCGATACTTTAAACTTAACTAACCTTCACCCACCCATGAAGGCCATACTTTAACCTAAACCTTCTCACCCCATAAAGGCCTATACTTAACTAAACTCTCACCCAATAAAGGCCTATACTTTAACTAAACTCTTCACCCATGAAGCCTAGTACTTTAACTAACTCTTCCACCCATCAAGGCCTGATACTGTTAACTAAACTTCACCCATAAAGGCCTATACTTTAACTAATCCTCTCACCCCATGAAGGCCTATACTTTAACTAATCTGCTCACCCCATGTCAAGGCCTATACTTTAACTAAACTTCACCCCATAAAGCCTATACTTTACTAACTCTTACCCATGAAGGCCTATACTTAACTAAACTTTCACCCATGAAGGCTATAACTTTATAAACTCTTCACCCATAAAGGCCTATACTTAACTAAACTCTTCACCACCCCATGAAGGCTACTTTAACTAAACTTCACCCCATGAAGGCCTTACTTTAACTAAACTTCAACCACCCATGAAAGGCCTATACTTTAACAAACTTTCTCACACCATGAAGGCCTCACTTTAACCCTAAACTTCACCCCATGAAGGCCTAACTTTAACTAAACTCTCACCCATGAAAGGCCTATACTTTAACTAAACTTTCACCCCATAAAAGGCCATCACTTGAACTAACAACTCACCCCCCCATGAAGGCCTATACTTTAACTAAACTTCACACCCATGAAGGCCTATACTTTATAACGAACTTCAACCCCCAGAAGGCCCTACACTTTATACTAAACTTCACTCCCCAGAAGGCCTAACTTTAACTAAAACTCTCCCTCCATGAAGGCCTATACTTTTAACTAAACCATCACCCCATGAAGGCCACACTTTAACTAAGCTTCACCCATGAAGGCGCCTAACTTTAACTAAACTCTTCAATCCATAAAGGGCCTATACTTTAACCTAAACCCTTCACCCATGAAGGCTACACTTTAACTAAACGCTACGCTCTTCACCTCCAATCAAAGGCCGATACTTTAACCGAAACTTCACCCTATGATAGGCCTATACTTTAACTAAAATCGCTTCACATCCACCATGAAGGGCCTTATATCTTTAACTAAACTTCTCACCCCATAAAGGCCTATACTTTAACTAAATAACTTCACCCCATGAAGGCCTATACTAACTAAACTCTTCACCCCATATGCCTATACTTTAAACTAAACCACCCCATGACAGGCCTATACTTTAAACTAAACTCTTCACCCCATGAAGGCCTATACTTTAACTAAACACTCTTCAACCCCAATGAAGCCTATACTTTAACTAAACTCTTCACCCCATAAAGCGTATACTTAACTAAACTCTTCACCCCATGAAGGCCTTTATTTACACTAAACTTCACCCTCCCATAAAAGGCCTATACTTGTAACTAATACTCTTCACCCCTATGAAGGCTCTATACTTTAACTAAACTTCACCCTCCATAAAGGCCTATACTTTAACTAAACCTTCACCCCATGAAGGCCTATACTTTAAAACTTCACCCCATAAAGCCTATACTTTAACTAAAACTCTCACCCCCACATGAAGGCCTATACTTTAAACTAAACTCTTCACCCCCATAAAGGCCTATACTTTAACCACAACTCTTCACCCTCAAGGCACTATAATTTAACTAAACATCTTCAACCCCATAAAGGCCTATACTTATAACCAAAACTCTTCACACCCATAAAGGACCTATATACTATTATACTAAACCACCCAGAAGTCCTATACTTTAACTAAAAACTCTTCACCTCATAAAGGCCTATTACTTAAACCTAAACTCTTTCACCCCATAAAGGCCTATACTTTAATAAAACCTTCAACCCCATGAAGGCCTATACTTTAACTAAACACTACTTCACCCCATAAAGGCTATACTTTACTAACTCTGCCCCCATAGCTATCTTTAAACTCAACTCTTCACCCCCATATAAATCCCCATATACTTTAAACAATAACTCTTCACCCCATGAAGGCCTTATACTTTAACACTACCAACATCATACCCATCGAAGGCCTATACTTTGTTAAAAAATACCGTTGACAATGGGGTGAAGGATTTTTGTTAATTAGGCCTTGATTGAGTGAAGTAGTAGGTCAAAGTGATATGGCCTTATAGTGTTAGGTGAGATGTTTAGTTAAAGTAAGGCCTTTATGGGTGAAGTTTTAGTTTAAAGTATTAGGCCGTTGATGGGGGACGAGTTTTAGTTAAAGTATAGGCCTTGATGGGGTGAAGAGTTTAGTTAAAGTGTAGGCCTTCATGGGGTGAAGAGTTTAGTTTAACTAAACACATCAACCCATGAAGGCCTATACTTTAACTAAACTCTTCCCCCCATCAAGGCCTATACTTTAACTATACACATCAACCCATGAAGGCCTATACTTTAGTTAAATTAGTGCCTTGATGGGGTGAAGAGTTTAGTTAAAGTATAGGCCTTCATAGTGTGAAGAGTTTAGTTAAAGTATAGGCCTTTATGGGGTGAAGAGTTTAGTTAAACTTTTCACCCCATGTAAGGCTATCTTAACTAACTCTTCACCCATGAAGGCTAACTCTAATATACACATACCCATGCGGCCTATACTTAACTAAACTCTTCACACCCATCAAGGCCTATACTTTAACCAAAACTCTCACCCATCGAAGGCCTATATACTTAACTATAACACATCACTATCCCACTAGAGCCTTATACTTTCAGTTAAATCAAGCCCATAAGGTAAATTTAGTTAAAGTAGCCATTATGGGGTGAGAAAGTTTAGTTTAAAGTATAGGCCTTGATGGGGTGAAGTTTAGTTAAAGTAAGCCTTATGGGGTGAAGATGTTAGTTAAAGTATAGGCCTTTATGGGGTGAAGAGTTTAGTTAAAGTATAGGCCTTGATGGGGTGAAGAGTTTAGTTAAAGTATAGGCCTTGATGGGGTGAAGAGTTTAGTTAAAGTATAGGCCTTCATGGGGTGAAGAGTTTAGTTAAGTATAGCCTTGCTGGGGTGAAGAGTTTAGTTAAAGTATAGGCCTTTATGTGGGTGAAGTTTAGTTAAAGTAAGGCCATTATGGGGTGAAGAGTTTTATTTAAAGTATAGGGGCTTGAATTGGTGGAAGATTTAGTTAAGTATAGGCCTTATGGGTGAAGAGTTTAGTTAAGTATGGCCTTTATGGGGTAAGATTTAGTTAAGTATAGGCCTTTATGGGTGAAGAGTTTAGTTAAAGTATAGGCCTTTATGGGGTGAAGAGTTTAGTTAAAGTATAGGCCTTTATGGGGTGAAGAGTTTAGTTAAAGTATAGGCCTTTATGGGGTGAAGAGTTTAGTTAAAGTATAGGCCTTTATGTGGTGAAGAGTTTAGTTAACTCTTCACCCCATGAAGGCTATACTTATAACTATAACTCTTCACCCCATAAAGGCCTATACTTTAACTATACACTCACCCAATGAAGGCCTATACTTTAACTAACTACACTTCACCCATAAAGGCCTATACTTTAACTATACACATCACCCCGAAGGCCTATACTTTAACTATACACATCACCCTATAAGGCCTATATTTAACTATAACCTTCAACCCCATCAAGGCTATACTTTAACTATACACTCACCCCTGAAGGCTATACTTAACTATACACATTCCCCCATGAAGGCCTATACTTTAACTATACACACATCACCCCATGAAGGCCTACTTTACTATACACATCACCCCTGAAGGCCTATACTTTAACTATACACATCACCCCATGAAGGCCTATACTTTAACTATACACTCACACCCATGAGGCCTATTACTTTAACTATACACATCACCCCATGAGGGCCTATACTTAACTATACACATCACACCCCTGGAAGGCCTATACTTTAACTATACACAATCACCCCATGAACGGTCCTATACTTAATATACACATCACATGAAAACTATACATACACATCACCCCATGAAGGCCTATACTTTAACTATACACTACTCACTCAAGGCCTATACTTTAACTATACACATCACCCCATGAAGGCCTATACTTAACTATACACATCACCCCATGAAGGCCTATACTTTAAACTATACCATCACCCCATGAAGGCCTATACTTAACTATACACATCACCCCAATGAAGGCCTATAACTTTAACTATACACATCACCCATGAAGGCCTATACTTTAACTATACACATCGCCCATGAAGGCTTACTTTAACTATCACATTCACCCCATGAAGGCCTATACTTTTAACTATACACATCGCCACATGAAGCTATCTTTAAACTATAACTTTGCACAACAAGTAGAAACGAGTAAAACAGAAAGTTATTTTGAACGTAGGGAACATCCCTTATCCAACCAGATCTGATAGGCAGGAATAGTTCAAGCACCTGGTACCATCTTAAATGTCACTGGACCCTCATGCTAAATATGCCACAGGTGTGTTCTAGATTAACAGTCTATCTCTTATCTGTATATACTTTACAACGTATTATATTTTCAATATTATTCACCTACACATAATACTGATTACTGTATATCATATATTCACCTACCTAAATACTGTATTATTGTATATCAATAGTTCACCTACACATATACTGTATTATACTGTATAGTCATATATATTCCCTATACATATAGTTTACGTATATCATATTATCCTATACTAATACGATTATACTATATACTCACTATATCCCACCTAATACTGTATTAACTGTATTCAATATAAATCCCCTACACATAAATACTGTATTTATACTGTATATCAATATAATAATTCCCTATACATAAAGTGTATGTACGTATCAATATATTTCCCCTACAACATAAATACTGTATTATACTGTATATCAATATATATTCCCCTATACATAAATACTGTATTATACTGTATATCAATATATATTCCCCTATACATAAATACTGTATTATACTGTATATCAATATATATTCCCCTATACATAAATACTGTATTATACTGTATATCAAATATATTCCCCTATACATAAATACTGTATTATACTGTTTCAATATATATTCCCCTATACATAAATACTGTATTATACTGTATTCAATATAATTCCCCTATACATAAATTACTGTATTATACTGTTATCAATATATATTCCCCTACACATAAATACTGTATTACTTTATATCAATATATATCCTACACATAAATACTGTATTATACTGTATATATCAATATATTCACCTCACATAAATACTGTATTATACTGTATTCAATATATTCACCTACACATAAATACTGTATTATACTGTATATCAAATATATATCACCTACACATAAATACTGTATTATACTGTATATCAATATATATTCACCTACACATAAATACTGTATTATACTGTATATCAATATATATTCACCTACACATAAATACTGTATTATACTGTATATCAATATATATTCCCCTACACATAAATACTGTATTATACTGTATATCAATATATATTCCCCTCACACATAAATACTGTATTATACTGTACTATCAATATATATCCCTACACATAATACTGTATTATACGTAATCAATATATATTCCCCTACACATAAAATCTGTATATCACTGTATATCAATATATATTCCCCTACACATAAATACTGGATTATACTGTATATCAATATATTTCACCTATACATAATACTGTATTATACTGTATATCAATATATTCCCTATACAAAATACTGTATTAATGCTATATCAATATATATTCACCTATACATAAATACTGTATATACTGGATATCAATTATATTCACCTATACATAATACTGTATTATACTGTATATCAATATAATTCACCTATACATACTACTGTATTACCTGTATATCAATATATATTCACCTATACATAAATACTGTATTATACTGTATATCAATATAATTCACCTATACATAAATACTGTATTATACTGTATATCAATATATATTCACCTATACATAAATACTGTATTATACTGTATATCAATATATATTCACCTATACATACTGTATAACTGTATAATCAATATATATTCACCTATACAATACTGTATTATACTGTATATCAATATATATTCACCTATACATAAATACTGTATTATACTGTATATCAATATATATTCACCTATACATAAATACTGTATTATACTGTATATTCAATATATAAATACTGGGACACATACATTATAAACAAAAACACACAGAATTAAACGTTTTAATCCATCTAAATGTTTGAAATAAATGGGATTGTACCCGTCCCTGACAAGCATTACTGATCTCCTTGGATAAGTTAATAAAACACCTGTAGCCCTGCTTTATGCATTTACAAGGTCTTATGTTGACCCCCCTCAGGATAAGTAACACCCCAAGGTTACCCCATTGGTTGTAAAACTCATCAACCCCTTGGATTCTGTCACACTGATTACAGAGCGAGTGAACCGGCCTGGAACGACGCTGGGGCAGCAGGAACCACCTAATGGGCCCAATTAAACAGACGGAGCGCTGGGACCAAGAGTGTGAGATCATTAACAGAGCCGTGTGTCACCTCTAACAAGGGACCCGAGCTGGGCCAAGTGACAGAGCACAGTCAGGTGTAAAGAATGGTTTCTACTTAAAATACACGACAGAACGTAGAAAATCCCACGTCCCTGCATGGAAAGCAGATCAGGGAATTACAATAACTGGTTATTAAAACTCTTAATAAACGTGTTTTCCAACTGAATAGCAGTTTAGGAAGGAAAACAGAGAATGGAACTTTTAGGGTTTGGCAAACATCAGTATAGACACACACAGGAAGATACTTCCTGCCAAACATCTACCCGGTGCCATTTTTTGGTTGGTCGGGTTGAAATATCCCCCAGAATTACTGGCACGGCCGATATATGACACAGGTGTGCTGTGTGTACCTTACCTAACACGATAACAAAGCCTTCACATTGCCATCATGTTGAAAATAAAATAATTGGAGATTTCTATTGCCATTCCTGAAAGAACATCATAGTCATAATGGATACTGAGATGGGGGTTTATATGAGCCTGTGCAGTGTGCGGATACCCTGGTGTGATGAACTGCAGGGACTAGTATTATTATTAAAGGGCATGTCTACCTACACCACCTTTATTAGCAGATTAAAGGACAACTACACTGTAAAAATCAAGTTTTTAGAAATGAAAAGTACCTGGGGCAGGGAGGCCGGATTGATTATTTCAACCTCCCAATATTGTTTCGTTCGTTGAGGAGCTACAGCAGATACAGTTTACATCTGCCAGGTTATGGCCCTGGTCCTTCCTGTATTAAACATAATGCTGAAGCACTCAAGAAGCCAGTCAATAGCAGTTTCCTTTGTGATGCTGCTGCTGCTGCTTCTCGTAGAAATGAAATTGTTAAAGGGCATCTATACCGAAAAAATAGGTTATTTTATATTGACCGTAACTGGAAACTATAATTCTTCCCAACCACCACTGTATCATTTTTATGTTAATCTGCCCCCGATTTATTAAGATATCCAATCTAAACCCCCAATGAAACCACTAGCACACATCCCCTCTGGCACCACCAGCACATACACACCTGGCACCACCATGACATTCCTGCCCCCTGCCCCCTGGATTGCTGTCCCTGGATAGATCAGGTGCCAGTGCCCCCTCAGTAAAAAGGAAGGTTTGGACCCTATTACGCCAGTCAATCCTACTGCCAGGCCTGACCTTCCACTATGCCAGTTCTGTGGCCTTGCACAAGCGCTCCTTCTTGCATCTGCCAGACTCAAAAATGTCCCAAACATGTACGTGCCATGCTGTAAAGGCAGTACTAGATGAGTCTTTGCAGGCATGCGTGTGCTGAGTCCATTTGAATAAACATTTGAAGGCTGCCTGGATCAATTTGGGTGTGATCAATTTCGGGGCCCGCACAGGTTCCAGCCCAGGCAGCAGCACAGCTGGAAAGACTTACACACCCCTACGGCCACATGACCACGAAGGTGCAGCGTGCGGACGCCGGAGCAGTAACCGGCAATGACAGCTTTCTACTGTCTATTGATTGGAAGTCCAGGTCAGGCCCCCCACCGGACTCTGGAACTATTTAAAGGTAAATGCCCAAAATTTGGGCTATAAGTACTGAGGCCCATGGACAGCTCCTGACGGCCCCCCTTGGCATCCAGGCCCCAGGCATTTGCCTCAGGTGCCTTGTCTATAATCCGGCCCTGTCTGTGAGTAGTTTTGCTGTAGCTGGGATGGTGACAGATTTGACAGTTGGAATGCTGTATGCTGTGTGCAGGTTTGACAGTTGGTTTGTGGCAAAAAAGTCAGGTCGGGTGGAAGTGGGAGTGGTTAAAAGAGGGAGGGGGGATACTGCTCCAAAACAAAATGGGTGCTGGATTGAAGGCATGCAGCAACACACACAAATCAGAGTACTTACATGTATTCAATTATAGATTAAGATGAGGCAAATTCATTTTTTCAGTATAGTGTCCCTTTAAGAATTACCAATTCTACCTCCCGGCCACAGGTACTTTTATACGCACTGTAGTTCTCCTTTAAACCCCCTAGACACAAATTTCACTATACTGTATTACCTGAATTCTTCCATCATTAATAACACGACCCAATCCCTCGCCACGGCAGTTCGCTCACCATTGCAGCTTCCGGGTATGGCGGTCGTTCTTAGCTGGGGGTGGACATGCCCTTTAATAATTAGTTTGCAAGAAGGGATGTGTGAGGTGCCGTTTAAAGATAAACCTATTATAAACAGTGGATCTGACGACGAGGCTCTATTAAAGATCACTGTGGTCTTTAGACCTAAGGAGGGAAATTAAAACCTGCAGAAATCAATGTACTGTAATCCTGGAAGCCTCTTCGGTTTTAAATAGCCACAAATGACACTAAAGGCAGAGTAGTTAACTTACAGAATCCAGCCATGGATTTTCTCTGCCTACACACACACACAGTGCTCGCATTGTGCTAGCTAGCCCACAATATTGTTTCCTTAGCAAACCCTGCAGAGATAGAGGGGCTGAACTGTGAGACCACCGCAAGCTCCAAAATAGTTAACCTCAACCCTCCTTAATAATTACTTTACCTCTGCCAAGTGCACATGCAATAAGATTATATAATAAAAGGCACTGCGTTCTATTCAACGTTACAGTATGTACATTATACAGAATGTACATTTTCATTTCCAATATGAAAAGAATAATAATAATAATACATGGAAAGGGGGTGGACATTCATAGAAGTGTTTTAATGGTTGGTTTGATATCAATTTCAGTACTGGCTGTTTGTTTTGTTTCTAGAAACTTTTAATCATGTAAAAACCACATTAATGACATTATATAATGCCAAATATTGCGCCACATGTATGGGGGTTATAGGTGCCAACAGGTCTGGGTCACATGACATGGGGCCATTAGGGTGTGTCCCCCCCTCACTGTTAATATCAACGTTCCCTGTCCATTTACTGCATTGAAGGGAGAGTCCAAATCTCCTTAGACAGGGGAATGGGATCCGGCGTACGGCCAGCTGTTTAGCTTGGGCACCAGCAAGGCTCAGGAGGGGAAAATCCTTCAGTTGCGGATTTATTGTTTCCTGCTACTAAAAATGAGAAGCAATTCCAGTTAAAACGTTCAATTACTGGACGTGGAAAACGGCCGCTTGTATTCGCCCCATCTGACACAAAGATAAAGAGGAATATTAAAGATCTAGTTCAGCATCTGTTTAACCCCTTTAGGGCATGAAAGCCGGAGAAACTGTCTTAGGAAAGGAAATTAAGGGCAAAAGAAAAGGTTAAGAAGCCGTAATAACATAAAATAAAGATAGAAGAGTAGCATTAATAAAAATACAATATAAATATGCTGTAAATTACATCCATATAATCAGTGCTTAGCTATGTCATCAGTGACACGACTTACTGAAACTTTTTGCATTATAGACAATAGTGATGGCCCAGTTCGCGGATCCGAATCCGGATCCGCGGCGTATTTACCTCATTTGCGAACGGCAGATATCGCGGATTTTCCGGTTTTCCGCCTTCCGAACCATGTTTTCGAAAATTTTCTAAATTATGGGGATTTCTCGTATTTTCAAAAATACGGGAAAATACGAGAAATTGCAGATTTCGTATTTTCGCAGAATCCTCGTACTTGGATTTTGGGCTTGTGCTTTATATTGGCTATGGAACACTTTGGGAAGGTTATTTTATAAAGAGTGGGACACAGACAAACCCCACCCATTTAGATGGACACAGACAGTTAACATAAAACAGGGTTTTATTGGTAATCATTCTACACAGGGAGACATTGGCTGCTCCCCTTTGGGGATGTTCTTCTGATTGGATTTCTGATTAGTGCAACAATTGGAAATCCATTCGGAAAAACCACTCAAAGTTCCCCAACGATTTTTCCACAGGTTTCCCCTTGATGGGGTCGGCATAAATTTTTTGTTTTCTGCTAAACCACTGTTGAGCGGCCGATCGGATACACGGAACATATTCAATCAAATTTGCAGAATCGCTCAGATGACCAAACCCATGTATGGCTTTACATAGCCAGCAATCCAACCAATGACAATGGGGGCCTTGTTCTCATTGGTTTAATTGGCTGTGAATTATGGATTCTGCACCCTCACATCCCTGCCTGTTAACTAGTAACAATTCTGTACTCCATGCAGCCTTTCCTTCACCGAGTGCCGCCATATACATTAAACAGTACATGCTTTTAATTCTTCCTATAATAAAGGGGAAGTAAATCCTGGAACAGGATCAATATTTAAAGGTGCGGCTTCCCATAGCTTTGAATGAGAAGCAGTTATTGAATGAAATATACTCTATACCTGACAAATAAGCCTGGATATGACCTGGATACATGTGACCTACAGAATATCACAGAGACCTTGGAACTTAGGGGCATCCATTACTTTGTAGACCTTTAATGACCAGTGTGCAGTAATTAATAAACAGGGGTCTAACCTAGTCAGCCAGTATGATGAACGATTTATATTAATGTAAACTGAAGACACTCCAACATAAGGAGAAGCCAAGAGCTTTAGTTTAGCAACAGCTTGGGAACCATTACATTGCACTGCCCTAAGGTGGGAAAGATTTTATTTTTATAGTACGGTATGTATTTATGGGGGGCGGGAGAGGGGACAGCACTGCAGGGTAAGTGTCTGGCTAGAGGCCGTTGAAAATACAGCCAAATGACCCTGTTCTGGGAAGAGACATCAGTCTAGCCTCACAGACACATTTCTCCAGTCTACCTCCCAAGGAGAACAGTCCGTTATTTTCAGATTAGAACAGCAGGGGGGGCAGAATGGAGAATGTTGCTGTTTTTACCTTGTAACCGGCCCTTGTGGACATAACCGTAAACCCACAGTGACAACACGTGTGGGGAATCACAGGGGAGACATAGGAAAAAGCAATAAATTGGAGAGTTTTTCTATGCAAATGCAATCTGGTTCTTAAAGGTCATGGAATATCCAAAGATTCCACAAATATTAAACAATATGGCCGCTGAAGGAGAGTAGTTCATGATCCAATCATATGGTCCATAGGGGTTCACATTTCAGAATGATTCTCTTATCCGAAATGCGTGGTATTTTGTGTTGTTAAAGTCACAAACTCACACACCGCTAAAGCCATATTAAACATGCGCTGACCCAGTGTACTTGCCCAGAAAAGGGTCACCCTGAGCTTTTCCCATAATACACCTCTTGTGCATTGTCCTGTTTTACACCACAAGTTGCACTACAGTGTATGCAGGTTTATAGACTTGGCCCCCAGTCCTGCAAAAACATATTTCTATTTGATAATTCAATATGCTTATTAGGAATGAGTAATAATTTATTACTATGTTTTGGATCCTGCCAATTCAATAGATAAATATCTATCTAATAGACGACACTAAAGCTGCACAACCATTGGTCAAAATATCCTGCTGTCTCCTATATGTCTCTTCTTCTTTAGCAGACACATCGAGTCTTATATTGCCTGTCACTGATTTACAGTTGCATACTGTTAATGTGAACCAACTCCCTTTACCTAAATCTGGGTACCAATTTTCAAGTGTGTACCCAGCTTAAATGGGAACTGTGGACTCCAAAAAAGTTGATTTTAAATGAAAGGCCATGTTTCTACCTTTAAAATGTGCCACCAACCACCTCTCTACGTGCTGCACAGCCCAAGATATGAAGAAATCACTGATCAGAAAGTTAGGGGGTGGGAGGTTCTGAATCTGCAGTCAAAATACTAGTTCCTCCTCTTATCTGCGGTTGGCACATGCTCAGTGCAGGAGAAAGCAGAAGAAACCAGGAATAGATCGAGTTACAGTGACTGATGGAGAGGCAGGGGCCACATGGGATTTCAAAGGGAGCCACAAGCCCATGAGGAGGCGGAGATACAGTGAAGAGGGACTGTCACATTGTTTTAAAGCAGAAAGTGAAGGGTGATGCTGCAGCCATATCACATATAAAAATGTAAATATCTTCAAAACTATGTTAAAAAAACAATGAAAGTAAATTGCAAAAATATTCAGGAAAGCAATCCCTGTTAATTTACCTAAAGTAATTTTTGGACCACAGTTACCCTTTAAGACCCCCCACTAAGCTATTGATAGTTCATTGGATTCTTAAGGTTAAAGGGCAATAGCAAACATTGTTTGTATTTGTGTAGAGCCCTTTAAATGTTTTCTTTAATTATTCATGTTGGTTAAACAAGGAGAAGGAGTATTTATGTGGATATGTTATTGCTTACCAAATCCAAGCAAGCATTTAGCTATTTTAAGTAATCCCTAGTGGGCACTTATTTCATTAGGATTTTCACATCCATAGTTACTCATTAATAACTTAGACAAACATAAATCTGTGTTTAATACCTTGGTAAACATTTATAGAAAGTAAAATAAAATATATCCCATATTCCCTAGGTATGGTTTCCCTTTACATAACAAACAATCAATGTATTGCTTGTTCCAAAAATCATCTAACCAGGGCGGCTTACGATTATCTGTTCCTTCGAAGCATAAAAGAACAGAAAGGTATTTCCATAGGGCCATGCAGCTAAAGGGTTAAAGGGAGTTTGGAATGAGTGTGTTTTTTTTCTTCCTGGAACTGCCCCCCTGCAGTAAATAGTAAGCCTGAGAATGGATGAACCAGTTTATGTCCTGGTGCGTGTTAGAACAAATAACTCGGCCTCCCTGTAAAAGAAATAGTATTTACTCTACAAGATATTCCCCGTTACTATAACCATATTAATAGTCATCTAGTCATATACAGTACGCTACAATCTTTTGGGGGGGAATTCTCACACTGGTTGATATTTTGTAATTTCCAACACAACCAATAGCTTTCAACCATTTTTTGTGTGAGTGATTGAGAAAATCTACAACACGCAGTTAATTCTGCATGCTACAAAGCACCGCAAGATCAATCACAGTAAAATATTAAAGTCTGTGGAATTAAAGTAACGCTTTAATTCCACAGACTATCAATCCCGATTGGCTTGGAACAAACTGGTCAATATATTCATGGATGAGACATCAAATGTCACATCCATGACTGGCAGCTGCTAACCAGAAGAACCAGGAAACATACAGAGAGGTAACAGGACATCAGGAAGCATTTAAGGTCAGTCTTACATCTCTCAGTTTCTAAATAATGCAGTTTTGAGGTTAAGGGGCAATACACAATTTTTTATTTAAGGGGTGCACTTGCCCTTTAAGGCCACAAACAAAGGTTCTACATTCTTAACTACAGTGTGAACATAGCTAAGCAAGCACCAAAGATTAGCTTATGTGGATCCACACCAGTGCACAGTACAGCACAGTAAATAGCCAGCAATGTATTCTACACATACGGAACACAACAATGGGCCCTACAGTAAAGTAATAAGGAATAACAACGGCATATATAATGTATAATATTTTGATCAGCACACATTATGTAAACGAACCTATACATACATATACATAAAAAAAAAAGGAGCACAACACACACATGCAATTTACAGAGAGACTCCATCACTAATGTCCCTTCATAAACTAAAATAATGAGTACTGTAGGATAAGGTGATACCTTTTATTATGGACAGTTCGTTTTTACAGACAAGCTTTCGAGAGATACACTTCTCTCTTCCTTAGTACTGCTTGACCTGATGAAGAGTGAAGTGTGTCTCTCGAAAGCTTGTCTGTAAAAACGAACTGTCCATAATAAAAAGGTACTGCCTTATCTTATAGTACTCATCTTTTTAAGTATATGTTACTGGACTAACATGGCTACAACCAATTTATCTTCCCTTATTAAAGTAACGCTAAACCATTTACAAAGGGTTACATTAAGGAATTGTGGGGGCCGCCTTTAAGAAAAGTAATGACCATAGACCCCACACACATTTTATTACTCCACATGCGCCCCTCTTAAACACAAGTTACTCAGGGTCACAAGCGAGCGAACAACATCCCAAACAAAGTAAACATTAAAAACCTTGTGGTGAAAGCTACAATAGATCAGGGACATCAGGCATCTGCTAAACACAAAGACAACTCTGGCTGAATTTGGATAGGTTATTATACCAAACTGCCGTGGGCACCTGATTGGCCAGTGTTTACAGATAGGCGCCCCCTGCAGGAAGTGCATTGTGTGTCTGTGCATAAGCACCCTCACTTTAACCTGTGTGCGAGTTGTGTGCATGCACAAGCAGGAACATTGTTGTCTACAAGGTCAGGGTTCTGTGTCAGGATCCACTCCATTCTCATACTAAATAAATCTTTGCTGTTATAATTGTGATGAAGTAGAAGGCCATGGAATGTGCTTTGATCTCACACTGTCACTCCTTGTAATGTCATGTTTAAAAGCTGATAGATGGCCAGAATCTGTTCCGCACTGCACTTCTGGCACCGCTCCATCAGGCTTCTAGGAACATAGATTTGTATATGGAGATAAAAATCACAGAACAGAAAAAAATGTATATATTTAACCCCGACCATGCCAGGATGATGGGGAAAGGGCATGGAAAACATTTCTGCTAAAATCTCCTCCAACATGTTACGTCACTTCTCAATGGAACTCATTTATATAAACCGTTCTTTATTTGTGTAAAGCACCTCCATCTGCACATTTCATATGCATGTTCCAATACTCCAATTGTTCCCTATAACTACTCCTATTGTTCCCTATAACCCTCCCTATAACTCCTCCTATTGCTCCATATAACCCCCCCTATAACTCCTCCTATTGTTCCATATAACCCTCCCTATAACTCCTCCTATTGTTCCATATAACCCTCCCTATAACTCCTCCTATTGTTCTCTATAACCCTCCCTATAACTCCTCCTATTGGTCCCTATAACCCTCCCTATAACCTCCTATTGGTTCCATATAACCCTCCCTATAACCTCCCTATTGTTCATATAACCCTCCCTATAACTCCTCCATTGTTCCATTAACCCTCCCTAAACTCCCCTATTGTTCCATATAACACTCCCTATAACTCCTCCCATTGTTCCCTATAACCCTCCCTATAAACTCCTCCTATTGTTCATATAACCCCCCTAAACTCCTCCTATTTTTCCTATAACCTCCCTATATAACTCCTCCATTGTCTCCATATAAACCCTCCCTATAACTCCTCCTATTGTTCCCTATAACCCTCCCTATACCTCCTCCTATTGCGCCTATAACCCTCCCTATAACCCTCCTATTGTTCCCTATAACCCTCCCTATAACTCCTCCCTATTGTCCCTATACCCTCCCTTAACTCCTCCTATTTTCTCTATAACCCTCCCTAAACTCCTCCTATGTTCCCTATCACACCCTCCTATAACTCCTCTATTTCCTATAACCCTCCCTATAACTCCTCCTATTGTTCCCTATAACCCCCTATACTCTCCTCTATGTGTTCTCTATAACCCTCCCTATAACTCCTCCTATTGTTCCCTATAACCCTCCCATAACTCCTCCTATGCTACCATAAACCCTCCCTATACTCCCTATTGTCTCTATAACCCTCCTTATACTCCTCCTCTTTCCCTATAACCCTCCCTATACTATACTCCTCCTATTGTTCCTATTAACCTCCCTATAACTCCTCCTATTGTTCCCATATAACTCCCTATAACTCCCTCCTATTGTTCTCTATAACCCCTCCCACTCCTCATCCTCCTATTGTTCCCAAACCCTCTAAACCTCCTTTGCTCCTATAACCCTCCCTATAACTCCTCCTATTGTTCCATATAACCCTCTTTATAACTTCTCCTATTGTTCCCTATAACCCTCCCTATAACTCCTCCTATGTTCTCCATATAACCCGTCCCTATAACTCCTCCTATTGTTCCATATAACCCTCCCTATAACTCCTCCTATTGTTCCCATCCCTCCCCCTATAACTCCGCCATTGTTCTCTATACCCCCCCCTATAAACTCCTATTGTTCTCTATAACCTCCCTATATCCTCCTATTTTCCATATAACCCTCCCTATACTCCTCCTTTGTTCCATTATAACCTCCCCTATAACTCCTCCTATTGTTCTCTATAACCCTCCCTATAACTCCTCCTATTGTTCCCTATAACCCTCCCTATAACTCCTCCTATTATTCCATATAACACCTCTTTATAACTTCTCCTATTCTTTCCATATAACACATTCCATTGTTCCATACATTTTCTTTTTAAGCTTTTTTTTTTGTTCCTACACACAACCAAATGTCTTTCCATTCATTCCCAAAGGAAAATAAGGTGACTGCATTATTGTACCTCATCACTTGTTTCTGAAGACACAAGAACAAATGTTACTAGCCGATATTAATAGATACAATGTATGTGCCCAATGATTAATACTGACGTATCTCACCTCCCCTTTCCAATGTGATTGAGCATTTACGTTTCCTTTGCAATGCTGCTCATTTTCTGGTGACAGATACTAGACCAAGGATCCTTCCAGCATTCCTTGGATTTCCTCTGCATGTAAGGAACCCTAGTAGAATCATTCAATCAAATTTGCTTGTGGGTTGCCATCTTTAATGGGCACGTCCACACTTAAAATAAAAAACTGGTGACTTGACAATTATCTGCCCGCAACCCTAACCGATATTATTTACTACATGTATTTGTAGCTACATATTTAATGGTAAGTTCTATTCCTATCTGGTCAAGGTATCTGCTCAAGGAGCTTTTTATAAGCTTGAGCATGTGCAGAAGAGGCAGCTGGTGAAACAGCAGTCAATCATTAGTTGTGATGTCAGCAGTCACAGCCTTGAAGGGAAGGGCCAGATTACTCTGCCAGAATGGGGACAATACTTATCTATAAATATACAGGTAATTAAGTGCAAAATATATCGGTTGGGGTTGGGGGCAGGTACCAGTTCTTAGGGTGGACATGCCCTTTAAAGGTCATTTGTCACTGTGGGAGTGACCAATTAAGGGATGAATGGCAGATAACAGTTCATTGCTATAGAGAATTACTTTACGTGTGTGCGTGACTACACGGAGTGAATCGAAGTGGATATATTTTGTGCTACAGGTACAATGATGTTTCGGTCCTGGACTAAAGACCTTTATCAAGTTTCATACATCCCTATATAGTTTGGGTTTGGCTTGCCAGGTTTTTGGATTATGTTTGGGGATAATCTATTAATTTGTACCAGATTTCCGAGATACAAAGCAAAAAGTCTTTGTCAGTAAACAAGTTAAAGTACAAAATAGGATCCTTATACTTTCCTATTGTCTGTACAGGCCAAAATGAAGAAATGAAGCGGTTAAATCCATGTCTAAGGGCTAAGTGTGTGATATGCTATGTGCGCTGTGCCCCTGTACACATCTGTGTTACTCGAACACACGTCATCCACACGCATAGTGGGAACATTCAGATAGTATTGCATTGGCAATGAGAATCAAAAGCGCGATCGGGTCGCAAAAAAACACTCTGAATCGCGCAGTTGGGACCTAGCCCTGAAAGAGACTGCATTCTAAGGCAGAGAGGTAGGTGTGGATTACAATGCCCCCAGGGCTCATACATACTATAAACTGCATTAGTAAAGAGAATGACAGCTATTGTACTGTAAGGCCAAGTCATGGAAACATGTCCCATCTCCAGGGCTAGAAAGTTCCTCAAAGTCTTAGGGGTGTGAGTATGTATAAAGAGTGTGTAGAATGTACGGAGAAGGGGCCACCTTTTCTTGATTAAGCAAAGGCCTTTCATCACCATAAGCAAGCCAATACAAATATTGGTTCACGTGTGGCCCCCATTATGCTCCATCTCATCCCACTGTCCTCTCACTGCTCCTGTTTATCTCTCCGTTGTGTTTTTTAGTTCCCTTTCTGTGTATTCTTTTATACTCACTCCTCTCCCTTCTCGGTTTGGCTCCTCTGTGAGTTCATCTGTCGCCCTCGGCTTTCATCTCATTTTCTCCCAGAGAATGATTGCAGAGAGACGCATGCATAATAAATCCCTATATTGCTTGTGTTATTAAAGTGTATGGCTAGAAGAAAGGGTCAGTCTCAGATCTACATCATTGCCAGTCAGGTTAGACATTTGTAGATTGTATAGTGCCGCTACCAGAGACTGTTGGGTAATAAAGATTTAAGAAGAACTACAATATGAAAAATAAGATTAAGGAAAATACTTGTGTAAGAAATAAGAAGGGCTATAGTGGGGGGTTTAGGGAGCAAACATAGTAAACGTGAAGAGTTATATGGAATGATATGGGGCAATAGGAGGAGTTATATGGAATGATATGGGGCAATAGGAGGAGTTATATGGAATGATATGGGGCAATAGGAGGAGTTATATGGAATGATATGGGGCAATAGGAGGAGTTATATGGAATGATATGGAGGCAATAGGAGGAGTTATATGGAATGATATGGGGCAATAAGAGGAGTTATATGGAATGATATGGAGCAATAGGAGGAGTGTATATGTAATGATATGGAGCAATAGGAGGGGTTATATGGAATGATATGGGGCAATAGGAGGAGGTTATATGGAATGATAAGGAGCAATAGGAGGAGTTATATGGAATGATATGGGGCAATAGGAGGAGTTAATGGAATGATAAGGAGCAATAGGAGGTTTAGGTATATGGAATGATATGGGGCAATAGGAGGAGTTATATGGAATGATAGGGGCAATAGGAGGAGTTATATGGAATGTATGGGCAATAGGAGGAGTATATGGAATGATATGGGGCAATAGGAGGAGTTATATGGAATGATATGGGCAATAGGAGGAGTTATATGGAATGATAGGGGACATAAGGAGGAGTTATATGGAATGATATGGAGCAATAGGAGGAGTTATATGTAATGATATGGAGCAATAGGAGGGGTTATATGGAAGATATGGGCAATGGAGGAGTTATATGGAATGAAAGGAGCAATAGGAGGAGTTATATGGAATGATGTTATGGGTCAATAGGAGGAGTTATAGGAATGATAAGGGCAATAGGAGGAGTTATAGTGAATGATAGGGGCAAAGGAGGAGTATGAGTTATTGAATGATATGGGGCAATAGGAGGAGTGATATGGAATGATTATGGGGCAATAGGAGGAGTTATATGGAATGTATGGGGGCAATAGGAGAGTTATATGGAATGATATTGGGGCAATAGGAGGAGTTAATGGAATGATATGGAGCAATAGGAGGGATTTATATGGAATGGTATGGGGCAATAGGAGGAGTTATATGGAATGATATGGGGCAATAGGAGGAGTTATATGGAATGATATGGAGCAATAGGAGAAGTTATATGGAATGATATGGGGCAATAGGAGGAGTTATATGGAATGATATGGAGCAATAGTAGGAGTTATATGGAATGATATGGAGCAATAGGAGGAGTTATATGGAATGATAAGTAGCAACGGATGAGTTCTATGGAATGATAAGGGCAATAGGAGGAGTTATATGGAATGATATGGGGCAATAGGAGGAGTTATATGGAATGATATTGGGCAATAGGAGGAGTTATATGGAATGATATGGGGCAATAGGAGGAGTTATATGGAATGATATGGAGCAATAGGAGGAGTTTTATATGGAATGATATGGGGCAATAGAGGAGTTTATTGGAATGATAGGAGCAATAGGAGGAGTTATATGAATGATATGGAGCAATAGGAGGAGTTATAGGAATGATGGGGCAATAGGAGGAGTTATATGGATATAAGGAGCAATAGGAGGAGTATATGGAATGATAAGGTGGCAATAGGAGGATTTATGAATGAATAGGGCAATAGGAGGAGTTTATGGAATGATATGGGGCAATAGGAGGAGTTATATGGAATGATAGGGGCAAGATGAGGAGTTATATGGAATGATGGGGCAATAGGAGGGAGTTATATGGAATGATATGGGGCAATAGGAGGAGTTATATGGAATGATTGGGCAATAGGAGAGTTATAGGAAGGATATGGGCAATAGGAGAGTTATATGGAATGAATGGGGCAATAAGGAGTTATATGGAATGATATGGGGCAATAGGAGGAGTTATATGGAAGATAAGGAGCAAATAGGAGGAGTTATAGGATGATATGGGGCAATAGGAGGAGTTTATTGGAATGATATGGGGCAATAGAGGAGTTATATGGAATGATATGGGGCAATAGGAGGAGTTTATATGGAAATATATGGGGCATAGGAGGGTTTATGGATGATTGGGGCAATGGGATTTAATGGAGATATGGAATGGGAGTTATATGGAATGATATGGGGCAATAGGAGGAGTTATATGGAATGATATGGAGCAATAGTAGGAGTTATATGGAATGATATGGAGCAATAGGAGGAGTTTATATGGAATGATATGGGGCAATGGGAGTAATATGGAATGATATTGAGGCAAAGGGAGAGTAATATAGCATTATATGGAGCTATAGGAGGAATTATTTGGAATGATATGGAATAAGAGGAGGTGTTACAGGAATAAAAGTGGGTAGTTATTAGGCCTTGGAGGGAGACACGGGAGAGTTATATATAGTAATGAGAACATTTATAGAGAGAAGCTTTATGAAACAATACATGGGACAGGGTACGATCCATTGCCAGGGACAATGGTTGTTTTAAACACTGTTGTTAACAAATAATAATTAACCTATTATATTCCCACTGAAATATTTTGATAGGGAAACGCAAAATCCTTTGAGACCCATAGGAGTGCATTTTATTACTGTTTATTTTCAATAACCAGATCCAAAATAAGCAGCTGAAACAAACTTAGAAAACAAGACTTTAGTGAAATCCAGATGGACGACAGAGAAAGGGAATATGAATAATATCCCGAGACATCAAGATGGAGGAGCGAGCGGGATTCTGGGAGAGGAGCACATTGTGTTCTTCATTTCCCAGCAATAAAGATATACAGTATATATATGTATTTTCCCCTTAGAACAATTCCACCTTGGTGATATTAACAGCAGTAATTCCTTAAAGCCTGGACGAGTTAGACCCTAATCTGGCAGCCCAGGAGTATATTAACACGACTCTCACAATCTATACTAAAGCGATCAGAATCGCCTCTGGCTGCACCATTGGCCGCCATCCCACTATGGGAAGATGACAGACTGAAATTTATGTGCAACTTTTTACACATAATATCTTATCAGAAGCCTCTGCAATATTTCAATTCTTGAAGAAAATGACTTTTTCTTTGGTTTAAAAAAAAATAAAAATCTGACAGGTTAACCGTCTCACGCCCGGAGGGGAGTCGGATAAAAGGTTCAGAGACGTTGAAATGCAACCAACGCCTTTGAAGAGCAATCGACGGTAAGTAACTCAGTTTAAAGGTCCCAGGTCTATTGTGCATTTTAGTTAATGAATTGGATTTCTACTTGATGCTTCTCCGCTGTCAGATGATTGCATTATTTTCTGTGATTTCTGTTCCCAGGGGTGTACTTTTGATTTCCTTTTACAGGAGAAGAATACTCAAACTTTACATCCTACGCAGTTCCCCTTTAATATAAATGGAACAGTCCGAACCGGCCCGTCCAGAAATTGTAGACACGACCCGCATAATAAAATGTCCATTGCTTAATTAGAACAGTTACATGGGCGGGATTATCAGTAAACTTTGCATTACTACTAATTATGCCCCTACAAAAGGGAAAACCTAACCTAATATAAAATGACCATAGTGTTTAAGAGCTGCAGTAATAACCACACTTTTATAAACCGAATTCCAGCAGTAAATACAGAGCATCAAAATACCAGCATGAGCACACCGAGATACAGGAACCAGGACTCTGTATAGATAAAAACTCACTTTATTGTAGAATCATATTGAATGGACCCAGAGGTCACCTGATGCATTTCGTACCACGTGAGCGCTTAATCATAGGTAGAATGACTCTGACTTTAATACACGCAGGTATCCATTGGGACTGCACCTACCTCCAATTAAAGGAATATACGCAACATAAACAAAACCAGTACAAAACGCATAAGAAAATGCATTTCTATCTAAGTTCAGCCGTGTCGTGTAAAAGGTTCCCGCCCCTCCCCCTGCTTTACAAACTCATTACAAGCTCGAGCATGCACAGGACAACCAATCATTGTCTATAACATCATCATCACGACTGCAGGTGATGGTGGAGGCAGTCAATGATCTTAGGATTCTGGGTAAAGAAGATGAATTTGTATGTAAGATTGGGGTGGTCAGAGTTAATGGAGAAGGTTGGTACATTTGTAATTTTGTGGTGGATATCATATGCCCATTAAGTTTTGTGGCAATAAATAAGCAACAAAAAAAATACTTGGTTTGTATTGACATTAAAAAGACAATTCTGGGTGTTCTATGGAAATTTTAACCATGCACAGCTACCATTTGAGCTTACCAATAGGTTTAAATTGTTACAATTGACTTTAACATCTTAAAAGAGAATTATAGTTGTTCAGTAACTGACTGGCTCCTCCCACAGTTATTGCCATTGACTATGTTAATGAAGGAGGAAGAGCAGCTTGAAAACTCTCAGTTACTATATGAGAATAATTCTCCTATAAATCTATAGATTTTAAATGAAAGCTATTGTTTTGGACACTTTTTGCCATTTACAATAGATGTACTAACAACCTCACCATTGAGTATTGAACACCAGGCAAACCCTTTTTTTTTTTTTAGACAAATACTTCTAATGTGTGATAAGAATCCATAAAAATCTGTAAGACCATGTAAATTAAAGGGTTGATAGTTTACCTCACATAATTAGCCAAGCTTCACAGGACATCCACAGCTAAACACGGGTATAATATGGGGGAATGCAGTAGATAACTTCAGACACCTTCAGATTGCTAGACCTGAAATATAAACAGGAGAGTTTAGGGATATAATGATATACTAGCATAAAATAATCAAGTAGTCAAAACTTGTCTTGTGAGGCAGGTGAAATGATACTCGCTAGTTAAAGGTTCGTACAACAGCACAATAATCAGCACGTGTATGGGCACTTTATCGAAACATTCGGGGATCGTTGCCTGATCTGCCGGGCAGATCTCCAAATGAGCAGCCGTTTCGGCCAATAAAGTGCCCAGACACGGGCCAAATAATTGTCCGAAACGGTCATTCGGCACCCGCGATCGCACGTGTGTACGAACCTTTAGGCTGGGTACACACCATTAGGGATGGCCCATTCGCGAACGGCGGATTTTTTCGGATTTTCCGCTTTCCGAACTTCCGAACCGCGGATTTCTCGTATTTTTGAGAATTTTCGAAAATATTTGAAATTACGAGGATTACTCGTATTTTTGAAAATACGCAAAATCTCGTAATTTCGAGAATATTTTTCATTTTACGGGGTCCACTCGCGGATTTTCGAATTTTCTAATTTTTTCGATAATTCGCGGATCCTCAAGCGGACCGGATTTTGCGAAGTTCGGACAACTCTACACACGATCAGATATTCTCTTGAAACATAAATTAACGTGTATTGTGGATGTAAAACAATGGGAACCAGACGTCTCCCGGCCCTTACCCCAAGGGGATACATTCTGTTTCAAAATGGTGGTGAACTGCACATCACACACAACTTTTTGTGGGAAAACACCCAAAGAATGGAGTTGTCCCCTGAAATGTTGTGTTTGATGTGGAGTTCACAACATAGCACACATCCTGTAACACTATGTGTGTGCGAGTCTCCAATGAGAGTAAACTCAAAAATACATTTCCTTCCTGTAAAATGTCACCTGACTCGCAGAACCATCAGGGATATTCAATAAAAGTTCTTATCGTTAAAAGTGGTGCTAATTTTGCCCCAACCAATCAGATGTTAGCTTTCAAATGTTAAATAAGATCTGATTGGCTGGGGCAAAATTAGCACCATTTTAACGATAAGAACTTTTATTGAATCTCCATGAAGAACTTTTATTGAATCTCACTGCATGTTTATTACAGTAAATAATGTACCCTCTACTTTAAAATGCAAGAATATTACACATCATCTTGATTTTCCATATAACACAGCGTGGGGCCTGGTGCTTTAAAGGGTATGTCCACTCCCAAAACTAAATTTTGTATATGGCCTAATTGTCCCTTTAAAAACCTCGACTTGGCAAGGGCTAAACTTCAAATTATAGTGAATAACGGCAGCGCCGTCTGTGATTGGCTGAGATTGTTTGATGTCCCAACCAATCATGGAAGCGGCTGATGGTCCAGCCTATTCTGCGTACACAGGCATGGAAGACAGGCAGCAGGAAGCTGAGGGTACAAGGGATGGTAAGTGCATTTAGGAGCATATTTGAAAAGTTTCGACCGGTCAATGAGGCCATATACAAAAATTTAGTTTTGGGGGTGCAGATACCTTTTAATCTGTTCATGAAACTATCATGAGTGTGCGCATGTGTGTGCTAGTGAGTTAACAATATCACTTCAAACCATGAGGCTAAATGAAGGTTTTATAGCTAATGTAACAGCAACTACAGAAGTCTGTCACATGTACTAGAGAAGGTGACATGTCTACACACAGAGGGAGGACCTCTCTGTCACATCCAGTAGTGTAATTGGAGAGACGAGACGATATTTTCCTTTCTACCTCCAGCTCTCACAGTAGATTCTATCAAACGAGGACAATTGTCATCTGCTTCTTAATGAATTACCCTGGGAGATGCTCAGAGCAATTACATTCCAATGAGAAATCCCTGCTTAATGTGGCTTATTAAGTGGAGTCGTGAGAGTGCACGGGGAAAAGAACGAGATAAAGAGAAATCTTGTAAATGAAGATATCAAAACCTTGAAGCCATTAGGGCCGGTTTCCTTCCTCCTGTAAAAGTCTGTTCATCTAAGAATTAAAATATGTTCATTCAGGCTTATTTAATGAGAGGTGCAAACATTTACCTGAGCTGTTCATTTGCAGGAACCAATCAAATGATACCTTTTTACTGGTCTACTAGTTAGAAAACATTTGGTAATATCCGATTGGTTGCTGCAGATTAACTGCACAGGAAAAATGTTTGCACCTCTTATTAAATAAACTGCATTGTGTCTTATGGGTTAAAATGTGTAATGTCCACAAGGATTGTATTTAATGGTAAATGACCTATTGCAGACAATAGTAAATGGTCTAAACCATGGCTCCCCAAACTATGGCCATCCAGATGTTTGAAAACTACAGAGGGAATGCTGGGAGCTGCGGTTTTCAAAAATCTGGAGCTGGGCTGTAGTATGAGCATGTCTAACAATCCCCCAAGCAGACCATTCTGTACTATGGGATGGGGAGCAATCAGGAGTACAATACAGTGAAGTCCCCCAACAGCTAATTATTGACTGGACATTTCTAACATGTATACAGAGCTGAACATTCTGCAGAATTTGTGCTGGTTTACCAGTAATACAATGGTAGATATTAGAGATACAGGGGATATCTGGTCCAGTACAGTCAGATACAACTTCTCAATTCAAAAAACAGAGAACCCGTTTTGGTTTCACATGTCCCATTTGCTCAGGCCTGTTCCTGGGTAAATTTCTAGTTTTGCGGTTTCGCTATATAGAGTTGGCATATTGAAAACCTTATAATAGGTCATAGACTGCATTATATTTGTGTTTCTACCAAAGACCCAACAACTATAGGGACTATTGTGTCCCCATTAATAATCTGCCCCTAGATGTGTTGGGGGTTACGTTAAGCAGCTATAAACCCAACCCTATTTAGAATAACAGACATGCCTGTGTTAGTGGTGGGTTCCATGAACATTAAGAAGGAATATCAAGTCCATGAACGAGGAACATGGGGCGAGAGGAGACGTTAATTGTAGTTATGTTTGTATTCGTGCCAAACGCTACATTTCTTTCAAAACAGATTCAGTTTAACAGGAAATAAATTACAGCTTCATTTTTCAACACTTCAGAGTTTAAATCTCCGTCTATCCCCAGAATATCCAGTAACAGAGGCGCAGGTGAGTATCTATCGGGGAGAGTAGTCAAGGATCATGTGATCACTATTCCACAGCACTGGAGTCAAGATGGCAAAATCCACTGGCACATTCATGACGGTCAATTGCAGCCAAATAATTTCCCATTGAAATTTCTCATTTGAAATCTTATCACCAAAACAGAAATTCCGAGTTAAACAAAATTTCAAACAAAAAAAAAAAAACAATGCCAAAAATTTCAACGCAGGATTTCAGTCGTTTTGGCTGAAATTTCTGTGGCGGTTTCAATAGTAAAGTTTTGTCATTGAAACCTGTAATTTCAGCCCACCCCTACACTGGAAACTTTGGTTTGGCCCAGAATGAGGTGCCATGGGTAGATTTGTGCTGTTTAATGCAGAGCAAAGCACTTTGGGTAGATTTGTGTACTCTACTAGCGTGTTAAGCACATATCCACACATCAAGAGGGAATCATATACTTAGTATGTAACTAACTCTAACCCTGTTTTAGGTTTGCTAAACAGACAAACAGTCTTATCTGGGTTTATAAAATACTGTATATTCCAGTCCTGCTCCATGTACAAGAACAGATGGAATCCTGAGGATAAGTACACCATTAAACACATGCGGAAGGGGAGTGGGTTAAATTAGGTAATTAAAGGAGAGGCCTATCGGTACTGAAAGATTTTATTGATTCAAACCTGTAGACCTTTATTTATGAATTACAGATTCCCTGACCCCTAAATACCATCCACTGCTGTTACACAATCCCTGTTATTTCAGTAGCAGCTCATGGTCTGTACGTTACCTATGCAGGGTTCCCAAGCTCCGAGTGCCAGATTAGTATTTGTTATTCCAGACCATTTGCCAGCACTAAGAGCCCCACTGGAAACCTGGATCAACGGATCTGACACGACTTAAAAAAGAAATTGCACAAGTCTCCATTTTCCATTCGCTGAATCTTCATTATTATCCTGTCTAGAATTACACAGCCAGTGAATGTCAACATAGGGGTGCCCGATGCCCTGAACACACCCTAATACTGGGTACCAGAGCCACGTCTCCCAGGTTACAGTGCGGAATTGCATCATGGTTGCACATGCAAATGCCGCTGGTCGGTCAAAGACGTACAACATTCTCCCGACTGTCTATGGGGCATCACAACACATTCCGTATGTTTCCTGTAGTTGCATCACACGGACACTTACGGCTTTTATAAACCACGGTGATCAGTTTGAGGATATTGATCTTTTTGACCACCGAACGCTCCCTTCGGCCTCACGGTTGTTCTGGAAAGACTGAAAATTTCCCTTGGTCGCAGTAGTCTCCCTGTAGGGGATTTGGCCACGGTCGTGGGAAACATGTAGTCCCAAACGTACTCCCTATGCCGTGTATGGGGTCTATGCCGTGTATGGGGTCTATGCCGTTGTATGGGGTCTATGCCGTGTATATCCCTGTATAACTCTCAGGGCTGTGTGTATCCAGATCTTAGAAAAATAACAGACAGCATCTAGCAGATCCTGTCTGGCATGTGTGTACCCAGCTTAAGGCTGAGACCCCACTGTGGTGAGCGGACGGTAATGAGCCTAAAAAGCATGTGCTATGGCCAGCATTTCACAAACGTTACCGTCCATTTGCGCTGCAGTTTGCAGTATATTCCAAAATAGGAGCAAATGTGATTCACAAAAAATAAATAATAATCATGGATTGCATGGGCTCCGAACACCCACCCACATCACCAGGCTTTCCTCCAACGCATTGCTAAACGCCATTGGAAGTGCGTGAGGAAGGCCCTAGTGTGCCCTAACCCTTACACTCACGCAAACCTGTCCTGTTAAACCTTATATAATACCTCGCGTTGCGCAGTCCAGCAAAATTAAAGGCTGCCATTTAGTTTTATTGAAGAACGTCGGGACCTGTCAGACTACATGGCAGCTCCTTTACCCCTCGTTCTTCAATAAAACTATATTATAAAGGGCAATTTTTTTCATTGGAGATACCCTTTAATATTAAACATGCACTGTAGCTAGGGAATAAGCACAAAATACCCACAAACCACAGAGATTGTATTGCCCCTTAATTTCCCCTTTATTCAGTAACAACACACACTAGACCCCGTCCCTATCCAGCAGGAAGGCCTACTTGCTATGAAGCATTGTTACGGACCATTTACTGGAAATGATCGTGTTCACCTATAGGAGAATCATTTCTGCTACTGTATCTTCATAGTGAAATCACACAATGTACAAATTTCCCACAAAATGACACACTAGTGCACACCGGAAAGAAAACACACACCAAGTCTTCAAATCCAACAGGTGAACACAACTTGAATAACTTTAACATATCCAGGACTCCCTGGCACGTTTCAAGCGTGCTGCTTGGTCATAGGGGGGACGTCGATTTTAAAGGGCATGTCCACCCCCAAAACTATAATCCCCCCCACTACGGGCCCCATTGTGTAGTGTAGTTTAATCCTTACCTCACATCCCAGCTCCATAGGGTTCTTCTGCTATCCCCCCCCCCCCAAAGTAGCAGAGTCCATATAGGACTCCTGTCTCCCCTCTGGGAGAATTTTGCCATGCGCAGAAGAGCCCTTTCCCCCCTCCCTCTCCCTCCCGATTTAGATTCCCTCCCCCTAGTGTAAAAATCTTTTTATGTAATATTCTCCCTGCTCCCCCAGCACCAACCGCTATAGTTTTAATATCAGAAAGTGCCCCAAACATTACTTACCTTCCCTCTTTCCTCCGCCGCACTGAACTCCCGCAGCCGCGTCCGTGATTGGCTGCCGCTCAGCCAATCATAGTAATTAAGGTTGAATAAAGACATACGTCCATCAAGTCCAACCTATTCACCCCCTTTTTTTTTTTATCCCTACCTAACAGTTGATCCAGAGGAAGGCAAAAAACCCAGCTAAAAAGGGGGGGGGGGGGAATTCCTTCCTGACTCCAAACGGCAATCGGAAAGTATCCCTGGATCAACCAGATCTATATGCATTAATGTGACTGCCGGTCCCGCCCCTCTGCTTGCATTTTCACGCAAGCAGAGGGCCTGGCAGTGCGGCGGAGGAAAGAGGGAAGGTAAGTGATATTTGGGGCCCTATAGCAGTGCCCCAGTTGGGGCTGGGGGAGCAGGGAGACGATTATATTAACATTTTTTAAGAAGGGTGGACATGCCCTTTAAAGGGGAAGTTCAGAACTTTTCAGAAAAAAGAGCAGTATTTTTCCATCCTAATGACCTTAATCTGCCCATTCAGCATTGTGTCTGTGTATAAATAACTGCAACCGAAATACTGACTTCCTGTTTGCAGGACCCCTAGTAGAGACCGTTATGGTTTTGCCCTTGACCCAGCGCATGGGTTGATTCAGTTGCTCAGTAGAGATCTGAGCATGTGTGACCCATCCAACAGCCAATCAGTAGAAAGGGCATTCCAAGGAAGTGGTGCATCCTGGGAAGAAGAAGGACAGTTAGAACCTGATATGTCAGCTCACTAATGTCAACAGCAGGGAACAGCAAAGGGTATGAAATCAACTGATTTTTCATAATGGAAGAGAATATGTAGAATAACTAAGAAGGCATTACACACACTAACAATTTAACAAATATTGATCATTTCCACTGAACTGTCACTTTAACCACATGTGCTTTTAAAGGTGAACCCACAATGCAATTCATCTATTAAAGTGACAGTGCATATAAATAAAGTGACCTGCTCCTAGTTTTAAAGTGACAGTGCATAAGCCAACATTGCATGTCAAAACATCTAAAATACAACATTATATAAAATATATATACAGTATCTTATGTGATGTGTATTAAAACACATCCCAATCAATTAACATGATACAACCAATGAATCTCCACTTCTAGGACTGCCATAATAAGTACAGGAATATCTATGGAAACTGAACATTGTGAATATCAGACATATACAAATCTAAAAAATCTTTAAACAATAGGCATAACCTATATCTATACATCTATCTATCTATCTATCTATCTATCTATCTATCTATCTATCTATCTATCACATATCTATCATATATCTATCTATCCATCATATATCTATCTATCATCTATCTATCAATCATTTATCTATCTATCTATCATATATGTAATATATATCATATATCATATCTATCATCTAGCTATAATCTATCTTATATCCATCTATCTATATATATATACATCTATCATCTATCTATACATCTATTATCTATCTATCATATATCTATCTATCCATCTATCATATATCTATTTATCATCTATCTATCTATCAATCAATCATTTACCTATCGATCTATCCATCTATCATATATGTAATATATATCATATATATCATCTATCTATAATCTATCTTATATCTATCTATCTATCTATCTATCTATCTATCATATATCTATCTATCCATCTATCTATCATATATCTATCTATCAATCATTTATCTATCTATCGATCTATCTAGCATATATGTAATATATATCATATCTATCATCTATCTATAATCTATCTTATATCTATCTATCTATACATCTATCTATACATATATCTATCCATCTATCTATCATCTATCTATCTATCATCTATCTATATATCTATATATCTATCTATAATCTATCTATTATCTATCATCTATCTATATATCTATCTATATATCTATCTATAATCTATCTATTATCTATCATCTATTTATCTTATGTTCATCTATGAAATTTCATATGAGAAAGCGGTGAGAAAAAATATAATCAAAGTCATAAAGAGATGAAACTATTATACCAGGGATATAAATACAATCAGGCAGATTTAATAAAACTTCTTATAGTAAAAAAAAAAACGGTGCTAATTTTGCCCCAACCAATCAGATGTTAGCTTTCAAATGTTTAATAACATCTGATTGGTTGGGGCAAACTAGGCACCATTTTTAAAGATCAGAACTTTTATTGAATCTCCCTGATTGTATTTAATGCCCCTTTTGTTTTCTTTTTGGGATCTATATGAATATAGTTTTGAAAGTATAATGTAATCAGCTTCATGGTTTAAAAAAGTCTGTGATTCCTGCTCGACATTGGGAGAATTGAGTAAAGGAGGACAGTGAATGTAAATTGGACTATTGCTGGACCTAATACACATGGGCTCAGGTTTATACAGAAATTAACTATCCCTTTAAAAAATCTGCATAATCTATACATAGTAGTAGCACACAGCAGTAAAATGGCCCCCACAGGAATTCCCTTGGGGACCGTAGTTTGTATCTCAGGATTACGGTAGTTTGAGAATGAGGGAAAATTTCTATTAGGCCGTATCAGCTCCCTTTTCTTTAAGAGAGACGATGATATTGGTCTGTAAATGTATCGCCACATGGCCGACTGATCCCCATACCACATATGGACAATTAGCCGGGTCAGTTTGTGTGGTCCCAACCGCACGTGTGCCCACAGATCCCATCGTGATAGGAATGGCATGTGTATGGCCACTTGGTCAACCAATCCCCATACTGTGTATGGATGATCAGCCTGGTCAGTGTGTGTGGTCCCAACCGCATGTGTGCACACAGATCCCATCGTGATAGGAATGGCATGTGTATGGCCACTTGGCCAACCAATCCCCATACTGTGTATGGATGATCAGCCCGGTCAGTGTGTGTGGTCCCAACCGCATGTGTGCCCACACATTGTATGGCCACCTTTACCTTCTGTTTTATTTACTGTTACTGAATCTTCCAGGCCCTTTCTTTTAAAAGATCCCAATGACATTTGTTATGGGAATAAATGAATTGTTATTATAAGAGCCAATAAACCTCTTTAAAACTGAAAGTCGGGGGAATTCATATTCATAATAAAGGGTTAAAACCCACTTGATGTGTACAGATACCTTTAATGTAATCATTACTTACATATCATATCACTGTGAAACATCGGAGACAGATTAATAGGCTAGAACGCAAACACATATGGTAGGAATATGCCGATGTATATTTATACATTTATAATGGCTTCATTCTAATATCTTTACTATATTACCTTGCTAAGGCTGCCGTGAACATTGCAGTAGGACTTGGACTGAGAGGCTGGAGCCTTTAAACCAGATCAAGAAAATGGAAAATCTGTGAAAACGTATGTTAAAGCTGGCCATACATTATCAGACGCACCTCCCAGTGTTCCAGAGATGTTCTGACAACTACTGGTTATTTTTGCCATCGGGGATCCTGTAGGGGATCCTTTGTCCCGACACTTGCGACCAGTCGGCCAGGATGAAGGACTGTCAGTCGCGGCAAAAGTAGCCACTGCCGACAGTTTGCTGTGACAGAGTGTACGGTCCATAGAGGACAGCACAATCGACCGCGGTGCTCCGACCCCTCTGATTCAGATTAAAAAACAGTTGAACGGTCTTTTTAAAGGGACACTATACTGAAAAAATTACTTTGCCTCATCTTAATCTATAATTGAATCCATGTAAGTAGCACTTACTCTGATTTTCGTGTGTTGCTGCATGCCTTCAATCCAGCACACATTTTGTTTAGGAGCAGTATCCCCCCTCCCTCTTTTAACCACTCCCACTTCCATCTGACCTGACTTTTTTCCCACAAACCAACTGTCAAGCCTGCGCACAGCATACAGCATTCCAACTGTCAGAACTCGATTGACAGCTGAAATATAAGAAGTTTTAGATTGGATATCTAAATAAATAGGGGGAAGATCAACAAAAAATAATACAGTGGTGGTTGGGAAGAATTATAGTTTCCAGTTATGGTCAATTTAAAATAACCACTTTTTTTTCCAGTATAGATGCCCTTTAACAGACAATGACCTTTGAGAACCAAGTAACTATGTAAAGCACCATGGGGCTTATGTAATCAGAGGTGCAAAATTTTGCCCAAACTACTAATTTGCAGCAACCAACCAGATGTTAGCAGCTTACTGGGCTACAGTAGTTAGATGACATCTGATTGGTTGCTGCTGATTAATAGTCACAGTTTTTCTCATATTGCAGTCAAAGCATAAATGTTTTACAAACAGTCTTTTATGGAGCACACGATTTAATGGATAATCCAGTTCCCAAACAACTGCCTGGCACCGCTTCAATCCATCCTCAACTCTGCTGCCCGGCTCATTCATTTCTCTTTTCGCTTCTCGAATGCCTTTCCTCTCTGCCAGTCCCTCCACTGGTTGCCCATCATGCAAAGGATCCAGTTCAAGCTGCTTACCTTATCCTATAAAGCACTATCCAACACGGCCCCTCCATATATCTCAGAGCTGATCCACCAATATTGTCCCAGGCGCAACCTCCGCTCCGCAAACGATACCCTCCTCTTATCCACCCTGGTCACCTCTTCCCATGCCCGCATTCAGGACTTTACTTGTACTGCCCCTCTGCTCTGGAACTCCCTTCCTCAGCCTGTCCGTCACTCACCGTCCCTTAACACCTTCAAACGTAACCTTAAAACCCACCTTTTCAAGCAAGCATATAACCTGGTCTAGACAGGGTAGCCCTCTTACTACCCAATATGACCCAACCCGCCTTTCACACTCCACTGCCAATCTATTTACAGCCACCGATTCCCGCAACCTTATGTCTCACCCCATATCCTTTAGTCTGTAAGCCCTTTGGGCAGGGTCCTCTCTCCTATTGTATCACGGTATTGCTGTAAGGAACTCCTCACTCACTTTATTATGTATTACCTGTGCATGTAATATGTATGACTTTGTATAACATGTATTACCCTGTATGTAATGTAATTGTAAAGCGCCACGGAAGATTTATATTTTATATTATGAAACCTTGTGAGCCATTTCACAAACATTGTGGTAATTTTTTATTGACTTATTACATTTTTGGACAAAGATGACTGCCATATTATTACTGCAATTTTTCATTCCCATTGAGACTGCACTGTTTTTCCCATGGTCCCTTGCCATTGTCCTAGTGTCCACCCATTTTCATATCTACAGGTTGGTGCCAAAGAAGGTGCTACTAGAAGCGTAGAGCCTTTAATTGCATGTTTGGTAAATGTTATTTCTTATCTAATTTCATTACATGAAAATCACCGGAATGTAATGTACTAAAACTATGGTCTATTAATCGAACAATTGTACCGATAATGTTCATAGCAACCAATTTCTTCCCTCATGTTCAATAATGAATACGGAATGATTATTGCACTATACCAAGAATGGTATATTCGTATTATATCGTATTTGGTCTCATTTACAAAGAGAAAGATCATTACAGTATATACTCGAGTATAAACCAACCCGAATGTAAACTGAGGTATTTATTTTTACCTGAAAAGAGTAAAACGATTGACTCGAGTATAAACAGAGAGTTGACTTTCTCCCATACACAGCCCCATAGAAAGTCTCATACACAGCCCCATAGAAATCCTTATACACAGACCCATAGAAAGCCTCATACACAGCCCCATAGAAAGTCTCATACACAACCCCATAGAAAGTCCCATACACAGTCCCATAGAAAGTCCCATACACAGCCCCATAGAAAGTCCCATACACAGCCCCATAGAAAGTCCCATACACAGCCCCATAGAAAGTCCCATACACAGTCCCATAGAAAGTCCCATACACAGCCCCATAGAAAGTTCCATACACAGCCCCATAGAAAGTCCTACACACAGCTCCATAGAAAGTCCCATACACAGTCCCATAGAAAGTCCCATACACAGCCCCATAGAAATCCTTATACACAGCCCCATAGTAACATAGTAATTGAGGTTTAATAAAGAAATACGTCCATCAAGTCCAACCTATTCACTTCTTTTTAAACCCTTCATAACAATTGATCCAGAGGAAGCCAAAAAACCCAGCTAAAAAGGGGGGGGGGGGGGAAGAATCCTTCTGACCTCCAAACGGCAATCGGAAAGTATCCCTGGATCAACCAGATCTACAGTATATGATTAATACCAGTAATTCTCAATATTATATAGTATCCCCGTACCAACCAAAACTACAGTATGTGTATTAATGCACTAATTCTCAATATTTATAGATCCCTGGAAACCAATCTACAGTATATGTATAATACCAGTATCTTCCCAATATTATATGATATATGTATCCCGTACCAACCAGAACTACATTATATGTTTAATGCCAGTAATTCTCAATATTATATAGTATCCCGTACTAAACCAGAACTACAGTATAGTATTAATACCAGTAATTTCTCAATATTATAGTATCCCTGTACCAACCAGAACTACAGTATATGTATTAATACCAGTAATTCTCAATATTATAGTATCCCTGTACAACCAGAACTACAGTATATGTATTAATACCAGTAATTCTCAATATTATATAGTATCCCTGTACCAATCAGAACTACAGTATTATATTAATACCAGAATCTCTATATTATATAGTATCCCTGTACCAACCAGAACTCACAGTATATGTATTAATACCAGTAATTCTCAATATTATTAGTATCCCTGTACCAATCAGAACTACAGTATATATATTAATACCAGTAATTCTCTATATTATATAGTATCGCCGTACTAACCAAACTACACATATGTATTAATACCAGTAATTCCAATTTTTTTAGTTTTAGAAACTTATCCGGCTTTTTTTTTAAGCTATTCAATGAACTTGCCATTGCCACTCTGCTGAAAGACAGTTCCAAAGTTTTACCGTTCTCACTGAACCTTTTCTAACCTGAAGATGAAAATTATTTTCTTCCAACCTCCGACGTGTCCTCTGATATGACCTATTAGTGAACAATGCACAAGAGTTTTATTGTATGGGCCATTAATATTTTTGTATAAGGTTATCTATCCCCACACAAACATTGCTTCTCCAACTTAAACAGCCCTAACTTGTCTAATCTGCCTGCATATTAAGCCCCTCCATTCCCCTTATTAATTTAGTTGCCCTTCTCTGAACTGCTCCATCCAAGATGTCCCTTTTGTATATGGGATTCCAAACTGGCACCGCATATTCCAAATGAGGCCTTACCATTTGCTTGTAAAGAGGGAGAATATCTTTCTCTCTTGAATCTATTCCTCTCTTTATACAAGACAATATCTTCTAGCTCTAGCTGTTGCTACCTGGCATGTTTTGCTATACTATCGTTATCCTACACAGAACCCCCAAATCTTTTTCATTACAGATTCACTTAACACAGAGTTATTTGTGTGTAGTGGCACGGGATTATAAATCCTAAATGCATCACCTTACATTTTCAACATTGAATCTCTCTGGCCATTCTGCTGGCCCATTTGATAATCTATCTAGGTCGGCTTGCAACACTTGCACATCATTTAAAGTTTCCAAAGCTCTGCATAGTTTTAGTGTCATCAGCAACACAGAGACCTTGCTCTCAATGCCCCCTTCTAGTCATTACATAAAAATAAACTGATTAACAGAAGCGGCCCAGTACAGACCCCTGAGGCCCTCTAGCTTAAATTTAGCCCACATAGATGTAGGCCATTTAGCCACCACTCTCTATTTCATACATCTAATAACCAATCAACTATACATGCACCAATGTTTTCTTCTAGGCCAACAGTCCTCAATTTAACATTAGTTGCCTATGTGGCCACAGTATACAAGCTTTTACAAAATCCAAGTATACCACATCTACTGCTGTTCCTGAATCTAAATTCTTACTCAGTTCCTCATAAAACCAATTACATTTGTCTGGCATGATCTATTCTCATAAATCCATGCTGACTACTACTAAGATCATTTCTGGAACAAAGTCAAGGTATGACCCCGTAACAAAGTTTCCATCACCTTCCCTACCACTGATGTTAGGCTTACAGGTCTAAAATTACCAGGCTGTGAATGACTGCCTTTTTGAATATTGGTATTACATTGGCTTTTTTCCAATCCAGTGGCACATCCCCAGCCCAAGTGAATCTGAAAAGATGAAAAAACAGTGGTCTAGATAGAACTGAACTAAGCTCTTTTAAATCAAAGGATGCAATCCATCTGGTGCCTGGGGCTTTAATGATATTTACTTTGTCTAATTGTTTCTGTACACATTCATCCGTCAGCCAATGTGAATACGCCTCATTTCTACCCTGCATTATTACATCCCTGCTGTAGGACTAGGATTCTCTATAGTGAAAACTGATGAAAAAAAAAACGGTTTAGCAGATTAGCCTTTCTGCATCCTCTACAACCATCCTCAGCTCCATTATTTAATGGTCCCACATTCTCAGTCCCTCATCTTTTTACCATTTGTATACTTAAAAAACATTTAAAGCGAGGAGAGACTTGGATGATTTTAAGGTAAATTTTGCTGTTTATACTTGAGAATTTATGGTTATTCACCATAGAAAACCTTTAAAACTGCTAGGTCCTTACCGCCTGGTTTCTTATACACATTCCATAGCAAGCCATCAAAGTCTGTCTCGTCTACCATTCCCCCTCCACCGATCTAGGACATTCTCATATTGAGCAACAGATTGCCGAGCACGTTTTGCATTAGCTAAATCACTGAAGAGTCCTGGAGATGGAGAGACATTGGCTACTGGTTGAACTTTGATAGCTTATTATGGAAGACTGATAGAACCCATGGTGAGGACCTAGAGTTTTAGGTCCTCAACTCATTATCTTCAGGTAAAGGGGTATTAGTCATAAGAGTACATTTATAA